>CM035418.1:116357315-116409815 GCA_020310875.1 Ceratopteris richardii
AAATAGAAACATGTTTTGTATGATCTTTAAGGATGCCCACTTTTATCCTCAGGGCATCCCTCAAATTTTGGTGATGCCCAAGGCCAGGCATCAAATTTAAGCACTAGGACTCGGAGGCCAGCCTTGCTCAGCAATAGAAGTTTTTTTTTTTTTTTTTAATGGAGGTTCAGCCGAAGCCTACTCCCCCGGACTTTAATTTTGAAATTGCAACTGTACAAATGAATGGGCATAGCACCCCCGGGACCCCCCGTATCCCACAAAGCAGGGGTTAGACAAGGTTACAACTGAGAGACATGATTACAACTGGGTTTAACTGGCCTAAGCCATAACATGTCCAGCCTGGGACTTGAACCTTGGACCTCTGCCTCAAGAGGCCAAAGCTCAACCAACTGTCCTACAGGACGTGGACTCAGCAATAGAAGTTACATGCTCTCGGTCTAAAGGTCATCAATCGAGACTGATAGAGAGTTCGTGATTGACAGAGATTTATCACTATTGACAGAGAGTTATCACGAGACCTATCATCTCCTGTTTTTCACTTCTCAACATCAAGGTGCTTCTTACACACACCTAGAGGAGGTTCAAACTGTCCCCGTAGGAGAAGGAGCAGTCAGTCGTTGTGGCAAGTGCAGTCCGTTGTGATTTTTCTTCCATCTGTCAATCGCCTTGTGGTTCAATCCATCGTCGTAGGACGACAAGTCAATCGTGATGGCAAGTCCAATCCATCGTGAAGCCCATATTCCTGCATG
This sequence comes from Ceratopteris richardii, assembly GCA_020310875.1. Lineage (NCBI taxonomy): Eukaryota > Viridiplantae > Streptophyta > Polypodiopsida > Polypodiales > Pteridaceae > Ceratopteris > Ceratopteris richardii. The sequence continues at coordinate 116,358,065 of CM035418.1, forward strand.
ATCTTATCACTCGCGGTGTGTATATCGCAATTGAGGGTCCCTTAATCGAGCATGAACAAATCAATCACGATGGATAACTTATCATTTTTTTGTGCGACAGACGGTTGGGATATTGATAGGGCCTCGCAACTGCCCATGTCATGAGCAATTTACATGTGGCTTCCTTCTTTCAAGATTCATCCTCTCTTTTTCTTTATCTTGCTAGCATTCTATGCACCATGATTAGAGCTTTCAAGTGGAAGTCCAAAATTGTGACCTTGTAGGTTCTTAAGTGAGAGTTCGGTCCACAATGAGGAGTTCGCCTGGTTTTCCCTTTGGATTGCTCAATTGCAAGGGCTCTCGTAGTCTTCGTTGATGCTGCAACTTGTGGGACGTTCCATCTTTTGCGTTAGAAGCTGGTTCGCGGACATCAAAGCCAAATCTAAAGCTCTATCTCCGATCTTTTTCCCACCTTAGACAAGAAGAAGGTGTTGGGGCCTTTAGATTTTTTTTTTTGTGGTTCATGGTTTGCCCGGAGTTATCTCTCTGGTACGCAATTCGGGATCCTTATCATAGCTTTGGCGGCCCCCTCCCTCGTGAGAAGCAACCTGTCCCTGACCTAGGAGGAGATTGGTAACTTGGCCCCTATTTTGGAGGGGGGATCTTCGTCGCCCATGGACCAGCTAAGGGTGTTGAGCCTCCCTTGGTCTCCCTTAGCAAAACTGCAATTTTGTCTACGCAAGAAGAGCTCAAGAAAGTTTGTCTCCTTAGAGAAGTCTTTGGCTCTAGGCCTCCGCTCAAAATTGTGTGCCAATGGCTTCGCAAAGAGTAGTTCGCCCGCGGGTGGATTATTTGTAAGTGTCAATTCTTATTGGCTAATCATATATTGCTCGTCTTTGAGAATGAAGATATGCTGTTTTGAGCCCTTAGTGTCGAAACCTAGCAACTCGATCAAGCAACCCTGTGCCTGTTCAGATGGTCCCCTGATTTTACTCCCGACAAATCAAAATCTCTTCGCTAAATTGCCTTACTTCCTATACAACTTCGTGTGGGAAATTGTTTCTCCTATGGGCAAGCCGTTGGCTTCATGGGAGGATGTTGGTGGTCTCATTTATGAAGGTGCAAGACATTCGTTCAATGCGCGGTGGCACCCTCAAATCTGTGTCAAAGCTGACCTCAGCACACCGCTTCCATCAAATATCAAAGTGGACTTGGGTGAAGGGGAAGTCTGGGAACAGGACATTATTTACAAAAACCTCCCTAATGCATTCTTTCGTTGTCGCCAACAAGGACACAAGATCAAAGATTGCCCTCTGAGAGAAAAAAGCAATAAAAAACAAGAAGCATCTAGAAATGCTCAAGACAACAATGGGATGCTAAACTGCCCCCTTAATCCTGAAGTTGATGCAGACATGTTCAAGGAAGGTAGAAGAAGAAGGAAAAGAAGCCCTAGGGTGACATCTGGGCAAAACCATATGCCATATACCTCCTAGAAAACTTGTATTATAATCTGGAAAAGGAGATCAATGAGCTTGATTACCCACAAAGGAACCAATATGAGGTGCACACCAATGACAAAGCCCTAGAGATCCCTGACAACAAAGAAACCTACCAGGACGGTTACACTACAAGCAAAGAAGATGACTTTACCACTAGTAATAAAGATAACGTGGATAGTGAAAGTTCTATCATTGGATCGACTATTCCAGAAACAGTTTCCTGTTCATTCCAACAGGAGGCCTCCTACAAGGGAAAACAACCTATTGAGCTACCCTGGAAAAGCCCCCACAAGAGCAAATTGCTAAGTCGGGACCCTCTCCCGACGAAAAAGAAAGATGAATCCAAGAAGAGAAATGATAAGGCCCCCTCCTGCAAAGAGGGTAATTTACGACAATAATCATCATCTCATTAAATGCTAGAGTGCTAACGGACCCCTCAAGAGGGACCATCATTGGTCAATGGCTTCGCGACATTATCCTAAACCTAGAATTTATCTGTATTCAAGAGACTAAAATTGATGGAGTAGACCTCTAGAAATGGCTTAGACATGTCTCTCCAATCCATGTTTGGATTCTGACGTCACGCCCTTGGGGGTTCGGTGGGATGGTAATCGGTATAAGTCAATTCTAGTTTGAAAAGCTTGAGAACTCCATTGAAGACGAGAGTCATCGATGGATTGTCATTTCCTTTGGTGCCCCTTTTTGCTTTACTCTTGTGTCTATGTATGCCCCTAATGGGGAGTTGGAGAGATTGAACACCTGGGCCTCCTTGGACTCGCTCCACCACAATGTACTAATTTGTGGAAACTTCAATATGGTGGAGGACCCTGCGGACAGATGGAATGGTAAGGGCTAGGTCATTGACAGCCGAGAAAAAGAAGCCAAGTGCTAGAGACGTGCAGTCGATAAGTCCGGACAGATCATGATTAGATCCAAGAAGATGCTCGAGGTTGTTTGGCGGGCACATAGAGAAGCTCTTTATAATAGACTCTGGATACTTGAGGAGGAGGCGAATAAAGGAAAAGCTCAATCCCAGAGAGGTCTTCAAAAAATCAGAGTGTTGTTGAGATACGAGGAAGAAATACAAAAAATTAGCAAATTTTCTTTAAGGGTGGTGGGCTGGCAAAGCCGACAAACCCACAAAAGAGATGTGCCGCATCCTTAAAAGGAAACAAAATAGAGATTCGATCCCCTACTACTAGACTCAAATGCAGATGTATGCAATATGGAAGAGGAAAACTTAGAAATCATTGAGGAGCACTTTAACAGACTCCTAGGGATCTCGACCCCCATCTCTCACCATAGACGAGGCTGCATGGCAGCCATATCTGGGGTATCCTCTCATAGGGCCCCTCACAACCTCCATTCCTTGCTTGACACCCCCATCTTAGAAGAACAAATCATTGAAGTCATTGATGCCCTCCCTAGTGGTAAAAGCTCGGGGCTAGAGGGGCTCACTAATGAGTTCTTTAAGTCCTTCAAGTTGGTGGTTGCCACCCCTCTTCATCTGGTCTGGCAAGAGGCACTCGAGTTTGGCACACTTCCAACCTCTCTCAACAATGGCATCATCAAGTTAATACACATAAAGGGGGAAAAGAATAGAATTGAGAACTAGCGTCCGATTATGATGCTCCAAACGAGATATAAGATCATTGCCAAAGTCATAGCGAATAGAATTTCTGACAATCTGAGAGCTTGGTTAAGCAAGGACTAAAAAGGTTTCATCAAAGGCAGGTCTATTTTGGAAGCCATTATAGACATTTGGGAAGATCTGGACTTTGCGACGGATTCAAGACAAGATGTGGTTTTCCTCAAGATCAACTTTGACAAAGCTTACGACCGGTTGGAATGAGATTATATTCTGCAATCACTTAAAAACCTTGGATGTTGTTAGATCTTCACCAAGATGATCTCGACCCTCCTAGGAAATGTGTTGACGCAAGTTAATGTTAATGGCCAACTATAAAAGGTGATCAAACTAAGAACATCGATTAGATAAGGGTGCCCATTGGCTCCTCACCTCTTTTCCATTGCCACAGAAGGGCTTAGCGAGCTGGTGGTTCAATAGGGGGAAGCAGGCAATATCAAAGGCCTCCGATTGCCTCGTGACCATAGCCAAATCACCTTGAGACTTTTTGCTGATGATATGAATGCATTCGTCCACAACAATAGTACCAGCCTAGAGATGTTTTGGAGGTGCCTAAATATAGAGACTCAATAGTCATTGTGAATGCTACCTTGTACTCAACCTCACAAATAGAAGTGGCCACAATAGGCTACTTCTTGCTCAATCAAGATGCATGAGCTACCAAGCAACCTAGCCTAAGTTAGAAAAAGCATGTGAATCTACTAGTAATGATCCCCTTTTTATCCCAAGTAGCTGGGTACCACACAAGTAGCAAAAGTTGTGCTTAACTACCTAGCAATGCTTGGCACTTGGGCAATGCATAAACTTTCTCCTCTGAGAGACAAAAAATTGAATAACAAGCCAAGCTATGCATAATTAAATCAAGTATCCAGTAGCCCTATTGATACAAAAAAACAAGAAATGCATCTCCAACATCATAAGACCATGTAAGGAGTGGCAATAGTTTTGCAATCTTCAAGTCCAAAATGTTGTAGTACGTTTTCAATATATTCTATTTGACACAAAGTTATTCCCCCATCAACTTGCATAAACTAATCTAATAATGATGCAAATGAACCAAATCTGACAGCTCAAAAGAAGCATAAAAATGAACCTTGAATTGAGCAATATGCTTCTCATTAGGACCATTGAAGAGCATTTCATCAGCATATACAACAATGAACGAAAGTGCATCATCTACATGCTTAACATATAAGGTGTTCTTTGTTGGAATGTTCTCAAAACCATGTGCAATCAAGTAGGCATGTATCTTTTCATAACAAGCACATGGTGCTTAGTTCAAACAATATAATGCCTTTTTCAACCTGCACACTTTGTTCTCATGCCCTTTCCACATAGAACTGTGGGGTTGAAATACATACACTTCTCATTGTAAGCCTCCATTTAGAAATGTTGTTTTAATGTCTGAATGGTGTACATTCTACACATGACGAGTGATCATCGCATGTGAAGGGCAGTTGGAAGTGCTTGAACTCATTAATTTATTTGATGTTAAAGGTCTTCTAACTTGATGAGTTCTAATTAACGAGTGACTTAGTAATGTGTTTGCATCATGAAAAGGATCGTTTCAAATACAAGGTTTTAATCACTTTAAAGAAATTTAGTTACACTTATAATTGTTCATGAAGATTAGAATTAGTAGCTGATTGCTTCCGAAGAGATAGGAATATGCAAATGCCTCTCTTTTGAGTGTTCTTTTAGGACTCCAAATCAGCCTTTCATCTTACTATTTAACCTCCTTTCTACAAACTTCACGATAGAGTATTGGTTGCAAAATAACTATGGAATATTATGGAGGATGTTGAAAAATAACTTTTGGAAGTGCTTGAACTCGTTAATTTATTTGATGTTAAAGGTCTTCTAACTTGATGAGTTCTAATTAGCGAGTGACTTAGTAATGTGTTTGCATCATGAAAAGGATCGTTTCAAATACAAGGTTTTAATCACTTTAAAGAAATTTAGTTACACTTATAATTGTTCATGAAGATTAGAATTCGTAGCTGATTGCTTCCGAAGAGATAGGAATATGCAAATGCCTCTCTTTTGAGTGTTCTTTTAGGACTCCAAAACAGCCTTTCATCTTACTATTTAACCTCCTTTCTACAAACTTCACGATAGCGTATTGGTTGCAAAATAACTATGGAATATTATGGAGGATGTTGAAAAATGTCCTATTACACTTGCAAATACAATTAGTGAAGGTGATGCAGATGGCATTGAAGATGAATATATTCTTTAGGTTCTTGTCACTACTCCAGTTCTTGCTACACCTATTGCAGAGAAACTTCATTGGGATGGCATAGATGCTCAGGCACATACATTGATAGCCTTGTCTGTCAAACATGCCATTATTCCTCACATTCACTCATGCAAAATAGCAAAGAATGTTTGGGATACACTTACCACTTTATATCAGATAAGGAATGAGGCTTGTGCTTCTTAGCTTTGAAAATAGTTGCAGACTGAGCCATATATGAAAGAGGTTCCACGCATATTTTTTTGACAAAGATCAAATATTTGAAGGAGCAATTGATTTCTGCTGATGAATTCTTGTCTAATAGTTCACTTGCATAGACTCTTCTAAATGGTCTTGCAGATTCACATCAGATTTTTGCTTCTACTCTTTGATTGGTGATGAAAGGCAATCCAAATCTCTTAACATTTGAGGAGTTAGTCTTTGTTCTATTGCAAGAAGATCCGTCTAGGTAGAATGAGTCCATTATGTGTGTTGCAGATCAAGCTTTCCTAGCTAGTGAGAAGGGTAAAGGTAAATGGAGTTCATCCACTAGTAAGAAGAAATTCGTTAATTTTGCACAATCAAAGAAGGATGACAAAGATGAGAAGAAAATAAAAAAGAGAAAATTATTTTGCAAATGCTCTAAAGGAAATGATAATGTCATAAAGAGTTTTCCAAAACTTGATGCGAAATAGGCAAATAAAAAAGAGGTTGAAATGGTTGTTCTAGAAGCCTCTACACCCAAATCAGAGTTTGCAAATCTCATGAAGATTGAAGAATAAGCATTTACTATTGTTTGCATTTATGACCCATCTTCTCATGACTAGTGTATGTCTGTAGTAGACTCAAATAATTGGTACTTTGATAGTGGGGCAACTAAACATCTTACCTCACAATGTAGTTTCTTCACTTCGCTTGAGCCTACCCCTATAGGGAATACTGTCACATGCATGAACAACTCCTCTTATCATGTCATTGGAGTTCATAAGATCATTCTAACTACTATGGATGGTAGTTCTTTTACACTATAGAATGCTTTATTTGTGCCAGGGATCAATCAAAATCTATTATTAATTTCAACATTAGCAAGGTTGACTTGGTTATGAAATTTGTTGATGATAGATGTACAGTTCATGATCTGTCAAATAGCGACATCATTAATGATTTTGGCATTTTATGTCGTAGGCTATATAAGCTTATAGATTATGCAAAATTAGTGAATGATTAAGCATGTACAGTTGAAGATTCTCGGGCTATGTTAGATGCAAAGCTTTGGCATGCACGGTTTGGATTGGCTAGCTCCACTATTCGATTACAGCTTGTGGATTCTATATATGAGTCTGTTATGTATGAGGAGACGAGTAGTGCATTATGGCAGAGACTACATGATATGTATGCGAGTCCATTGACTCATGTGAGACATAGATCACATTGACGACTTCGATGTTGGCATTGTGGTCGTGAGGGCCATATTCGACAACGTTGCTTCAGGCGGATGCGACGACGACATCAGAGACATGCACGTGATGTAGATCAGGTAGTGACTTCAGGAGAGTCTATGGCAGTTGATTATGCCAGTGATAGTGATATCACTTTCTCCTATGGTTCATCTCAGGATTCCTCTTATTCATTGGATGGTACACATATGGCTTGGTTGCTTGATGCATTAGCCAGTTTTCATGTTACTCCACATCGTGAGTGGTTTTGTCGATTCTCAGGTGAGAGTCGTGGATGTGTGCACATGCCTGATGGTATGGCATATGACATTGAGGGTGCAGGAGATGTATGCCTTATGCTACCTAGTGGAGCATCACTTATGTTTAGACATGTACGTTATGTGCCTTCATTCCCTATGAGCTTGATTTCAGTTAGCCAGTTACAGGAGAGCAGATGTTATGCATTCCTTGGCGAGCATCATTTTCAGTTGCAGTTGGGACAGCTTATGCTTGTCAGAGGTGCCAGGATTGGGCACATGTATCCACTACAGGTACTTCATGTGAGAGACAGTCTCGTCTCAGTGGGAGTTCAACCTTATGTGCGATGTGAGACTCGTCATGTCTCATTTTGTCTACCTACAGATAGCTCTATTGACATTCATGATGCACATGTATGGCAGGATTCAGATGCTCAGATGGATGCATATATAGAGCATGATATAGATGCTTATGATGCTTATGTTGAGCATGTTTGTTTTGATCATATGGATGCTCTTGTGGAGCACACTTTGGATGATCATTTGGATGCTTTAGAGCATGATGTGGATGCTCATGTAGAGCATTATGATGATACTCAGTTAGAGTGTGATCATCAGTTTGACCTTGGTGTTGTTGTGCAGTTAGCTCATGTAGAGCATGATCATACACTTGGTGTGGTAGAGCAGTATTGCTCTCATGGTACACAATGTATGGTAGAGCATAGTAGCTCTCAGGATCCACGGCTAGATACATCTTTGGTTGAGAGGATGACTGATTTAGATGTTGATGAGTCAGCGATCATGCAGTCATTCTTGGATTCGCTCATGCCAGATGTTGATATAGATATGTCAGGACATGTTGGTCTTGACGATGGTGCTTTGGATGCCTCGGATACAGGCATGGCTGACATACTTAGGTTAGCCAGGATAGCACAGGTTTCGTCAGCATTCGGGAGTTTGATGTACGAGCTGTTATGCTCGAGACCAGACATTGCAGTTGCTATTGGAGCATTTGCACTTGGAGTTATCAGTCGTTCGATGATTGACACATGCATAGAGTGAGTGGGAGCTTTGCAGGAACTTCATGAGTTCTTGCATCAGTCATATGTGAGCTCGACTCTTATCGATATGAGTTTAGAGCAGTTTGAGGTGCATGGATACACCTTGTTCGAGGCGGTTGGTGTAGGCTGATCTAGTATGGGTAAAGATCCGGACTCTTCCTGTATATTAGTGTATAGTCCTACATCATTCTTTGTATGTGTTACCACTTATGGTCACATTGACCCTTAAGTGGGAGATTGTTGGGGATGTAAGGGTCATGTGACCTTACCCCCATATTCATATATATACATCATATATAGAGCATTGCCTCAAGAGAGATCATTATGTGGGTTTCGAGGCTCCCACGCATATCCGCGCGTCGTTCCTCTCTTCTCTCTCACTCCATCTCCTCCTTCCTCCTCTTGTTAGGGTCATGTGACCTTACCCCCATATTCATATATATACATCATATATAGAGCATTGCCTCAAGAGAGATCATTATGTGGGTTTCGAGGCTCCCACGCATATCCGCACGTCGTTCCTCTCTTCTCTCTCACTCCATCTCCTCCTTCCTCCTCTTGTTCTGCACACCAAAGCCCTTCAGACGCACTGATGTATTGTTACTAGACCCCTAACTTGTGGTTGGATGATGATGTTTATCTTTACTCCAAGAATCTTTTTAAGAATCCAATTTTCTTCTCCTAAAGATGGATAAAATACTTCAGTACCTTGTTGAAATAGATCTTTGAAAAGTTAAAGGCTTGAGCCACCTAGAGTTTAACTCGCAACAAGTTCAAGTATATTAGAAGTTTGAATTGATTGTATAGAGTTTTAGTTTTTTGTTTGCCACTTTCTGAATCTTTTGAATATGATTCGACGGTTGGAACAAGGTAATTAAATCAAACATCGCAAATAGATGGTCTTTATAGGAACTCATTGAATCTTCAAAAGATGCTAGGCCTAAGTTGACTTATTCATTTGAGTTTGCGTCAAATTACATAGCATAAATCTAATGAATTTCATGGAGTTTAGTACACTCTAGAAAAGACAAGTTAGGAATTTCTCATAAGATTGACCATTCCCAAGAACTTAAAGCTAAAGACTTTTTAGAAAAGTTTCCTTAGTTGGGAAACTATATTCTTGAATTTGAATTGGTAAAATCAAATTTAGGTTGACCAAAGGTAAATGGTAAGCTTTCTCCTAAATTCTACACAAGATTTTTCAAGATCAATAGGACAAAGTAGTCCTACATTCGAGTGAAAAAATCAAGTTAACATTGCTTGGGAGCGAACAATAGTACAAACATCCAAGTTAGATGTTTGGAACATCTAGACTTGTTCTTCTAGTTTTCCAAACAAATTCAAGGGAATCAAGGATAAGGATTTCACCTTCCTTACTACCTCCATGCCAAGGATAAGGACTAGTTTTCCAAAGTCTTGTCAAGGATAAGGATTTCACCTTGCTTACTACCTCCATGCCAGTGATGCCCAAATATGGATTAGTAATTCAAATCCACCCATTTCACATGTTAGTTCCCAGACACCACAAAGTGAAAACAGTGAATTGGCCAAGGATGTTATTTGATCAACCCTTATTATTCATTCCCTAATTTGCAATCATATCAATTTATCGAGCTCAAAGCTATATGGTGCTTTGAATCATTTGTGCAAGGATCTCACCACAAAGAAGAAACATGTTCTTCTAAGTTAGAACATGAGGCTTCAGGGTGTGCCTATAGTTACTACATATAGCTTTTTTTTCAAGCACAAAGATCTTTCCCAAGGGGGGAATAATGTAATAAAATAAGCCTATGCTCTAAGTGTCTAGTCAGTCTAGACATATCTAAAATCAAACATCATTTGGTCACTTATGTGAATGGCCAAAGATCTCATGACTAGACTTAAGCATAAGTTGATGTGCTATCTTAAACAAGTAATCCACTTAGTCTAGTGGTTAAGTCTCAAGGTTGAAAAGGAGGAGGTCTTGATTTCAACCCCCATGGGGAGCATGGGGAGAGAATTTTGTCCAAAGAGCTCTAGAAGCTTCTAACTCAAGTTAGCATGAGTAAACTTGAGTCTAGAGACTCTTAGCTCCAGTGTTATGTACGCCTACCACCAGTGGACTCTAGTGGATGGGTACCAAAGCAGTGGATGAGATCAATCCAACCATTAGTGGAATCTAGTGGAAGATATTAAAGGAGTGGTGTAGATTGCACATGCACTTGTGGACTCTAGTTACATTTGTGGTCCTCATTGATTTGAGTAGCTATATATAGAGCCATTAGGTTGGGAGGAGAGTCAATTCCTACACCTTTTGCCTATAGTTTTACAACCTCGAATGTCGCTTGCACCTCAAGAAGTTGTGTGAGTAGTGGATACAAGATGGCATCTTTTTCTATCAATGAAAGTAATTGTTCTAAAATATGTAGAATACATGAAATGACACTATTTGAACTTTCCCCAACATCAACCACAAGTGATTCCTCACTAGATAATTTATCCTACTCGTTTCTAAAATGCAAAAACCATGTACCAACTAGAGGTACAAATAGAGGAAGAGGAAGAAGTATCCATTGACAAGGAAACCAAGGAGGCAACAAGAAAGGATCTAAAGAAGAAGGAAATGGTAGAGAAAGAGGGAGATCAAGAGGTTCAAGTGGAAGATAGACCAATACTTACAACTCAAATATGGATGTTATGCAGCAAAGTGGGACATTATGCCAATGAATGCTACCATAGAGGATCAAGGTATGGATCTACTCATTATAGAGGTCAAGAGAACTATATTAATATACAAAATAAAATAGGATAATGATCAGTTACTTGCAATGAAGCATGATTAAGAAGACAAACAAATTATAGATGACAAAATGGTATATAGATAATGGCTGCAACAACCATGTTGGGTGTGTGTAGAAGTGCAAGATACACACAAGAAGCACACACAAGGAGCACGAATGCAGCAAGACACATAGAGAAGATGGATGGCTGAAATAGCACTCCCTCTTGATGATGAGTAGAACTGAAGTAAGATTTGAATGATAATCCCTAAGTACAAAAGTACCACCACATATAAGAGTATCATGCATGTGGCAACATGAGGAAAAAGCCTCTAGCAAGCACTAGAGTAAAAATTGCCCATGTATAGTGAAAAGGTTCACATCAAAGCTACTCAAGGAACACATAAATCTAACAAAACCCCTTGGCACGAATGATGTGAACACATACAAGGAGTGATAGATCAGCCCCCACTAGGAAATAACACTAAATCTTTGCAAAAAGCTTCAAAGTTTTCCTATGGAAAAGCTTTGGTGAATATATTTTCCACATTATCTTGTGTAGGCACATATATCAAATCAATATCTCCTCCATGAAGACACTCTCTCACATATTGATAATGCATCTCAATATGTTTGGTACGTGCATGAAACATTTTATTTTGTGCAATAGCCAATGCACTCTGATTATCAGTAAAAATATGTGTAGAAGCACCAATCTCCATGCAAAGACCCATCAATAGGCGTCTTAGCCATGTACACTCCAGTGTAGCTATGAAAACTACCTTATACTCAGCTTCATAACTCGATCTTACCACTATAGGTTGCTTGTTACTCAACCAAGATATGCATGAGTCTCCAAGGAAAAAGCTGTTACTACTAGTGGACATGTGAGCATCATAGCAATTGGCCCAATCACTATCTATAAAAGTTGTTAGATTTTGGGGTCTGCGGAAGCACATGAACTACACAACAAAGAATAAGAATCTTGAAGCACAAGACAATAGCAAGAGAATGTACAAAGATAAGTGACCCATTAGGGTTATAGGCATATATACAAGCCGTGGGAAAAAAAACCTCTTAAAGAGGGAAAAACATGCCCCGTTAGTCCTAGTGTGTTTATACACATCACTACCTAAATATATCAACAAATCCCCCTTGGGAGTGATGTTGTGAACAAGGATTTGGCACTCATGTATAAGGAAGTTCCAAGCTATGTGGAATCAATCCACAAAAGGAAGTAAGCCCAAAGCTTTGCGGAAAGCTTCAGACTTCTTCCTAGCAAAGCTTTTATGAAAAGTTCTATAATGTTCCCCTGTGTGGGCACATGTCTCTGTATTCTTGATTTATCCTTTAGGACAATCCGGTTGGTTCTTCGCACCCAGTTTCGGAGTAGCAGCTATCTTTATGCCAAACTGATCTGTCCAATAGAGAACCTCTCCTTGACATAATGATAGTGCACCTCAATGTACTTAGTGTGAGCATGGATCACAAGGTTTCTCGCAATTGCCAATGTGCTCTGGCTATCAGTGAAGATGGTGGTGGCAGAAGACTGAACAACACCCAAATCAGCCATAAGGGGTTTTAGCCAAACACACACTCAACAATCACTATGAAAGCTTCCCTATACTCAGCATCATAACTAGATGTGGCCACAGTAGGCTTCTTCTTGCTCAACCAAGATATGCATGAGCTACCAAGCATGAAGAAAAAACCACTAGTGGACATATGCGGGTCATAGCAGCTAGCCCAGTTAGAGTCAAAAAAAGCATGTGAATCTGGTAGTAATGATCCCCCCTTGGGATAAAACAATCCAAGTAGTCAAATACCACTCAAGTAGTGAAAGATGTGCTTAACAGCCTACCAATGCTTGACACCTAGGCAATGCATAAACTTTCTCATGTGTGAGATAGCAAACTGAATATCTCATCGAGTAACACATAAGTAAATCAATCATCCAACAACGTGCTGATAAAGAACAACATCAAATGCATCTCCAACAACATGAAAACTCAACCATAAACATGTTTCCATAGGAGTGGTAATAGGTTTGTAGTCTTCAAGGCCAAAATGTTGCAATAATGTGTCAATATATTTTTTTTGACACAAAGCTATTTTGCCATCAAATTGCATAAATTGAATGCCTAAATAATGATCCAAAGCCCTAAATCTAAAATGAGGCATGAAAATCAGCCTTAAAATTGGCAATATGCTTCTCATGAGGACCAGTGAGCAGCATGTCATCAACATAGACAACAATGATCAAAAGCACATCACTTGCATGCTTAACATATAAGGTGCTCTCAATTGGATTGTTCTCAAAACCATGTGCAATCAACTAGGCATGTATCTTTTCATACCAAGCACGTGGTGCTTGCTTCAAACCATATAATTCCTTTTTCAACTTGCACACTTTGTTTTCGTGCTCTTTCTACACAAAACCATGGGGCTGAAAAACATACACTTCTTCATGTAAGTCACCATTTAGAAATATAGTTTTAATGTCCAACTGATGTATGTTCCAACCATGATGAGCAGCAAGTGCACACATGCTATGAACAGTAGTCATTTGGCATGTAGGAGTAAAGGTCTCATCAAAATCAATGCCTCTTTCTTGAGCATAACCCTTTGCAACAAACCTAGCCTTACACCTCTCAACTATTCCATCAAGCTTACGCTTCATCTTGTATACCCACTTATTGCCAATGGCCTTCTTGCTAGGAAGCAAGCCACATAAAGGCCAAGTATAATTTTTCATAATAGCATCATATTCTAATTGCATAGCAGCCATCCAATTTTCAAAATTCTATGCGTCATCAAACAAAATAGGCTCATTCTCATCACAAAGCCTAGAGGCAGCCATAGCATAGAAACTGAATGCAAAGAAGCTCTATGAGAGCCTAAGCAAGTACAACATGATAGAGGTGCATCTAATTTTCTATCTCGCAAAGTCTGCACCAACCGTTTAGGCATATTTTCTGCCTCCTCTATATTAGCCCTCTCATGAACAAGTGCATCATGTAAATATGCATCAAAAATGGAAAGATCTGCATGATTATGTGGCACTTGTAAAGGTCAAGAAACTGCCTCATTTGGATGAGCACTAGATTGTCCACCTGTAAAAAGAGGTAGCAAAGTGTCATACATATCTTTGGAGCTAAGTGATGTCTCCTTAGCAGATGAAAGTAATGGCTAAATTGCATCTTCCACAAAAACAACATCATGGCTAACCAAAATGCATTTAGTATGTGGATGATATAGACGATAGCCTTTGCTTTCAAAATTGTATCCAACAAAACTACATTTCACAGCTCTATCATCCAATTTCTTGTGTTGTTGTTCAAGCATTAATGCAAATGCCAGAAAATCAAACACATGCAAGTGAGCAACAGATGGCTTGCGACTATGCCAAGCCTCATACGGAGCGATAGAATGCAATGCTTTAGTGGGACACATAAGTACATATGCTACACACATGATAGCCTCAAGCCAAAAACTATGTGGTAAAGCCTGACTTTTGACCATACACCTCACCATCTCCATGAGTGACATGTTCTTCCTTTTAGTAAATCCATTCTATTGAGGTGTTTAAAGCTTTATACACTAATGTTTTATCCCACATTCAACCAAAAATGCATTATCAAAAGACATTACCCCCGATCAAAACAGAGGATGCCTATTTTACATGCTGATAGATTTTTAGCCAAACCAGAAATTGTTTGAAGCACATAAACACTTCAGACTTTGCTTTCAATTGATACGCCCACGCATGCCTAGAAAAATCCTCAATAAAATTCAAGAAGTAAAGGTAGTTCCCAAAGGAGGGTGTCTGCATAGGACCACAAACATCACTGTGAACAAGCTGTAATTTCTAAGTAGCTCAAACTGAACCATTTTTTTGGGAGCAAGGAATGCTCCCTTTTGACCAAAATACAGCCTTCACAAACATGTTTACTAGGTGCCTCAAGTTTGGCGATTTCATATTTTTGTAGGCATATCAAACTAGAAAATTCAGGTGACCAAAGCATGCATGCCAAAGCTTTGCATATGACATGGCTTGAAAATTATGTTCTACCCATGCTAAATCGTTCATAGATTTTTCATAGTCTATGAGCTTGTATAGCCCATGACATAAAATGCCAGAAGCAATAATGACATCTCCATTTGATAGATCATGAACTGAATGTAAAAGAACTACCATCAACAGTAGTGAGAATGATCTTACCAACTCCCATGACAGGATAAAAGGAGTTGTTGGTGGATGTGACAGTATTCCTTGTAAGGGTAGGCTCAAGTGAAGTGAAGAAACTACACTGTAAGGTAATATGTTTGACCAAACATCTAAGTCTACTATAGACATACACTTTTCATGAGAAGATGGGTCAAAATTGCATACAATAGTAAATGCCCATTCTTCATTCTACACAAGATTAGTAGACATTCTATTGGGTGTAGAGGCCTCTACAACAACCATTCCAGCCTCTTTCTTCTTTGCCTCTTCTGTAGCCAGTTTTGGACAACTATTTATGACATGATCATTTCTTGTACAGTATTTGCAAAAAAATTTCTACTTTTTTGTTTTCTTCTCATCTCTATCATCTTTCTTTGATTATGTATAATTAGTAGATTTCTACTTACTAGTAGATAAGCTCCATTTACCTTTGCCCTTCTGACTAGCTAGGAAAGTTTGATCTACAACACGCATAATGAACCTGTTCTGCCTAGACTGATCTTGCTGGACCAGAGCAGAGACTTACTCCTCAATTATTAAGGCATTTGGATTTCCTTTCATCATCAATCAAAGAGTGCAAGCGAAACTTTGATATGAATATGGAAGACCATTCAGGTGAGTCTACACAAGTGAACTATCAGGCAAGACTTCATCAGCAAAAATCAACTGCTCCTTCAAATCTTTGATCTTTGTCAAAAAAACTATCCATGGAATCTCCTTCATTCATGTTCTCACTCTACAACAATTTTTGAAGGTAAGCAACACGAGCCTCATTCCTTACCTAGTATAAAGTGGTAAGTGTATCCCAAGCATCCTTTGCTATTTTGGAGGAGTGAATGTGAGGAATAATTGCACATTTGATAGAAAAGGCTATCAATGCATATGCATAAGCATCTCTGCCATCCCAACAAAGTTGTTGTACAATAGGTTTAGTAGGAACCGCAACACGAATAGGAACGTGAAGAATATCACCATCCTCAATGCCATCTAGATCAGCTTTAGTAACTATATTTGCAGGTGTAATAGGATGTTTTTCAACACCTTACACAATATTCCATGGTCCTTTTGCAACCAATATATGATGCATCATATAAACCCATAATGGGTAATTGGTACCATCCAACTTATCCTCAACAACCAACATACGGTATACATCACTACTTTTAGCCATAGCCACTAACTAAAATACCCTAATGCAAAAAAATTATTGTATCTCAAAGATTTGAACAGAACTACCCTGTCAAGTTTTGCTAAATCTGTAGCAGACTTCGAGACGCTTATACTAGCAAACCAAAACTTGTATATATCTTTGGCACAAAAAGATGAAATTGCCTACACAGGCACTACGAGAGTATGCTCAGAGGTTGAAATGAGCTCAGATCATGATTTCGGCACCATAGAACGAAGCAGATTTGATCTCCTAATCGCCTTGAGTATGCTTATTAACTTTCATGCGATTTTGATACTCTGATAAGAGGGGTGTCGATGATGCCTTAGATGAAGCAACAACCTGCTTTGATACCAATTGTTGGAGTTTGAGGTCTATGGAAGCACATGAATAACACAAGGAAGAAGAAGCAACTTGAAGCACAACACACAATAGTGAATGTATTACCAAGAGAAGGCACAAAGATAAGTGACTCATTAGGGTTACACACGTATATACAAGACCAGGGAAAAAACCTCCTAAAGGGGGAAAAGAGTGCCCCGATGGTCCTAGTGTGTTCACACACATCACTACCTAAATATATCAACAAAAGCATGCAAGCATGGCTGAATAAATCTGCCATAAAAGAGACCTAAGCTCAAAGTGCCTTTGAGATATCTAAATACATGTTTCACCACTTGCTAATGCTTACTACTAGGGCTATGCATAAATTCACTCAATTAGAAAACTGCGTATTGTATATCCGGCCTTGTGTTGCATGCATATCTAAGACATCCCAAAGCTTATTAATAAAGAGAAGCATCAAATACATCACTAGAATCCTCAATTGTGAACCTAAATCCCATCTCCGCTGGTGTGGAAATGGACTTGCAATCCTCAAAGTCAAAATATTGAATTAGTTTTTCAACATAATTTGCTTGATGCATAAAAATTCCCCCTTCAATATATACAAAATGGATGCAAAGGTGGTAGCTCAAAAGACCAAGATAAGTGACATCAAAAGTATGTTGCAAATCAACCATAAGAATTTCAATTTTTGCATTACATGACTCATTCAAGAGTATATCATCAACATAAAGAACAAGCATTGTAAGATCAACCCCATCTTTGCGTGCATAGAGTGTGCTTTCAATTGGACTACATGTGAATTCAAGAGCAATCAAGTTCTTATGGTTTTAATCATACCATGCACGGGGAGCTTGCTTGAGACCATGTAAGGCTTTATGCAAGCAACAAACCATATGCTCTTTTCGTTTCAAGGCAAATCTAGGAGTTTGTTTCACATAAACCTCTTCTTGCAAATCAGCATTCAAGAAAGCTATTTTTATGTCCAACTATTGTACTTTCCAACCTCGTTTGGAATTCAATGCAACCATAGTACAAATGGTAGTCATGCGTGAAGTAGGTGCAAAATTTTCCTCATAGTCAATGCCAGATTGTTGCACATATCCTTTGGCAACCAATCTAGCTTTGTAGTGACCAATGCTACTATCCACTTTGTAACAACGACATTTTTTTCTTTTGTTAATTCACATAACTCTAGAGTACCATCCTATGTATGGAATCCATTTTTTATTGGATAGCACTCATCCACTATGGATCATCACATACATCTCCAAAAGTAAGTGGCTCTTCATTACATGTTTTTGCAATAAGATAATAATCCACAGAATTATTTGATGCATGGCAATAGCTTGATCTTGTTCTACCAAGTAAAGGTGCACTCAATGGTCCATCCTGCAAAGTTTGTTCTAGCCATTTTGGCATAGTTTTCGCACTCTTGATAGACATGCATTGATTACATAATACATCATCAATATGTATACCATGCATCTGCTAAATTTCATGCTCATTTCCAGCCATATTTTGATGCAAGTGTTCAACCATATGTGGCTAGAAATTTCCAACGGTTCCAACCATTTTTTTATGGAAATTGTAATAAAGTGATAGGTTGGAGATGGTTGAACCACATATTTAATAGGTAGAAGATGGTTGAACTACACCCTAAGAGGGAGGATTAGGAACTAATCCTCAACCATGCCTTTTGGGGCAAGTGGTTAGCCCATCACATTCCTAACCAAGAGGTTGTGAGTTCAATTCCTTACATTGGTACGAGAGCCTAGGAAGTAGGCATGGAAAAGGTCGATTGACCTAATGGCCTCTAAAAAAAGGTGCTTGGGCATCCTCTATATGGAAGGGTACAAAGAAGCGCACGTCGCTTTCACAAGATAATCTAACAAAGATTGAGGTATATCTCTCAATCCGTAGGTTGGATTGAGGCATGTAAGATACCGTTGGAAAGCTCTCGGAATGAAATTTCCAAATCTAATGAGATAGCTAGAAACTATAAATCCCTTGGGAAACCATGGGTGGAACTTGAGTATGCTCACCAAATTTCGTGCGATTCTAAGACTCTGATTGGAGGAGTTTTGACAATGCCCTAGATGAATCCACGACCTGCTTTGATAGCAATTGTTCGAGTTTGAAGTCGACAGAAGCACAAGAACAACACAAGGCACAAAAACAAGCTTGGAGCACAACACACAATACTGAATGTATTACCAAGAGAATGTGGAAAGATGTAACACTTTAGGGCTATAGGTGTGTACTCAAGCTGGGGGGAAAAACCCTCCTAAAGAGAGAAAAAAGTGCCCCAACGATCATAGTGTGTTCACACACATCACAACCTAAATATATCAACACTTGGGACCTGATATCTTTGGAAAGTTAAGCCATTTAGGTATGGCTTCATCTTTTCTCATCTGCCAAAACTTTGGCCAATCTCTTCTCCTTCTAATTGGACAAAAAGCTGGATTGATTTTTAATTGAAGAGGTGCTTCCATCCATATCTTTCTGCATTCTCTCTTTTTATCTAGCCACCTAGTTCTCCATGAAAGGTTAGCTTCTTCAAATAACCATATTCGAGAAACTCATTGGGCTCTGGCAATTTGATAATCCCTTATGATCTCCAAAACCATGTAGAATGGAATTTCCAATCCATCTGCTACCCAATGGTGTTTGCAAGATTCACACCCTAGTCCAAGGAAAATTGTACAATTTTATTCTCATATTGATTATGAATTTTCTTGATATACCTCATTCTTGCTTATCTGTCTTGGAGTAGTTGTTGGATGAATTCATCTGACTCCTCATCCTCTATTTCATCTTATTTGTGTTCTTCTAGAATTTGTTCTTAGATGGGAGAGGGTTTTCTTTCTTCTACTATTGGCTTTTCCTCAACCACATCTTCAATCCTAACATCTTTTGGATGGATGCTTGACTTGGATTTCCATAGTTCAATTTCCTTTAGAAGTTATGCTCTTTGTTGCTACCAGTCAGCCCTTTCCTTTTCAATCTTTTTTATTCAAATTAATAAACCCTCTCATTGTAGTGGATGCATGTTTATTTCCTTGCTGTTCGTGGTTCTTAACATCTTTTAGTTCTTCTTTCATCTTGTGTAGATCTTGCTTTATAGTTTTTGATTCCTCCCTCTCATCCTCAATTGTCCCTTCTATTTTACTTCCTTCGATTTTATAATGAAATTCCTCTATAAAACCTCTAGTGATTTCTTCATTTTCTTTACTAAGGACTTGGTATGATGCTTGGAGAATTTTATTTTTTTTATTCCAAGTGCCTGATGCCACCTTCCATCTTCTTTATAATCTCTTTCTATTTTTCACACCTCTTCTAGAAAAATGATTCTATTTTTGCTCTGCAACATCTCTTTTTCCAGTTTGATGACCTTTAGTTGATAGGATTTAGTTATTCTTTGTTGTTCTTTGAGTTCCCCTAGTAGCTTGTCTTGTTCTTTTCTATGGTCTTCAATAATAAAGTCTCCTTTGATGAAGTGTTCTTTAGCTACTATACTTGATAATATGATGTTTGTTCTTGAAGGTCTAAATATTTTAGTTTAATTTATTACTATTTCACATTTCTCTCTTATATCTCTAGGAAGTGTGGATAGCTCTAGAGATTTCACTTGCTTTACTTCTATCTGTTTGTCTTCCTATTCTTCTTCATTCCCCTTCTAGCTCTCCTTTTTCCTATTCTTAATCATGGTCTAAGACATCTTTTTTCCTCATCATTAATATGAACTTCTTTTTTAATGCCATCCAGGATATTCTAGATGTTTCTTTCTATGCTCTGCTCATAATCTTTCTTTTGTTCCTCTTCCAACTATTTTTCTTTAGTTGCATTTGCTTCCATTACTCTCATTATACTCTCTACAGGTTCTTGTTGCTCATCTTCTCTTGATTTCAATCCTTCTAAAGCTTTCCTATGCATATTAACATTCATTTTTTCTTCTTCTATTTTTGATTCCACCACTTTGATCATTCCTTCTATACTTTTCCCATTTGTTTATTAGGAGTATTAGGTTCTGATAGATTTAAGCTTCTTAATAAAAACCCCTCCACATCATTGTCTATCTCTGCATTGGAGGTTTCTTTGTTCTACACTACTGCCACTTGTTTTGTTAATTCCTCATCTATCTATTTCTAGTCTATGGATCAAAGTAGATCCTCTTTCTATATCTTCTACAAATGTTTCTTCTCCAGCTTCCAACTTCTTCTTGGTCCCTCTTATTTTCCATTTTTAGCTTTGGTTCTTTCCTTCTCTTCTTCACTACTGCTACCACAATAGTCCTCTTCACTGGAGGTCCTTGAAGCTCTTGAAAACAGGCTAATAATGGAATTAACTCTAATTCATAACAATGATAACAAATACATGTCCTCTTTTTTATTTGAGAAGAAATGCATGAAATGTTGCAAAAAAGGATCATTTTTGTATCCCACAATGGAAAACATTATTTCTTGTTAAATTAGTCATTAGGGAAAAAAGTGAACCCTACATGGGCCTTATACGGATTCCTAATTTTTAGGGATTAAGTTTAATCTTGTTCTTTGTTAAGGGGATAAAGTGCATTTAATAGAGCACTTTTTAGTTGGTTGAAGTAGGTTTTGTTTTCGGTTGAGCTAGGATCATCTCTCTCTCTTCTGCACAAAGAGAGAGCAAAAAACCACTTTCCACCTCATCAAATCCATCCCTCTATATGAATTAAAAAATGACTTTTCTAAAAAAGTATCATTTTCACCTATTCTTTATTCAAAATGGCGCATACTTTTAGGCATTTAATCTAGTTTCTGTAAAAGACACTTAAAGAAAAACATACTTTTCAAAATCTCTCCAAAAGTTAAGTGCCACATCATCAAACTTGTAAATTTGGTCGCCCCAAAACATGAATTTTTGGAAAAAACCTTTTTTTCACTCTTAAACACTAGAAAAAGTCATTCTGACCTATCCACATACCAAAGCACACTTTTTTCTTGCAATACAACTACTATACACACCATTTGAGCCATCTCTGTGCTTCTTTCTATTCCGTGCTCAAGTTTTGGAACATCATGGTGCTCACATGTATTACAAACATGACATGAGCACGAGTGTGTGCTCGTCATTCAACGAGTGTACATGTTCATGTTCCTATAGAATTTGCACCAACAACTAGAGGTAGCAATGACAAAGATTCTCACAATGAATGACGTGCAAATGAAGAGAAGAATATTGATGTTTGGTCCAATGGTGCATTGTATCCCTTAGATCCAATTTCTAATTTTCATCCTAGATTCCATAGTATCTCCACATTTCTACAATTTCTTGGTAGCGGTGAAGCTTGACTACTAGGTTATTGCAACCGATTGTCTAGCCATTCAACATCTATTGCAAATTATTGGATGCAAAAATGTCATCACAACCATTTGAAGATACACATTTTAGAAAGTGTTGCCAAATCTCTGGAAGAGCGCAATCATATACTCCAACAAGATGTGGAAGAAAATGAGAGCACAATTACAAAGTTAAAAGCCAATCTAACACAACTAAAAGAGACTCCACTTGGTATGACATATAAGAAACAACCATTATCATCCTTTCAAGCTCTTTTAACTACCGGTGGAGCAAGGAAGTGATGTGTTTATGCACTTAGGTTCGTGTTTCACTTGTTTATTTCTCTTAAAAGACTTTTAGATTGAGTTTCTTATACTACAAGTCATTTGTTGAAGATGCCAATGCCTCATCAACAATAGAGGATCAATTGAAGTTTCTAAATTCTCTTTTGAGCAACAAATATGTGCTTATGATTTTGGAGTCACCAATAGGAAATCACATCAAGGCCCAAGTGATTAAAGATTTTGCAGACAACTTAGAAGATATAACTACTCCTAAGGAGGTACAAATGGTATGTGATGAAGCAGGTGTTAGTACTAGAGCATACACTGCATTGTATAATCTTTTGAAGCAGGCACTACAAAACAAAGGTATTTTGCAAAGTATTTTTCCATGCCCTTACAAGGTATCTCTAAAGAACAAGATGACTAATGAGGATGTAGCTAATACTCTTGGCAATTACTTGCATATAGAAGATGTTATGATTGCATCCATTTATCATTCTGCTACAGCAAAGAAAGAGTTGAAAAATTCATCTAGGAAGGCATTCATGTACACAAAGTACAACAACATATTTGTCAATTTGGAGAGGCTTCAAAAGGAAATGGTTAAATTTTACAAATCTAGAATTCAATGTATATCTATTGCTGTGATAATGACATTCATAGTATTTTTATTAATATAAAGTTTGTTATTTGATGTAGATTGTGGTTCCAGACTCAAGTTTATATTGAAGCTAGATGAATGTCAAATCATAAAGGGACGATGTATGGAGAGACTTAGTGTCAATGATAGAGAATAAAGCAAGAATTTTGTTTAGAAGATGTACTAGCACTCAAGATAATGAACATTATGAGATGTGGAAAGACCTATGCATGATCACAATAGACAATGCTTCTTAAGTTGATCTTTTTAATAAGAGAAAGAAGTTTTGGTCATGATTAGATAAGTTGGTAGGCTTAATGCGTCTTACTAGCTCTAGTGATATTCAACTTCAATTGTTTCAAGAGACATTAACTCTTGGGCAGAGTGCAATATAACACACTACATTGTAAGTCTATTTGATCTTTAAAATTTTTCATTGCACTTAATTTTTTCCAATGTTCTTAACAATTTTTAGCATATTTTATTTGCACATGGAGCATTTTTCATGCATCGATATAGGTCATTGGAGATTTTCAGTAGGTAAGGAATGGAGAAGTCACACTATAAAGCGAGAGGTGTGTACTTGAAAAACACATGACATGGTGGTGGCCCAATGCAATCAAACTATATGGAGGAGATGTTTAATTGGTTTTATTGCAGTACATTCTCAAGAATTTTTTTGGTGGAACCAGTTAGGGAGTCACATTTGGCAAAAGTTGTGAGACAGATGCAACACAACATTGCTAGTGAGAAATGGAAGTCATCATTAGGACCTCTCCATCATGCTTAATGGCATGCTAAAAGACAATGAGAAGGCTCATCTTGGAAGTAAAGTGAATTCAATATATCCCCTTATGTGGTAAACCATATGATTAATAGATCTTGGTATCAATGTGTTACTATTTGTATTATTATATTATATATGTTTCTAAATTGGTTTTGTCCATTCTAATGTGAACAGACAATTTTAAAAGAAACCCTATAAATAGAGAGAACTCACTCAATTTCACACTTTTGCAACTCAAGAGAATGGCACGCACCAAGCAAACTGCAAGGAAAGACCACGTGGTCTATCCTAGCCATGTTCAAGGAACTCAATGCCCACCATGGTTGCAAACCCCTCAGAGACCTCAAAGTGGCTTCTACACCAGTTCTAGGCATTTCTCACATGATGGCACACCATCTGGGAGCAATCCATCATGAGAACATGAAGTTTCTAATAAACAAAAGGATTGGTCTCAAGGATGGTCAGATTCAAACTCTGATGATGAGCCACCAGAGAGGACACCCATGAAGGCAAGACCCAAACAAGTTGCAAGGAGAACGGTTATATCGGAGAGTGATTCCAATGGAGAACCATCAACTAATGAGGAAAGTAGCACTCAACCACCATAGAATCAAGTGCACATTCCAATGAGCCATAGGGTAACACATGGAGGCAAAACACTTCCATAGGGACAAGGCCAAATACCAATAGAGGAGGAAAGGGAGCAAAGTCAACACTCACATCAACAAGAGAATGTGGCAGATGATGTTGGACCCTCACATCGAGCACATCGGAGGAAAAAGAATTATCAACCACAACGTAGACCTCAACGACAACCTAACATACCTCCCAATGCAAGAGCTCCACAAAGACGATGGAGATACTCTAGAGCATTTGTAGAGATACGACACTATCAAAAATCAGTTGAGCTTCTAATACCATGAAGAGCATTTGCAAGAGTGGTAAAGGAAGAATGGCAAAGCTATGTGGAGGTTTATGAATACAAGGGATAACACTTGAGGCACTTCAAGAGGCAGCATAGGCCTACCTCATCTCTATGCTTGAAGACTCTAACCTATGTGCTATCCATGCTAAGAGAGTAACCATTCAACCCAAATATATTTAGCTAGCAAGAAGAATTAGAGGAAATAATCCATGACTATGTATCTTGTAGCTTCTATGAAGCATATTTTGCAATGTACTTCAATGGTTAATGAAATGTTTTGTCTTCAGTTATTGTCTATTTTTTTATCTCTTTCTCCCCCCGGCTCTCTACCATAAGTGTTCAAGGATTATTACTTTTGACTTCACTAGTTTATTATGGATTGTCTATGGTTCATTGGATACTTCTTGGCCTCATTAGGTCTTGTTTTTTACTCCATATGAATGTATTTACCTAGAAAGTCCTCAAATAGGCTTAAAAATGCAAAAAAAAAACCTAGCAATAGAAACACGGGATTCAGGCCTACAAAAATTTTGAATCCTGCATTTCTATGGCTAGGGGTTTTGTTTTGCATTATTTAGCCTAGGGAAGCCTATTCATCTATTTTCATGACTTGGGTAAGGTTAGTTAATGACTTGTCCATGGTAAACTGGGCACATATGTAAGCAAAATCTCCATATGGACTTGCTATCTTTGGCCCTATAATTTGCCACCAAATGAATGTAGTTACCATAAATGGCCTTGAATTAGTCTTAGAAATGCCAAAAAACCCCCACCTACAAAAACGTGGGATTCAGGCCTGCAAAATTTTTGCAGGCCTGAATCTCATGTTTCTGTAGCTTGGGATTTTTTGGCATTTTAAAGACTATTTGAGCACACATAGGCATTACATGCACATAGAGAAGATAAAAAAGCTCTTTGTTAAATACAAAAGGTGGATAACATTTCATAACTTACAATGGAAAATACAACATATGAAAAATACAAATTTTATTTATCCAAAATGTTACATCAGTTCATAGTTGCTTTCAATTTCTCAATAATTTTTTGTCTTCTTTGGAGAGATTGTGGCAACTGCTAGGTTAATACAAATCTAGAAATTACATTGGGATCTTGCATTCCAAAACACATGGCAATACCTATTTGTCCTTGTACCTTTCCTCTAAAGTTAACTCTTATAGTAGTTACAACTAAAGATTTTCTAACCAAAATAACACAATTGGTGCCTTGGGTAATTGTACTCAAACACAAAACTTTCCTTAAGGTCTTCAAGCACCATGTCATGAAGTGCCCATCAGAACTATAATCTTTATGAACAATTACAAAATCATCCTAGCAACTTTCCAATGTAGTTTGCCAAGGATGAGCCACTTCCCTGAGAAGATCGGTCGCCACCGGACCTTGCCGCGAACTTGTCCACTTCAATGGTTTCTTGTTAAGAAAAAAAATGATAATTCAAGCTCCAATCTTATTAAATTAAATTATTCAATTCTTTAATAAGCACTTACATCATGAAGCTTGTCTTCTTCCTCCCCTCTTCTAGGGGCATCAAGATCTATGCTAGAATGGGCCATCCCACTCTGCTTTGCTACTGGGGATGTAGGTACTCTGTTCTTCATAATTCTCTCTCGTGCTATGTTGAACTCTTCTTCCATTGTATAATTGTTATGATTTGTCAAAATATCCTCGCACACCATTGCTATGGTGTCTACCACAGAATCACCGAGCGGGATAGCTTTCATTTCAAGTATATCAAATGTATTATCAAGTGGAACATCTGACATAGTGGAAAAAAGACTTAGACACTCATCCAGACGATGTCCGAATGCCTTCTCAATATCATGAAGGAAAATAAAATCCTCTCCATTGACAATGATGATGGAGAGATATTCAATTTCCACATCTAGTAATGTGGGCTCAGAGGGGTTGAGATTTGATGGTGGGGGCTCTTCCATGGTTGATTTCTCACACAGTTTGTCGTCCACACCACCAGGTAACTCTCGATGGACTATGCCACTCTCTTTGGCTAAGTCTATGACCTCTAGTTGGGGCTCATTTTTTTCATGAACAAATCCTCCTATGACAAGGTTGGGGAGATCCATGGGTGCAGGCTCCGACTCCTCATTGATGATAAATATTGTTGTGGAGATGTAAGAAAGATACGTAGTACCCATCCTCTTCTTTTTGTTAAGTTTTTTTTATCAAAGGCATTGTTTCATCCAACAAATGCCCTACATGGCTAGTGATTTCCATGAAGCACTTAAGGTGCTTCATGAATGCTTCATCACCTCTATGAATGTAGAGCAAAAAGTCACATGGGACCCACTTACCCTCATAAGGTGGGATATCTATGGAAAAGTGCAAGATGTAGTACTCAAGGAACTCTATGATTTCCTTGAGCACATCAGAGTTGAGTTGAATTGTCTTGTCTAGATCAGGGACTCTAGAGACAAGGTCATACAAGTGTGTTTGACCTTTGTACTAAGTTGATTCCAAGAACTCATCGAAGAGTTCTCCAGGACATTTGGACAGGGTTGTAGTAGAGGTTGAGGCAGCCATGGTGTGCGAGGATAGTGTAATTGCTATGGGTTGCGTGCTCTTGGAGTGATTCTAGCTCTTCTTGGTTACAAAAGTGAGAAATGAGAGAATGAGACTTGCTTTTATAGTAGTTTCAATATTTTCAATTGAATGGGATCCATTCAAAGGTAAAATTAATACCTAAAAGTAAAAGATTCATGTACAGAACTCTCAAAAAAAAAGTTCACATAAAAAAGATCAAACAGATAATCATTTAAAATAATAAGACATACCACATCTACACAATAGAAAAAATAAAATTCTTAGATTTCTAAACTTGTAATATATATTGCCATGGAAAAAATCAAAGATTTGACAATTTGTACATCATATTGAGATTAAAAAATTTTACATCTTTCATTTTTGGCATGTGAATTACATTGTAGTAGAGGAAGGAATATGAATGGAAAATGGGTTATGTGTAAACTCCAGTACTCAAATAGTTCTTGAACTATGACAACGAAAGTTGAATTCCATCTACATTCCATTCAGGAAGGACTTTAATTTTTTCCTTCAACCTCTTGCCAATCTGTAGAAAAACTTTATAATATCATATTTGAATATAATAATTTGTACAAATAAAAGAAAAAGTAATATAAATTGTTTACCTTATGCCCTTGTATTTTGAACTTCAATTGATCCAGATCCTCAAATCCCATTATTACTAGATATTCTCTCACATTGCCAAGTGTCCAATGATGCTCAACTGAGATAACTTCCATTTTGGTGTTGGGTAGATTTATCTTAATTTCAAATGAAATTAAAAAACCCTAAGAACTTTGTAATGGTATCCATTCACCAAGTTTACACATCCATCGATCATAGTAAAATCTAATGTACAATGAAGTATGATGTTTCAAATATCAAAATCCTATGCTTGTTGCACCAATTTTATAAAGGTATCTATCCCCCTTGGTGCATCCTTTTACAAGCCCCCAATTTTCACCTAGTAAACCCTCCATCTACTCATAGGTGATATCTTTTAACATGAACATTGTTGAAGTCTCTAGATTTGTGAATATATGAAATAGATGTACAAAACAATGAACAAAAACATAGTGCAATCCTACAGATCTAGACACTCTTGTGAATTTCAAAGAGTTATGCATGTCTGTCACCATCTTATGCTTCAAAGGGTACAACATATGTATGCATGTAACAGAAAATGCTCTCACGTAAAAGGTGAGTAGGATAGGCTTGTGGAAAGATTAGTGATCTAACATCTGCATGCAATGCTTGGAAAGTACCTATAAGACTATGAAGTGGTTGCTCCTCCACCAAGGTAGAAGGAAATATATCTACAACAAAAATATACACATCTGAATAAGGTATATTAAGAAATTAGAACAAGAATCAATGAGTAATACTTACAACTGATAGGATATATCATTTTGGACGCCTATAAGATTTAGGTTTCTCCACTGGAGGTCAAGCTATGGAAGTGATAGTAGGAATTCAATGAGAGTAAGATGCACAGAGAAAAAATGTAGACATAGGAGCTTCAATGGTGTATTAGGGAGAGAAAGTAGCGGGAAGAGATGACTTTTTGGGACTTGGGTATGAAAGTGTGAGGTTTTGGAGGGAGAAAGTTGTATTTTGAGTTATTTTTTAAAAACTCACTTTTTTTAGGTTAGTTCATGCATGGATTTTGATTTAGAAGTAAAAAATAGCACTTTTGATCCTAAAAAGTGGTTGGGGGGGCATTGAATGGTGTTATGATGAGTTTTAAAGCTTTCTGAGACTTTTGAATTTTTGGGCTTAAGCAAGTTAATGGATTCCTTTCTCTCTCTAGAGGCAAAACCTGAACATAGAGGAATCTTGTCCCCTCCTCCTCCCTCACCCTAGTAATTTATAGGCGATAGATTGTGTCCACCACCCTCTTTTGATTGGTCCATCACTAATAACTCCTTAATTCAAAAGGCCCATGCAGGGTTCATTTTTCCCCTAATGTACCATGAAAAACCACCATTTTGATGCATCAAATTCACGAAGTAGCTAGGAAAATCATATTTTATGGCAAAAAAGGCTATCTAATTATCTAGTGCCTCTGTTTAGAGCTTCCAATTCTAGAAAGTAGTGGCAATACTGCCAGAAACAGAGAAATACAACCTCTTGATATAGTGCTTGGCACTCTAGATGAAGAAATATATGTTCTCATTGATATTTAAAATTTGAGTAACTCGACATGGAAAAATAAAAAGTCTTTTCAATGCTCAACATATATAATACCACATCATTTGATACTAGTAGATACATTACGAGAAGCTTTTCTCCATACCTCCACCACTTCAAGAATATGACCTTAACCAACCATAAATGTAAAGAAAACCACACACCAGTCCAACACAACTAAGTAGAATATGGATAAAGTTAAGCACAAGTAACAAAAAACTTTGAGCATTATATTCCAATAATTAGATCATTACAAAAGTGTATGTTTACAAAATTCAACAACCCTTCCACAATAGAAGCTGATCATATAACTGCTTGGCCGCATGCATAACATCATCTTCAGGGACTTGAGAAGTCTCAAAAGGCTTTTCCTACTTTAGAACAGGCTCCTCAAGGTTAGCCACGTCTCCTAGCTCATCTGCCAATGCCAGCATAGGTCCCTTGAGGTAGGCTGGAATCTCTGTGTGTCAACAATGTGCTTCATCCTAATGAAGCTGAATTGGGCTTCATCCTTCTCTACAACTATGTAGTGCCTGAACATTTTGAGCGCATAGGCGAGTATCATCCTTGAAAAACAAACAAATCAATTAGAGGTGATGGAAAAAGAGTGTCAATGAGAAACATTGCAATTAGAAGTACATGTGCTAGAGAATAAGTCCAAGATTCAATCATCATCATTAGAGAACAACTGGATTAATCTCATTATAAGCTTTTGGGGCTTCTGATAAGGATTAACCAATGTCTTGTCCCTTGCCACATGAAGAAGTTGCTTTGTAACTATAGGGAACATTAGTACATTTGAAATTCCGTTCTCACTATAATGTTCCGTGACCCTTATTTTACTAGATTCTCATGGTATACGATTGTAAGGCACTTGATAGCACTAACAAACCTATGTGCTAGGGTGTGATTCACATTTGTCTTTACCCTACAAATTTAAAATTATAAGTACAATGTGACATGAAATTTCAACATAGAGACAAAAAGCAAAGACAGTACCATGTAAGACACTCGACAACATGAAACCTTGGCTTTAATGCTGTTGATATAGAGAAGGATTGGTCCCTGCTATGAAAAATGAAAATCCTCTAGAGTGGTGACATGGTCAATTCAACAAAATCTATCACCATCTTTGGTATCTTTGGGTGCTTGAATGGCTCATCATCATTAATGGAACCACTCATTCTAAAGCCATATGGGATATCTGCTATTAGAACGGAATAATGTTTCACCCATACACTTACACATACATACATACACTTACATATACATGCATACACACACATACATGCATACACATAAACATATGCATACACTTACACATACATAAATACCCACACATACACATACACATACATACACACACATACATGCATACACATACACATATACATACATACACATACATAGTAAATACATACCCACACACACACATACATGCATACACATACACATATACATACACTTACACATACATACATACACTTACATATACATGCATACACACACACATGCATACACTTACACATACATACATACCCACACATACACTTACATACACACACACATACATGCATACACATACACATATACATACATACAAATACATAGTAAATACATACCCACACACATACATACACACACACATACATGCATACACATACACATATACATACACTTATACATACATACATAAACTTACATATATATACATACACACACATACATGCATACACATACACATGCATACACTTACACATACATACATACATACCCACACATAAACATACACACACATGCATGCATACACATACACATATACATGCATACACATACATAGTAAATACATACCCACACACATACATATCTCCACACACATACATGCATACACATACACATATACATACACTTACACATACATACATACACTTACATATACATGCACACACACATACATGCATACACTTACACATACATATATACCTACACATAAACATACACACACATACACGTATACATACATACACATACATAGTAAATACATAACGACACACATACATATACACGCACACATACATGCATACACATACACATATACATACACTTGCACATACATACCCACACATATACATACATAATAAATACATGCATACAAATACCCATACATATAGATACACACACATACATAATAAATACATGCACATATACACCGTTACACATACACACACATACATCAACATATACATACATACATACAAACATCATACATTTATAGTTTTGTATGTGTATTTATATGTCAGAATGTGTATTTGTGTATATGTGAATATGTGTGTATGTGTAAATGTGTATATGTGAATGTGTATGTATGTAAATAATCAGATTATTAATATCGAGTACCTTTGTTTGCTACACAATCAGATTTTGATCAATCAAAGGGAACTCCACCATCGTCTCCTAATCTTGCAAGGACTAATTATTGTAAGTATATCAAACTTTTAATTCTAATATTTGATAGATACATACATGACTGATATATGTTTTTTTATTATTATATTATAATCAGATTGTGATCACTTAGAGGGTATTCCACCACCTCCTATCCATGCAACAATGTCTTCACATGTGTCCTCCGAGAGGAATTATGATGATTTTCACTATCAAGAGCATATTATATGTTGGTGTAATTTTTGCTATGGCACGTATCAAAGACCACGATTGGAATGCATTGAACATGAGGCAAAGTATGGTAATTTTTGAGCATGCACCACCACCTGATCAATGTGATAGAGCTTGGGTAAGTACTGATTCTATAAATTAATGTCATTATTTTATTTGGAAAATCATATACAAAATCAAATTATACTTAATATATAGGAATATTTTGCTCGATGATGATGATGCTTTTCTACTAATAATGCTAAAATACCTCGTACACATCATGGACTTGCCATTCATCAATTACAAGTAGAGGTTTCTCGAAATTTGCTACCTCCTGGTTAAAGATTATCCATTGCCAACTCGTGATCGTCCTCTAGTACAAACATATGATAGAAGAAGATATGGAGGATGCAATAGAGGACCACTTCCTTTAGATGGAGAGGTTTTTAACTTTTGGGGTAATCTCTATATGATTGCACCCTCCACTGTTACTAGTGCTTGTCATGGTCTCTTTATTGTAGAGGATTTGTATGTGCCTCCGAACTCTATAGTCACTGTTATGTCATTCTGTGGTCCTTTATATGGATGGGGAGATTGGCATCAACTTACATGTTATGTTCAAAGCATGACTACTTATGGATTATGCCTAAATGAAGATTCTCTTGCTAGTAGAGGGATTACACATGTCGAGAATGAAAGATTATATATTGATGGAAGACCTTACACGCATGGAAATATTACAGGTTTAATAAACAATAGTCAAGGATATAATAATTCAATGACTAATTGCACATTTGTGGAGCATGAAAATAGTCACAAATCACCATAAATGGGTAGAAATGTAGCAAGATACAGATTTGTCAATGCTATTACTTAATTACATGCTAGTGATGAATTATTAGTGAATTATGGATGGCATAGACCTTCAAGAGCACATTTTAGCTAGAGAGCAATCTATCCACCTATCTTGTGTTGCATTGAAAACTCTAATTGATTGAAACTCTTTTCAAGTTAACTTACGTATTTAAATTTATGTTTAAAGTTTACTTTTCAGTCATTTATGGAGTATTAATGATTCATGTGTGTAGATTCCAATGTATGTCATTGATGATCTTCCACCACAACATTCAGAGTTGCTAGTAAGAACTCATTTATCAAAAGCTTCCATGAGGAGGCTAGACAAAAGTGGTCTTGTAGAATGTGCAAGATTTGAAATACCTATATTCAGAAGAAGATAAAGTACAAGATTTTTCAATAATGATGAAGATGATGGCATGGAAAATTTTATTGAGGATTGGTATCAAAATGATAGCGAAAGCATTGATATCTCTAAAAATGAGAAATAACTTTGAGAAGAATGTCTAAAGCATATATATGAAGGAAGTTTCTTGACATGACTAAGTGCAAGCTTACTTATTCTCAATCTTCAAAATCATTTTGGATGGAGTAACGTATCTATTTTAGCACTATTAAGGTATAATTTTTAATCTTACTATCTATTTATTTAGTTATTTATCACCTTTTTTCATGAACTTATAGGTTACTATTTGAAAAGTTTTTATCAAGCAAGAATATTCTTCCTACATCACATGATGAAATGAAGAAGATAATCAACTATTTTGGTATACATTAGAGATGTGATTCTTTTGAAAAATACATTGTATATACCCGATATTAAGAAGAGCTTAATTTTAGTTCCTTTAATTGTCAAAGTTGGACTTCATGTACACTTTGTTGATGATAAGTGTGTGGTTCATGATTTTAACAATGGTGATATTATCATGATGTTCGGTACATTATGTAATGGTTTGTATCACTTGGATACATACAAGAGGGCTCCCTCAAATGCCTTGGTTCTTCATACTTCCTCCATGGCTAAAATGGAGCTCTGGCATGCTCATTTTGGTCAATTGAACTTCAATAGTTTGCTATATTTGAAAAAGAAGTACATGGTTATTGGTTTGCCGACACTTGAGTCCATTGAAAAGCATGCATGTGAAGGTTGCATTCTTGCAAGAATGCATCATTCTTCTTTCTCAAAAGATATTCATACACACATTACAAGAAAATTGTAGCTTGTTCATAGTGTTGTATGTGGTCCCATCAAGACACCATCTTTTGGGAAACATATATATTTTGTTACCTTCATTTTTTGATGCTACTCACCATTCATGGGTGTATCCTATGAAAAAAAAGAATGAGGTATTTTCTTGCTACAAAGTATTTTTAGCAATGGCTGAAAATTTTTCTAGAAACAAGCTTTTGCCTCTACGAATAGATAGTGGTAGTGAATACATGTCACATGAGTTTAATGCTTTTCTTTGCGAAAGAGGAATTTCACACCAATGTACAGTGCCATATACACCTCAACAAAATGATGTTGCACTCCTTGAAAGCACTCCTTGATACACTCATGCCTTTGTTCAAAAGTGGTCCGCTTGACTATGGCCATGTAGACTAGCCAACTAAGGTTTAGAGTGCTGAAAAATTCCACAAACATAAAGCTGAAATGCAGAGAATTTCGATAAGGAATTGACTCATAAACTCCTGGTTAGGAATGTGATGGGCTAACCACTTGCCCCAAAAGCCATGGTTGAGGATTAATTCCTAATCATCCCTCTTAGGGTGTAGTTCAACCATCTCCTACCTATCAAGTGTGTGGTTCAACCATCTCCTACCTATCACTTTATTACATTCTTCCCCCCTTGGTCAATCATTGTCCTCAATGATCTACTCTTGTATCCCTCTAGCCTTGGTTATCAGCCCCTTGAACTCCCTAGGTGCCCTTGAATTGATATCCTCAACCTCACATAGTTTCTTGAACCTTGTTTGCAACCTTGGTCTCTTGAACTCTTGTTCTCAACCTTGGTGTCTTGAACCTTCTTTTTCGCAACCTTGGTGTCTTGGGCCCTTGTTCTCAACCTTAGTCTTGAACCTTGTTCTCACCCATGTTTGGTATCTTGAACCCTCAATCAAGGGAGTTCAAAATAACTTCTCTTTGTGGTTCAAAATCGTGCCAAACATATATATAGGTTTCCGTTCATCACTATAAGCATCTCGAAGTCTACTGCAGGTTTAGCACAATCTGGCAGGGTGGTTCTGTTGAACTTTTTGAGATACAATCATTTTTCTATATCAGGGTATTTTAGTCAGTGGTCATGCTTGAAAGCAGTGATTTATTTCGTATGTTGGTTGTTGAGGATAAGTTGGATGGTACGAAATATCCATTATGCGCTTATATGATGCGTCATGTATTGGTTACAAAAGGAATATGGAATATTGTGTCGGGTGTTGAAAAATATCATATTTCACCTTCAAATAGAGTTGCTGATGGTGATACAAATGGAATTGAAGATGGTGATATTCTTCATGTTCCTATATGTGTTGCAATTCTTGCTCCACCTACTACAGAGAAAATTCTTTGGGATGGTAGAGATGCTCACACACATGCATTGATAGCCTTGTCAATCAAACGTGCCATTATTCCTCACATTCGCTCTTGCAAAAAAGCAAAGGATGTTTGAGATACACTTACCACTTTATACTAGGCAAGGAATGAGGCTCATGTTGTTTACCTCTGAAAACAATTGGAGAGTGAGCACATGAATGAAGGAGATTCCATGGAAAGTTTTCTGACAAATATCAAAGATTTGAAGGAACACTTGATTTTTGTTGATGAAGTCTTGCCTGAATATAGTTCACTTGTGCAGACTATTCTAAATGGTCCTCTCAATTCATATCAGAGTTTTGCTTCTACTCTTCATTTGATGATGAAAGCCAATCCAAATGCCTTAACATTTGAGTAGTTAGTCTATGTTTTGTTGCAAGAAGTTTGGTCTGGGCAGAAAAGGTACATTATTTGTGTTGTAGATCAAGCTTTCCTAGCTAGTCAGAAGGGCAAAGGTAAATGGATCTCTTCTACTAGTAAGCAAAAATCTGCTAATTCTGCACAATCAAAGAAGGATGATAGATATGAGAAGAAAACAAAAAAATCAAAAATTATTTTGCAAATACTGTAAAGCAAATGATCATGTCATAAAGAGTTGTCTAAAACTAGGTGCTAAAGAGGCAAGGAAGAAAGAGGCTGGAATGGTTGTTGTTGAGGCCTCTACACCCAAAACAGAGTGTGCTAATCTTGGGCAGAATGAAGAATGGGCATTTACCAATAGTTGCAACTATGACCCATCTTCTCATGAACAGTGTGTGTTTGCAATAGACTCAGACATTTGGTACTTTGATAGTGGGGCAACCAAACATATTACCTCAGAACGTAGTTTCTTCACTTCACTCGAGCCTACCCCTATAGGGAATACTATCACTTGTGCCAACAAGTCCTCTTATCCTATCATGGGAGTTGGTAAGATTATTATGACTACTGTTGATGGTAGTTATTTTACATTTTTGGATGCTTTATTTGTGCCAAGGATCAAGAAGAATCTATTATCAGTTTCAACTTTAGTCAAGATTGTCTTGGTTGTGAAATTTGTTGATGACACATGTACAGTTCATGATCTATCAAATGGTGATGTCATTATTGCTTCTGACATTTTATATCATGGGTTGTATAAGCTCATAGACTATGCAAAAATTATGAATGATTCAGCATGTGTAGCACTTGATTCTCTGGCTTTTACAGATACAAATCTTTGGTCTGCGCATTTTGGTCATCTGAATTTTGCTAGTTTGCTACATCTGCAGAAATCTGAAATGGTATCTTCTTTGCCCAAACGTGAGGAACCTAGTAAACATGTCTATGAAGGCTGTATTTTGGGAAAAATGAAGCATTCCTTGTTCCCAAAAGATGGTTCAGTTCGAGCTACTCAGAAAGTGAAACTTGTTCACAGTGATGTTTATGGTCCTATGCAGACACCCTCTTTTGGAAACTTTCTTCACTTCATGACTTCCATTGATGATTTTTCCAGACATGCATGGCTATATCCATTGAAAGAAAAGTCCAAAATGTTTATGTGCTTCAAACAGTTTTTGGTTTTGACTGAAAATCTATCACCATATAAATTGGGCACCCTCTATTCTGATTGAGAGGGGGAATATATGTCTTCTGATTTTAATGCATTTTTGGCTAAATGTGGGATAAAACATCAGTGTATGGTGCCCTATACACCTCAATAGAATGGATTTGTTGAACGGAAGAACAGGTCACTCATGGAGATGGCAAGGTGTATGGTCAAGAGTTAAGTGTTACCACATAGTTTCTAGCTTGAGATTGTATATGTGTGCAGCATATGTACTTAACAAGTGTCCCACTAAAGCATTGCAACTGATCACTCCATACGAGGCTTGGCATGGTCGTAAGCCATCTCTTACTCACCTGCGTATTTTTGGTTGTCTGGTAAATGCATTTATGTCTGAACAACAACACAAGAAATTGGATGATAAAGCAATGAAATGTATTTTTGTTGGGTACAATTTTGAAAGTTAAGGCTATCATTTGTATCATCCACATACTAAACGCACTTAGGTTAGCCATGATGTTGTTTTTTAAAAGATGCTATTTCAGCCATTACTTTCATATACTAAGGAGACATGTATTAGCTCCAAAGATATATATGATACTTTGCTACCTCTCTTTACAAGTGGAAAATCTAGTGTTGGTCCTAATAAGGCAAATTCTCAGCCTTAATAGGCTTCCTGGGATGAAAGAAGGCCATTGGCACTAAGTGGGTATACAAGTTGAAGCATAAACTTGATCAAACAGTTGATAGGTATAAGGCTAGGCTTGTTGCAAATGGTTATGCTCATGAAAGAGGCATTGATTTTGATGAGAATTTTGCTCCTACATGTCAAATGACTACTATTTGTAACATCTGTGCACTTGCACTCATCATGGTTGGAATGTACATCAGTTGGACATTAAAACTTCATTTCAATGGTGACTTGCATGAAGAAGTGTATGTTTTTCAGCCATGTGGCTTTGTGCAGAAAGGGCATGGAAACCAATTGTGTAGGTTGAAAAGGAATTATATGGTTTGAAGCAAGCACCAAGTGTTTGGTATGAGAAGATACATGTCTACTTGATTGCACATGGTTTTCAGATTAGTCCAACTAAGAGTACCTTATACACTAAGCGTGCAAATGATGTGCTTCTGATCATTGTTCTGTATGTTGATGACATGCTACTCACTAGTCCTCATGAGAAGCATATTGCTAATTTTAAGGTTGATCTGCATGCCTCATTTCATATGTCAAATTTGGGTCACTTGCATCATTAATTGGGCATTCAATATGCAGGTTGATGGAGGAATAGCTTTGTTTCAAACAAAATATATTGACACATTATTGTAGCATTTTGGCCTTGAAGACTGTAAACCAATTGCTACTCCTATAGAGATAGGTTTATGGTTGAGTCTTCATGATTTTGGAGATGCATTTGGTGTTTTTCTCTATCAACATGCTATTGGTTGCTTTATTTATTTATGCATTACTCAGCCAAATATTCAATTTGTTATCTCACAAATGAGTAGGTTTATGCATTGGCCAGGTGTCAAACATTACTCTTTTTAAGATGGTCAATTATTTGAATGTCACAAAGTGAAAGAGTCATGACCTGATGGCTCAAGTATATCAAAGAAAGAGAAAGCAATGATCAAACCCACCACAAAGTTTTGTCAAGGATGAAAAAAATTAAGGAGAGAGATGTTCAGAAGAAACTTTTTGCAAAGGAAAAGACAGAAAACGTTGAATTATAGTAGAATAGAATATCCCAAATTGTTGTAAAAATAAGGAAAATTGTTCCTCATAGTTGTAACCTACATTTTTTGTAGAATTTTTAGAGCTCTTGAGATGGTAGAATTTTAGAATAGAAAGTTGAGAGGATCTGTTTTAAGTGTGAATAGGGACACTTAAAAAGGTATAAAAGTCAATTACGACTCATTTTGCAAAAAAACCTTGTATTTGGGAGTTAATGAGAACTTGAGAGCTCTTTCTTATTTACCATTTTTTTCATCAAGCTTTTATGGTGATATCAAGTAGATTTTATGAGTTTTCTTCATGGATTTATTTGTGTGATCAATAGTTCTTTGAGTGTTTCATGCTTCTGTGAGTCTAATACTACCTTCTAAGCTTCATCAATCAAGAAAAATATTGTTTCTTAATGACCATGTGAATCTGTCATAATCACAATTCTATCATCATAGGGGTACAAGTACTGAAATTTGAATTTTACTTCATCATTATCTTTATGATCAAAAGTAACATACTTTAGACACAACAAACGCTGAAAAATTTTACTTCTAACTAAATCTACATGTAAAAGGTGAAGTATTAAGAACTTTTATGAAATCTTTAATTATATTGATCTTTGGATGATTAACCTTCGAGTCCATTGACAAAGAATGGGCTAGCATCTTAGCATACTCTCCGGATTGAGAATTAAAGTGTGTGTGGTTGTTGGTTCTTTATGTTATGATGATTAGAGAGGACAACTCTAAATCATAACAAACACCTTATCAACCTTAACCTTCCAAATTTAATTTCTAAATTTCTTGGCACCTTGTGTGCACCCTTAATGGCTTCTAGAAGTTAAGCATTTCACATACGCCTTAGGCACCACGCTTGTGGACCCTAAACTTTTCGAGAGCATGTGCCTATGTAGTATGAGTGTAGAGTGAGACTTGAAGTTAAGTGGTATGTGTGTGAGTCATAAATGTGTTTGTGTTTGCTCGCATGTAGATGTGTGTGTTTGTATATGTTAACTAAGGGTCTATGTATGCATGAGTATGTGTTTTTGCACGTACATGTATATATGTGTGTATGATTGTGTGTGATTTTTTATGTGCTCCTTTTACAATTAATTATATGAGAGAGAGAGAAGCAATTCACCTTCTCTCCCTCTCTCGAGTCCCTCTCTCGAGCCCACCTATTGCAGACCAATGTATATATATATATATATATATATGTATATATATATATATATATATATATATATATATATATATATATATATAGAGAGAGAGAGAGAGAGAGAGAGAGAGAGCAAGAGATAGAGATAGAGAGAGAGAAATATGAAGGATGATTGTGAGAACACACAACAGAGGTTGAATCTAGAAAGGAGAGAGAGAGAGAGAGAACTCCCCCCTCCGCTTGCTTGCATGCATATGACACACGAGGGAGAGAGAGAGATAGAGAGAGAGAAAAAAATAAAGAGAGAGAGAAAAATAGAGAGAGAGACAGAGAACTAGAGAGAGAGAGAGTTAACTTCCCTCTTTCCTTGTCTACTTGCACATGTACGATATATATATATATATATAGAGAGAGAGAGAGAGAGAAGAGAGAGAGAGGGGAAGAGAAGTAGAGACGAGGAGAGAGAGAGAGAGATGTAAAAAGAGCGATTGTAAATGTGAAACTTAGTATATTTAATTATGATAATTATTGTAATTATTTTTATTTTTATTTATTTTGTTTTATTTCAACTTTCCTTTTGAGAGAGGATAGAGAGAGATAGGGAGAGAGAAACTCATTCCGTGAGAGAGAGAGAGTAAAAGAAATAAAGGCATATAGATAAATTATGAAAGTAATAAATAAGAAGACAAATAAGAACATACAGAAAAATAAAATTAAGAAAATGAAAGGAAAGCAAAATGTGAGTAATTTGTTGTCATATATTTGTACTAATTGTTTTTTTATGTGTTCGTTTTTCGAACTATTTGAGTTACTGAAAAGATGGAAGCCTGAAACTGAAGAGATCGTGATTCAAGGTATGGAAGAGCGTTGATTAGGAGCTTTTTGCTTCTATTGGCCTCATCGTGAACATATACATGCTAATCTAAAGGAGTTTAAGAGACACTCTGTTGTGTCTTTTGAAGTTGATTTGAGTCTACTTTCATTTGTATCATTACTAAATGAGATAGAAGAGCTTTTATGTAGCAATTTATCTACATCATATTCATTGTACTATCTCATTGATAGAAGACTTTACTATGATTGCTGGTGTAACTGCATGTATATCATACAAGCTCCTTTTTACATTCACTTATTAAGATGTATGTTTGAATTTTGAATTGAAATATGTTCATTTGTGAAAGCAAAGTCAGTCAACTCAGCTAAGCACGTTAACAAACACAAGAACCCTGCATGCATCACATGTCGACACATTAAAACCGAACTTGATCCACGGAACGACCTTCTCACCGACACCGTCTTGACTTTTACCTTTCAGTTAATTCAAGCTTAATCGAAGAGAAGATCTCAATAATCAAACTTTCTTTTTTTTAAGAGACACTCTACAGGCGACTAACTTTGGGCAGTGGACACACGAATCTACAGACATGTTTTACCTTCGTTAAACTTGTCCTTAATTTGCAGAATACGAATGAATCAAGCATGAAGAGATTGTACTGAAATGACGATGACCCAAAGCAGATTGTTAGGAAGAAATCGTATTGAAATGGTGGCGACCAAGAACGAATGATCCGGTCAAAGACGACAAAAAATCGCTACAAAATTAGTGGCCTCTGATGCGGCCTAGGAGATTGAAGTATGAGAATACCCAGAAGTGCAGGGGGTTATTTTCGATATCTTTCGCTGTCTCCTCGTGTGTTATTCTGTTTCCGTTACACTCTTGCAAATGGAACATGTGTAGGGATATTGCTCTAAGCAACAGTCCCACGAGTAGATGGAGGACCTTAAGTTGCATCTTATTACGGTTGGATGCTGTGCAGAGGAAGAAATGAAATTGATTGTATAACCCCCCCCCCCCCCCCCAAGAGCCTACTCATATCAGGCTTTTAGCGAATCAACTCACAAATCTGAAGATATAGTTCCCTTCGAATCATCTTCCTCTTGCACCTTGATATCTGAAGACAAAGCTCCATTCGAATGACTGTATGTGCTTTTAACTTTGGGAGCATCTGCCTCTGGCACCGTCTTGACCTGCATGAAAAAGTAAACATGAGCGAACGGTTCTTATTTCCATTGCAAATGGTTCATGGTACACAAAATGCGCTTTCCAGTACCAAATCTCTATATTTCAGAGTGTAAAACATCTCAATGTATCGTCTGCACTCCCTCCTTCCGAGCTTTGAGACGAATTTCCAGAAACCATAAACTCTGGTAAGAGTCATCAAGCGCTCTGCATAGATCTTCCAAGTATATCTGCATCAAGCAGGCCGATATTATAATTTGCATCACCAATACATATACGCACAGAATGGTAAACATAGTTGCGTTGAGA
The DNA here is from genome assembly GCA_020310875.1 of Ceratopteris richardii. Lineage (NCBI taxonomy): Eukaryota > Viridiplantae > Streptophyta > Polypodiopsida > Polypodiales > Pteridaceae > Ceratopteris > Ceratopteris richardii. Next base: position 116,400,229 of record CM035418.1, read on the forward strand.
TTATTGGTAACGCACTTCTCGTATATCCTCCGCAAGCCCCCCTCCGATATTTTGGTCCAGTATGAAGGATCTTCGATGCACTTTTCAAAGAAGTTGACAAGCTTCTTCGTGCACTCGTCACCTCGGTAGGGATCGATGTGGAAGCCGGACATCCCATCAACGATGATCTCTGCTGGACCTCCATTATGCGTAGCAAAGGTGGGAAGGCCGCACGTCATTGCTTCAACCACTGTAAGGCCGAACGCCTCATACACTGCAGGCTGAGGAAAAGAACAGAATTTGTGATGAGTGTAATGAATTCACAGGCATTCGACTTGGGTACATGAACTTGGGTACCACATTTTGGGTACAACTCGGACAAACAACTGAGAGGCATGAAAACTGAAAATCTGACCATATATGAATAATGGCGAACCTGCACAAAAGCTCCCTTCGTATCAGCAATATACCGGTAAAGCTCGCCATTGCGCACCCGATTGGTTTGCATGCGTACCCACCTGAACTGGCCCTGAAGGTTATACTCTTTTATGAGCTTGTGCATCTTGTCAATCTCTGCCATTTCTTCTCTATCTTTGGAATTCTCCACGTTTATTTCACCGGCAACAATGACGAGGTTAACCAACTCCCGCAGCCTTGGATTTCTAGCGAACCATTCCACGAGACCGGTAATATTCTTAACACGGTCCAAGCGGGCCATTGAGAAGATGATGGGTTTTTTTGGCTCACTCAAATAACCCCTGTAAAAAGCAGATCCAAATGAGGAAATTGACGGAAAATTGGAATTCCTGATTACAAACCATACCAAATTTTCAGAAATACAATGCGAGATGCTCACGTGTGTTGGTCAGTCGGTTCAGGGTTGAAGAGGAGTTCCTCTATCGATTCATGCAATCCAGTCAGTCGTTTTGATGCCTCTGTGTAAGGAAAGTAGATACTCATGTCTGCGCCAGGTGACACGATGTTAAACTTTGGATCAAAGACATCGATGCCGTTCACAACTCGGTATAACCCTGGCATTGTGAAGGCTATATGGCTCTCATACTGACCCACAGTGTCCATGCTGTAGATTAAAGATAATTTCCATATCAGACGAAGATAAAGTTTATTAACGCATTCATTATACTCTCATAACCACACACTCACGTGCACACACATGGATACAACTGTACGCGATCACACACACCTTCCTGCTATTTCTTGGTAAGTGCTGGTGATGATGAAATCTGCATGGTTCATGGCAATAAGATCTGCCGTGAATTGGCATGAGAAATGATATTTCTCTTCGAACTTTTTCCAGTAGATATCTGAGCCAGGGTACTTCGTTTTCTCTAGAGCATGGGCGATAGTGCACTGTATAAAATGGTGAGCATGTGATTCGGCATCCTCAAAAATTCCACAACCATATCCAAATTATCTGACTAATTAGAACATAGCATATGTTTTGTACCTGAGTTATTCCAAGTTTATGGGCGATCAAAGATGCTACAAGATTCCCATCACTGTAGTTTCCAATTATCAGGTCAGGCGAACCTCTCAATTCAGCGCAAATCTCATTGCTGGCATCCTGAAATCAAAGAATGCAAGATCAACTGCGTGCATTAGCCATAACCTTACATTGATACGTCAATGGCACTTTCATTTTGACTCTCTTCCTTCTAGCTTGCTTAAATAGCTGGTGCTAAACATCCAACATTATCAAATATAGTTGTCAAGTCTACTTTGGAGAAAACATACCTCTGCAAAGACTTCCAAATATGGCCAAACATCAAATCTGGAAATCCATTGTTGCAGGATGCCCTTCTCACTTCTAAACGGGACCCGTAAAATCCTAGAGTGATTTGTTCCAATAATCTTCTCTATGCGTTGGTTACAAGTTGTGCCCTTCGCTTCGGGTATCAATCGAGTCACCTGGTAAATATTCAAGTTAGGCCAGAATTCAGGGATCTAAACGGTCCTATCATCTTTGTAATATTTAGGAGCTCGCAATGGTTAGTACCACAAGGATTTGTGGAATAATGTTAAGTCCTTGGTTCTTGATGCTGATCAGAATTTCGTTCTCCAGCGCTCTCACTTGGTCCAGAATGTAAACAATCTGCCCGCAGGATGACGATGGTTTTAAATAAAACCTTGTCAACGTGCAAATAGTTGTTACAAGAGTTCAGTCATCAGCGTACCTGACCACCTGTGTCTGGTAAGCCCAGGACATTTGCTTGACCGAAATAGCCATGAGGGGACATTATCACAACATTAAAGACCATAGGAATCTTTGCCAAAAAGCTCTCTAAGATATCTGGATCAGGTGCTTGCAAAAGGTCAAGAAGGAGACGCACCATCTGTAACACACGCTCTGCGGTATCCCCCCATCCCCTTTCCAGACCGAGCTCTTGCAGCCTGCAGCACAGCAGTTCAAAGAGCTTCTTAAAAAATTATCCTAAGTATCCAATATAACGCCGCACTTGCATACACACAGAATATTATATGCATTTCCGAGTTCTTGAGACCGACACACGCCACCACAATGGCAGTTTCACTCATCCGCATCGGAGAGTATAAACAACAGAAAAACTCTGATGGGAATAGATTCCATTAAAAATGGTGGTCTGAAAGACAGTAGCTGACCTCAGTCCGAAATCTTGGTAAGGAGTGTCCGAGGGGAGACGATTTAAATGTTCCTCCACCTTAGAGAGTGCTCCGCGAAGCTTCTGTAGGCTAGGAATTCTGTCGTTCAGCATAATTTTCTAGAAAAGAAGGAAGAAGTATTTTGTCAGAGCATGGATCATAGATGTTGAAATGAAGAAAACATGACAAAGAAATGTATGAGTAAAGAACAATTTCAGACATTCCAATCTCCCAACCTGTCCGTCGTGTTTGAGCATTTGAAGGAACTCAAAGAGAGGTTGCATGCTTTCGGAATCCCTGAACAGCCTGGACGAGAGATGACGATTAAGGAATTCCACGCCATTACCGATGGAGGACGGAATCGTGAGACGCGGAAACGATGAATTGAAGGGCTCAAAATCCAGCTCGAGGACATAGCCATTGTTTGACCTGCAAAAAGCGAAGGCGTGGTATTCAGGTAGCGAAGGACCAAAAAAAATTGGAGTCGAAATTCATTTTCGTTTTCTTTTTGTTTTCTGTATTTTAAGCATTTCATGCTCGCGATCACGGCGAACCAAGTGCTTGGAGAACAAAAGGGAATTGATTTGCTTACTCCGGTACGTCATCGACGAGCGTTTCCTTGAATTTGAGGTATTCAGCCACGGATAACTGCTGCAACGTGAGTTCATCGACATTTATTCGACCATAATCCCATATGCCAGGTTTGGGGCGTACAGCAAAAGCAACCCAAGGAGGAATGACGATGGCTTCCTGCGCAAGGATACGGACTACCAAAGTTATGAATTACAAGCGACAATGGCTGTGTTTGACTATATATCGCACCTCATGAGTCATGACCAGACGTACCTGCGTGTACTTCAGTAAGTGGCCAAATCCTGATTTCAGCAGATCGATGCGTTCATACGGATCAATTATGACATTCTCGAATACCGTCTTCAGGTCATGCCTCTGAAGGATCTTTTCGCCAAGATTGACGCACCTACGAGAGAAAATAGCCAGACTTGAGTTGGCTCGCTTACACTACCTGGGAAAGTACTTCAATTTAACTAGTGGAAAAGGAAGAAAAGGATAAGGACACAGCGGCTCAAAGCATTAGAATTTAGCGCCATGTTTAAAGAAGTAAACTTAAAAGACAGACGGCTCCAAGCGCTCGCACCATGGCCGTCCGGTTCACTCAACGAGCGACCGAGCGGAATTCACTGAGAGAACTTGTCAGTGCAGAGAGTAGACGGTTGAAAGAAAAGCTTAGCAATTACCGTGCCAAAATTGACAGGCATCCATTGCGATGAGTCTGAAGAGATTCAGCAATGTCCTCCTCAAAAATCGACGAGCGATTCATGGTTTGACAGAAGAGAGAATGCAAACCGTAGCGAAAACAGAAGGGGGAAGTTGGGAAAGTAGGTAACCAGGGACAATGGGTGACAATAGCTAGCTAGAGCTTGCCGATAATGAAGACAGGAAGAGTGAAATAGATACGAAAGCCAAGAGTAAATCGAGATGAGCTAAGCGCATCTGATTGAAGCTTATAAGTACCACGAGGGGGAAGATGGATTGGCGCAGAGGGCGGAGAAAAGTGGAGCAGGAGGTCAGCGATGGGGAGCGGAGAGAACAGGAGAGTGGGCGCCCGTGGTAACTGAAGTCGACCCGCAACAACGATCAAGGGACAGACCAAAATGTTTCTGGAGGGAAAGTCGGCCCCAATCGACATGTTTCACATGGACCACGCTGGCATTGCTATATCAAATCAACTGCTGCCAGCTCAGAAAAGACCAACGTCTACTCGCGTAACAGGGACTGCCTTGTCCAAGCTGGCAGTCAATCAAAGGCTCCTCGGGGTCAACAGCGCTCCACGTACGCACGACAGTTCCACGTGGATGAGACTCCATTCTACTGGGAAGCCCCGGCTCATCTAAAGAGCCGTATGCCTTAGTTTTTGTTATAGCTAGTCATCTTTAAAATAATGTGAGTCTGTTTAGGATACATTATTTTAGGGTTTCTTTTACATTCTTGGGTCCTTAGTATAAGGTACTCTTCATGGTGATCCGCATGATCTATGGAGAGCACACAGCTTGTTTTACGAGAGGAAACCAAGTGCTTCAATGTTCCCAAACCAAGTGCTTCCATGCTCCCAAACTAAGTGCTTCCTTACTCCCTAGCTTCTTTCTTGTGACCATCATTTTGAAGTTCTATGATGAGTAAAATGTCATTCATGAACTCCACTCTTACTTTTTGGGGTAGCTAAGCAAGACCTCCCCTTAAGGTGTATAAATGAGAAGAGACCCACATGTAGAACATCCTTGAAGACATGAATCTTACTGTGTGTAAATCAAAGTAAGTCAAAGATCCATTTAAGCATCCACATTCCATGCGTGGGTTGGTCAAGCACTAACGTCTTGAGGTAGAGGTCTCGTGTTTAGCCCCCCGACTGGACATGTAATGGCTTTGGCTAGTCTAAACCAGTTGTAACTAATTGTGACCTTGTCTAACCCCTGCTTCGTGGGATACAGGGGGTCCCACACGTACTATGCCCATTCATCCGTATAGTTGTTCTTTCAAAGTTAAAGTTTAGGGGAATAGATGCTTGAAGAGTTTTTATTTTAAAAAAAGAAAAGAAAAGAAAAGATAATTATGCCACAATCATTTTCTCTCTGTGGATCATGGATAAGGCCATAAGGAAGTTAAGAGCATGTCTAGGAAACAATATAGATGAAAATCATGGACTACAAGAATCAAAGTATCTTAATTCCACACACATTCAGGTAGAATTTGGTTTAAACTAGATTATTTGTGACGGTTCTTAAACTAGATGTCCTCTTGAAGGTATGGTGAGCTACCTTCAAGCACTCAATTTGCCTCTAATGATCCATTACACATAGTTCTCTATGCACCTGAGAAAAATTTATATTTCAAAAAAGATTGGAGAGGGGCTTATATTTACTTAAGATGTGCTTATCCCTAATAATCTTGGGTACTTACCTCAATCGACAGAAACAAATGTGAGAAGGATTAAGACTAGTGTTAATGGCCAATGTTTCTAGACCTCTTCTTCTTGGTACTAGTCATGAGAAACATAAACACTAGGGTTGGTGACTCATGACCAAAGTTTCTAGAACTCTTCTTCTTGTTGTGTACTAGTATTGTAAGCAATCCCTTCCTTGTTCCCCAAGTAAGAATATCTCTAGAGAATATCGAGCTTCGAAGTTGAAAGTATCACTCGATCCAAAGACTCTTCTTTATTGAATGAGGGACATCTACATATTGATGAGTGTCTACTTCATCCTATCTCCTCATCACAATTTTCTTTGAATTCACATCCTTGGAAGATGTGAGCTTCTATTTCTTTGATGTAAAATCATTGGAAGATGTGAGTTTCTAGTTTCCCCTTCTACTTTCTTCATTAACTAGAAGGTGGGAGGAATTCTATCCCAAACTCCGTAATCAAAATCAATGTCCGATCCCTTACACCTCATCCTTATGCCCACATCTTCCTGGGCTCTAAATTGAGCAACCGGAGAGTTAAGACTTCAGGCTATGAATTGATAAGTACTTTTCTACAAACTTGTAGAGGGAAGGAACATGTAGGTAGAAGTGACTTGATGGCACGTCTATCCAAATGCATCTGCCCATCAAGACGTTTAAATAATCCTAATCATACGGATATAATTTAAAAAAATTGAAACAAGAATCCTCATATATATATATATATATATATGTGTGTGTGTGTGTGTGTGTATGTGTGTGTGTGAGAGAGAGAGGGTAAATCGCATGTAGCGTACAACACACACAACATCATATATATATATATATATATATATATATATATATATATATATATATATATATATATATATATATATATATATATATATATATATATGGGAAGCCTTTAAAAAAATTATGAAGGTAACATCAAAGTTTCCTAAGAATGATTAATTACCATTTCATAGTAATCAATGTGAGAAGAAAAAAGTTCATTATGTGAAATTTTGAGTTCACAAAGCTAGGCTTCATAGGCAAGAATGCAAGTTTAGTTTTGTAGTTTTATATTATTTTTTCTGTGAGTTATTTTCATATGAGCACATAGAAAACTAGGTTTCATATACAAGGAAATAAGTGCATAACTTTTTCTTTTTCTAAAGATTAGTAAGCCACTTGAAGACACTATTAATGTCCTTTCAGCTACTCAAATTTTATATTCACAAGCCATAGAGTTCTTGCTCTTTGCTTGATTTGACAAAAGGTATCCATTGAAAAAAATCTTAAGCATACTCTTAGTAGAAAAATGGACAGATGCATACTCTTAGTAGAAAAATGGACAGATGACAACTCCTAGAAGAAAACCTATTAAAAATAAAATTTCAGAAAGAAAAGGTCCTATCATTGACATGTCGCAAGCACATATAGATATAAAAAAATGTTCATATCCGTTTTGTGAATACTTTCAATTATAATATTATTCACAAAAATGATATGACCATTTTTTTATATTTATATGTGCTTGCGATATGTCAAATGATAGGAGCTTTTCTTTCTCAAATTTTATTTTAAATAGGTTTTCTTCTAGGAGTTGTCCATCTATCCATTTTTCTACTAAGAGTATGCTCAAGTTTTTTCTTCAATGGATACCTTTTGTCGAATCAATAACAATTTCTATTTAAAGATATTTTTAATTAATTGTAAAAGTGATACCCATTTGAATTAAAAGGATAGCTTTTATGCTTTGATATCACTAGAGCTTTTATGCTTTGATATTTAAGTTCATACTTACCCAAAGTCACTTACATCTAAATTCACATTGTGGTTTTTCTATGAAACTCTTTGAAACCTTGAATTCATGATGATATTGTTCATTTTATAATTCCTTTCATGCATATCGTCTCTCATGATTGTGGAACTATGACTTGTGCATTCTTTTTCATCGTACTTTGATATCTCATTCTTGGAAATTCTCTTACCTTACTCACAAAGTTTGAAGCTTTAGGTTGGATTTCATGAAATTTGAGATTCATAAAGTTTTCAAGGAGATGAAGATAAATTGTTGCATGCTATGGAGAATATGGATATTTTTTCTCTTCTTGAAGATTCAGCTGCGGTGATATCCCACATCCTATTACTTCATTTTTACTCATAAGATTCACTTTTAAGGCTTGGGTTGAATATCAAGGATCCTCTTAAGTCATTCTTGTCATTTCTGACAAGCAAGATTCTAGAAATGGAGTACATAATGATGTTGGTGTCTCCATGCATGCATATAATGTGAAACATTTCTATCAATATTTTCACTAATTTTCCCTACTCTTCCCATCAAAACTAGAAAAATCTCATTAAAATTGAGGCATGTTAGTTTTACCATAGTTATGCTCTTAGATCACCCAAGACTCACCTAACGAGCACTTCAAACACTCTTATTATCATACGAATTCACCTAAATAATTCAGAACTTATTATTTCATACATAAAACTACATCCAAGCGCCTATTAGCTATACATTTACTATTGCAACTTATCTGAGCCATAAATTTACTATTATTTTAAGTTTGGTTCATATTGTCTACCCTCCTTTACATATATTGTTGATATGTTTTGGTATTGATGTGTGTGAACACACTTACGACTATTGGGGCACTTTTTCTCCTCTTTAGGAGCTCTCACCCCCTTATATATACACTCTATAACCCTAATGGGTCACTTATCCTTATACATTCACTTGGTAATCCATTATGTATTTTATTGTGCTCTAAACTTCTTCTTCTTCTTTCTTGTGTTGGTCGGCTTCCATATACCCCAAACTCCAACAATTTGTATCAAAGGAGGTCACCGCTTCATCAAGGGCATTGTAGAAACCCCTCCGATCACTGTCTCAAAATTGCACGAAAATTGGTGAGCATACTCAAGATGATTATGAGATCAAAACAAATTTTCTATATGGCATCAAAATTTTGATGTGAGATTGTTTTAGACTCTAAACAAACTATTAGAGCAACTGTGCGAGAAAGTTCATCCTTTTGTGCCAAACATATATACATGTTTAAGTTCACTAGCAGAGCCACACATTTAGTACAAATTGATAACATGTTTTTTCAACTTTTTGAGTTACAATCAATTTTTTGCATCAAGGTATTTACTCACTAGACATGATTGAAAGTAATGATGTATTCTCTACATTGACTGTTGAGGAGAAATTGGATAGTACTAATTACCCATTGTGGGCATATATGATGTGTCATGTATTGGTAGCAAAAGGGATGTGGAATATGGTGTTGAAAATGATGACCTTCAATTTCCTAGTCATGTTGTGGTTCCTCCTACACCTACTGTAAAGCAACTTCATTGGGATGGCAGAGATGCCTAGTCACATGCGTTGATAGCTTTGTCTTTCAAACGTGCCATTATCCCTCACATACACTCCTACAAACATAACAAAGGATGCTTGAGATATACTTACAACTTTATACTAAAAAAGAAATAAGGTTCGTGTTTCTTAACTCTAGAAACAGATGGAGTGTGAGCACATGAACATAGGATATTGTATAGGCTATTTTTTGAAAAAGATCAAAGATTTAAAGGAGGAGTCACTACTAGAAACGAGGGGGGGGGGCAGAATGACACCCCCCATTGAAAAGAAAGTGGGTTTCGTCGCTTATGTGATGCTCATTGCCCAAAGTGTCGCATATGCAATGACTCGGATAATTCTTTAAAAAAATGTAGTGTTGTATAGGCGATGGCCAGCATCGCATATGCAATGCAGTTATGAGCATCGCTAATCAATGATGATATTAGCGATGTCGACACACTGCTTGTGATGCTAAAGTGTTGCATGAACAACATTGTGGATTCATTAAAAAAAATCAATTTCTCTCGGCAGATTTGTGCGGAGATTGAAATGAGAGAGAGAGAGAGAGAGAGATGGAGAGAGAGCACGTGTGCATGCATCCACAAGCAGGATAAAGAGGGAGAGAAGAGACGAG
>CM035418.1:116414815-116497315 GCA_020310875.1 Ceratopteris richardii
TGTTAATTATTGAAGTTGTTTGTGTTAAGTACATTATGTATATTCATCTAACATTTTGCGTATTTACTATAGGAGTTGGCAGTGGGTCGTCCTCCAACACGAACTGAAGAATCACATGGATATCGACATGGACTGACTACACTGTTACAAGACTTAGAGGGATGCGGTGCAATTGTCTCATGGGAGAATATTCTTGAAAAGGTAAAGTTATATCTTGGTTTCATGTTTTTAGTAGTTGTTTATAAATGTCATATTAATTGGTCTTATTTTATACATATGTTTTTTTTGCAGGATTGTAGGTGTAAATATTTTGATCAATGCCACAATTTTGTATCACACTTGCATACGACAATGATGAACCATAATTCTGTATTCGATTCCTATATGTAAGTGTTTTGTCACATTGCCACAATTTTGTATTACACTCCTATGTGGCAATGATGTACCATAATTTTGTATTCGATTCCTATATGGAAGTGCTTTGTCACATTTTGTATTCGATTCCTATATAGAAGTGCTTTGCCACACTTTTGTACATTTTTCATTTATGGAATATACGACTTTCTGTACATGAATCATTGTTCATTTTTGCTCATATAAGTTTATGTTTTGGTTGCCATTAGAGTACATAACACATGTACTTAGTTGGACAGAGTGTATTGTCTTTTGCTAAACAACATCATGCTGTAGCAAAAGACAACACACTCTGCCCAAAAAAATTTGTGCAGGTATGGTCGTCGGTATACGCGTCAGTAGTTCCAGTATGGACGTCGGTATATGCGCCGATACACCCAGCGGGGACTTCGGTATGGACATCGGTATAAGCGTCGGTATTTGCGACGCATACCAACGCTAGTACCGACGCTTATATCGGCGCCCATACCGGCGCTTTCTTTTCGACACCTATACCGATTGTAACACCGACGTCGCGAAGAAATCACGCCCGTTCATTTGCCTTGGTAGCAGCATCGGTATACCCTCGATATGTTGTAGTGCATTTACACACACACACACATACATGCACATTTACACATGCATACACATGCATGCAAATACAGACATATAATGAATGCACACATAGACACGTATGCATACTCACATACACATACACATACATAATCATATGTACACACACATAGACTCACATAATCATATATACACACATATATAAATATACACATGCATATGCACACACATACACATGCATATGCACATATAGATACACATGCATACACACACATACACACAATATATATATAACAATATGTATATCTAATTTTATAAATATATATATATATATATATATATATATATATATATATATATATATATATATATATATATATATATATATATATATATATATATATATATATATATATATATTTATTATGTTATATATATATATATATATATATATATATATATATATTGTTACATATATATATAAAAACTAGTGTATTGTAGTGTTTTAGCCTTGAAGATTGTAAGCCTATTGCCACGCCTATGGAGACAGGTTTACGATTGAGTCTTCATGATGCTGGAGATGCATTTGATGCTGTCCTCTATCAGTAGGCTATTGGATGCCTGATTTACTTATGCATTACTCAGCCATATATTCAGTTTGTTGTCTCATAGATGAGCAGGTTTATGCATTGCCCAAGAGTCAAGCATTGGCAGGCACTTAAGCACATCGTTCCCTACTTGAGTGGTACCCGGCTACTTGGTTTGTTTTATCCCAAGGGGGGATCACTACTGCCAGATTTACATGCTTTTTTTGACTCTAATTGGGCTGGTTGCTATGACACTCGTGTGTCCACTAGTGGCTTTTGCTTCATGCTTGGTAGCTCATGTATATCTTGGTTGAGCAAGAAGCAGCCTACTGTGGCCACTTCCAGTTGTGAGGCTGAGTATAGGGCAGCTTTCACAATGACTGTTGAGTGTGTGTGGCTTAGACGCCTTATGGCTGATTTGGGTGTTGGTCAATCTTCTGCCACCACCATCTTCACTGATAGTTAGAGCACATTGGCAGTTGCGAGGAACCCTATGTTCCATGCTTGCACTAAGCACATTGAGGTGCATTATCATTATGTTAGGGAGAGGTTCTCTACTGGGGAGATTAGCTTGGCATATGTGCCCATGCAAGAGAACATTGCAGACCTTTTCATGAAGGCTTTGCCTAGGGAGAAGTTTGAAGCTTTTCGCAAAGCTTTGGGCTTACATCCTTTATTGAGTGATTTCCACATAGCTTGGCACTTCCTTATACATGAGTGCCATCACCTTTGTTCACCGCATCACTCCCCGGGGGGATTTGTTGATGTATTTGGGTAGTGATGTGTGTGAAGACACTAGGACTGCCGGGGCACTTTTTTCCCTCTTTAGGAGGTTTTTTCCCCTGGCTTGTATATATGCCTATTGCCCTAATGGGCTACTTATCTTTGTACATTCTAGTGGTAATACATTGAGTATTGTGTGTTGTGCTCCAAGCTTCTTCTTCTTCCTTTGTATACATATAATACACATGAATACACACACATATGCATACATAGATGACAAAAATTTGCTCCTAAAAAATAAAGCTATATATAAAATTTTAGGCATACCCCCAAGCTTTATGTTCTAACTTACAAGAACATAATTTCATCTCTCTTGTGGGATTCATTGACATTCTATTTGCATAGAGGAGAATCTATTATCTGATATCCATTCAAATGATTCAAGTTATCGATCAATAACTAGAGTAGGATTTACTATCTAATCTACTCATATGTTTTCATTATTGCCATCATTTTGGTAAGATGTCAATATAGTCTCATCTTCATTATCCTTATTGATTTCATTTATTTATTCTATTGTTAAATCTGTGTTCTCATGAATGACATCATTTATTGATGGACTAATATCGATTTCTATTAATTCCTCTTCATCAGTAGTAGAATCAGCATGTAGAGTATTATCCACTTCATCAAGAAGATTAGTATGGGTGTAATGTTCAATGATTCTAATTTCTCTTTTAGATGTTGATGTATCAGTATATGATGGTGAATCATCAAGAGGACTTTCTTCGATCTCTATAACAATAAATTGTTCAAACAATGACCTACCTCTATGTTGAACATGAATGACTTGCCACCAAGGATGAGCATCAGGGTTTTTATTAAAAAATGCTTGTTCAATATGCCGAGGAAGAATGTATGATTCTCTAGTAGATCGCATTACCTTGGAAGAATCAATTGCCCAAAACCCAGATAATTTCTTTCTCAATGTGGAATTACTATCTTTATACTTGGCTCGAAACTAGTCAACCTTCAAAATGACCTATCAAAATATATAAAAACAAAAAACCATTATTAGGTGATTAAAAAATAATAAAATCTTTCATAAAAAATATATATTTTTCAAACCTATTTGAATATACAAAATGATATTTTGTAGATACCAACAATAGTTCCCATGTAACCAAGTTTGCCATCTATAAGGTTCGTGTCTTTTGAGCTAGCACGTGATAGTTGCTTGAAAGAGGAAAGAATGCTAGAATCCTCTATTTTATGTAAAAAATCAATAGCTCTGATTCTAATATGCTGTCCAAAAGCCCACATATTAGTGAACATTTGAGCCTACAAAATAAACTAAATTAGTAAAGAGAAACTAATATACATATATGTAAAAAATAGAATATTATTAAAATAAAATTACCTTTCGGTCACAACCTATCATTAACTCTCTCTACTCATCTAAGATTTCTTCATTATTTGCATTGGCTCGTTGCAAACAAGTATATAGCCAATGAGCATGTGAGAGACGAAGTTCTGCCTGCGCTAAAAGTTGAGAAAAGTCCGCATTCATAGAAAACGTAGTGTTGAGCATTCTTTGTTGGACGACCGACGGACGACGACAACTATTTCCTGCTCCCATCGAACTGATCTAGTGGTAGACATCGTGAGACGGTTGGTCTCGATCGCGATCGACGACTTCCTCGCCGCTATGGACGGGCTTCTTCACGAGTGACGACTATTTCTGCGATTGATGGTTTGGCGATGGATGGTTTGGCGATTGACGGTTTGGCGACTGACTGTTTCTGCGATTGATGGTTTGGCGACTGATGGCTATCTCTGCAATTGATGGTTTGGGGAATAGCGGTTTTGGCCTTGGCGATTGATGGTTTGCTCCCCGACTGACGGGCTCTTTGGCGATCGATTGGCTCATCTTTTCTCTGGCGTGCGGGCCCCCGATTCCTTCGATCTGGCTTCATTTTTACTTCATACGAGAAGCTTTTGCGCTAGCTGTTCGTTCCTTGGAGTGAGCGTGTGTGTTGAGCATGGTGGAGGATCCAGCACTTCTTTTTCTTAGCTCCCTCCTCAATTCCCAAGGGACCAAGGATTCATAGAGTGCTCGAATTGCTTGATCTTGGGGAAAAAGATTTATTCGGAAGCTCTTTTCATTTCACTTTCCCTTATGTCAGGCGGACCCATGCTTCTCGCGCGCGGGGTTTTCACTCGTTGAGATTTAAGTTATCAATCGGAGTGTCCCTCTTTTGTCATGGATTTGGCGACCCCCTCTCTTGTGAGAAGTAACCTGGCCCCTCCTCCCGGGGAGACCGATAACCTGGCCTCTTTGTTGGAGGGGGGTTCTTGTGCCGCCCTAGGGGCCTTCGAGAGTGCTGAACCCCCCTTGGTCTCCCTCAATAGATCCGCAATTTTGTCAACTCAGGAGGAGCTCAAGAAAGTTTGCCTCGTCGGCCAAATGTTCGGCCCTAAGCCCCCGCTCGAAACTGTGCGACAGTGGCTTCGCAACGAGTGGTTCCCCCGCGGGCTAGTTGTTTGTAAGTGTCAGTTCTTACCGGCAAGCCACTTGCTGCTAGTCTTTGAAAATGAAGATATGGCATTTCGAGCCCTTAGTGTCGGAACTTGGCAACTCGGCCGGGCGACCCTGTGCCTATTCAGATGGTCCCCTGATTTTACTCCCGACAAATCGAAATCGCTTCGGTACCCTCTCTGGGTTGAGCTCCCTAACCTGCCATACTTCTTGTACAACTTCATGTGGGACATCGTTTCTCCTATCGGCAAGCCGTTGGCCTCACGCGAGGACATTGGTGGTCTCATTTATGAAGGTGCAAGACACTCGTTTAACGCTCGGTGGCACCCTCAAATCTGTGTCGAGGCTGACCTCAGTATGCCACTTCCATCGAAGATCAAACTGGACTTGGGCGAAGGGGATGTATGGGAGCAAGACATCAGTTACAAAAACCTTCCCAACGCGTGCTTTCGTTGTGGCCAACAAGGTCACAGGATCAAAGATTGCCCTTTGAGACGAAAAAGCAAGCGAAATCAAGAAGCCCCCAAAAATGCTCAAGATAGCAATGGAGCTTTGAATCACTCGACGAAAGTAGAGGAGTTCAAGGGTCCCCTTAATCCAGAAGCTGATGCAGACGGGTTCATCGAAGTCAGAAGAAGAAGGAAAAGAAGCCCTAGGGCAACCTCTGAGCGAAACAACATGTCAGTTACCCCCTCCAGCAACTTGTTTTGCAATCTGGAAAAGGAAATCAATGAGTTTGACTACCCAGGTGGGAACCAACTTGAGGTGGACACCGACGTCAAAAGCCTAGAGATCCCTGACAGTAAAGAAACCTTGCAGGAGGGTTACACTACAAGCAAAGAAGACGGCTTTACTACTAGCAACGAAGATAACATGGATAGTGAAAGCTCCATCATAGGATCGACTATTCCAGAAACGGAGCTGAAAACGGTGCCCAGTTCTTCCCAGCAGGAGGCATCCCGCAAAGGAAAACAACCTATGGAGTTACCGTGGAAAAGCCCCCACAAGAACCTAATGCTAACTCGGGATCCGATCCGAGCGAAAAAGAAAGATGAATCCAAGAAAAGAAAGGACAAAGCTCCCTCCCGCAAAGAGGGCTCACTACGACAATGATCATCATCTCGTTAAATGCTAGAGGGCTAACCGACCCCTCAAGAGCGATCATCATTGGTCAATGGCTTCGCGACATTAGCCTAAACCCAGATTTTATATGCATTCAAGAGATTAAAATTGACGGAGAAGACCTCCAGAAACGGCTTAGACATGTCTCCTCGACCCATGTTTGGATTTCAACGGCGCATCAGTGGGGGTCCGGTGGAACGGTAATCGGTATTTATCAACTCTGGTTTGAAAAGCTTGAGAACTCCATTGAAGATGAATGCCATCGATGGATTGCTGTTTCTTTCGGTGCTCCCTTTTGTTTTACTTTAGTTTCTTTGTATGCCCCTAATGGGGAGTTAGAGAGACTTAACACTTGGGACTCCTTGGACTCGCTCCCCCACAACGTGCTTATTTGTGGTGACTTCAACATGGTTGAGGACCCTATGGACAGATGGATGGGCAAGGGTAGGGTCATCGATAGTTGGGAGAAAGAAATGTGGGACAAAACTAAACTACACTTGGATTTGGTCGAATTCAAAGACTCGAAGGGCTTTTCTTGGTCAAATCTCCAAGCAGGCGAGGACCTGAGGAAAGCTAGACTTGATAGATGCTACATTTCTCAGAGTTTTACTCATCAGTGGGGCCACCCTTCCCTCTCGCAACGTACCGACCTCACCATCTCTGATCACTACCCGATCGTCATCACTTTTCAACCCCCCACCAAGATCCGTAAGGCTCCGTGGTTCCATGCCAGTGTGCCCTCCTTCTCTCTCCCCACCGTCCATCAAGAAATTTCTGATGTGTGGAAGGAGGCATTTGCCTCTGGCTTGTCCCCAGCCAAGTGTTGGAGAAGTGCGGTCGATAAGTCACGACAGATCATGATTAGATCCAGGAAGATGCTAGAGACTGTGCGGCGGGCTCGTAGAGAAGCTCTATATCATAGACTCTGGCGGCTCGAGGAGGAAGTGAACAAAGGAAAATCTCAAGCCCAGAAAGGACTTCGAAAAATCAGAGCGCTGCTGAGATACGAGGAAGAGATACAAAGGAAAAATTTGCAAATTTTCTTCAAGGAGTGGTGGGCTGGCAAAGCCGACAAACCCACCAAAGAGATGTGCCGTATCCTCAAAAGGAAACACAACAGAGAATCGATCCCCTTATTGCTAGACGCAAATGGCAATGTATGCAATACGGAAGAAGATAATTTTGGGATCATTGAAGGGCACTTCACGAGACTCCTGGGGACCTCAAACCCCCTCTCCCACCATAGAAGGGATTGTATGGCAGCCATATCTAGGGTTTCCCCCCACAGGATACCACCCAACCTTCACTCTCTGCTTCATGCCCCTATCTCTGAAGCCGAAATCATTGAGGTCATTGATGCCCTCCCCTCAGGTAAAAGCCCGGGACCCGACGGGCTCACTAATGAGTTCTTTAAATCCTTCAAGTTGGTGGTTGCCACCCCTCTTCGTTTGGTTTGGCAAGAGGCACTCAAGTTTGGCACGCTTCCTTCTTGTCTCAACAATGGCATTATCAAGTTAGTACACAAAAAAGGGGAAAAGAACAGAATAGAGAACTGGCGTCCCATTACAATGCTCCAAACAGGATACAAGATCATCGCCAAAGTCATTGCCAACAGAATCTCTTGCCACTTGAGAGCGTGGTTAAGCGAGGACCAAAAAGGTTTCATCAAAGGCAGGTCAATTTTGGAAACCATTATAGATATCTGGGAAGGTCTTGAATTTGCAAATGAGTCTAAACAAGAAGTAGTTTTCCTCAAGATCGACCTTGATAAAGCCTACGACAGACTAGAATGGGACTATATTCTACAGTCGCTACAAGATCTTGGATGTAGTCAGAAATTCACCAGGATGATCGCGACCCTTCTCGGAAACGCATCGACCCAAATTAACATTAATGGAAATCTTTCAAAGGTGATCAAACTTAGAAGATCTATCAGACAAGGGTGCCCATTGGCTCCCCTTCTCTTTGCCATTGCCACGGAAGGGCTTAGCAGGTTGGTGGAGCATCATGTGGAAGCTGGTAACATTAAAGGCCTTCGTTTGCCGCATGACCACAGTCAGATCACCATGAGACTTTTTGCCGATGATATGAACGCTTTTGTGCACAATGATAGTACCAGCCTTGAGACGTTCTGGAAGTGTCTTGCTACTTTTTGTGAAGCCTCTGGATCCATAATCAACCACTCTAAGACCGCCTTTAGAGCTATTGGTGGGTCACAGCCCGACCTTCTCATTGATCATGGTTGTCAAATCATTCCGCAGGGCCAAATTTTTTGGCTTCTTGGGATTCCCTTGGGGTTTGGCATCTCTATGGAACAGCGGTGGAACTGGGTGCTTGCCAAACTCGAAAACAAGCTTAACTATTGGAGAGGTATGCAAATCAATCTTGCTGGTCATGCTACGGTTATCAACACGTTCCTCTTATCATCTACCATTTATTTCCTTTCTTGTTGGAGACCGAAAGAGCATGATCTGTCCAAACTGGATAGTATTTGTAGAAACTTCCTTTGGACGGGCGACCACAATAGGAGGGGGGTGCCTAAAATCAAATGGTCCATCTGCACCAACCATAGAGATAGTGGGGGACTTGGTATCTTGGACATTGAGTGCATGGCTAACAAACTGTCGGCCAAATGGATGATTAAGGCTTGGTGCAACGGGGAGGCCTCGTGGGCCAAGCTGATCTTCAGAAACAAGAATGAGTTGGCGCTCATGGGTTTCCCAAATTGGAAGAATCTTGACATCTTGACCTTGCTGTTTTCCCCGATCCCCGTCTTCTCGAAAGGCTCTAATCTGGTGTGCTCCCTTTGGAAGAGTTGGAATAAAGTCAAAAGCTTCACAAGAATAAGTGAAGACTGGAAGTGGGCTGCCGGTATCAGACAAAACGACTCTATCTGGTTTCCGATCCATGGCATCCGGAGTGTGGAATCTTGGAACATTCAAAATGCCAAGAAGCTATGGAACAAAGGCTTCAAAAAATGGAAACATCTCTGGAAACAAGACACCAACTGCTGGATCAACTTTGAGGATATTGACCCTAGCATCAACATTTCGCATGAAGAATGGAACACTTTGCAAAGCAGATGTCTCGCCTGGGACCGACACAAAGTTCGCCTTCTCATGGGACACGACATGTCGAGCTCGCTTGGTCTCAAATGGCACAATGGGAATAGCCTATCAAAAATCCCGAACATCAAAGAAACGATCGACTATCAGGTTAACCTCAACAAAAAGTGGTGCCTGTCATGGACGCCGCTTCGGTGGGACATGAAGTTCATGGCTATCTGGCACCCCCTCATAGAAATCAAAAAGTCTGTCCTCTTATGGCAAATTCTTCATCATGGAATCTGGACCAACCTTAAGGCTAGCAAAATTTGTGGGATCCCTCCCTGGTGCAAACGCTGCCACCGGTCTATCGAAGATGTTTCACACATCTTCTTTACCTGCCCCAACTCCAACAGACTCTGGCAGGTGGTTGGAAAGAGAATTAGACTTCAAAAACGTCTCAGTTGGCAGCAAGCCCTGCTGGGAGAAGCGATCGGCTGCTCCGCGACTCTCTGGAACGCCATCAGAGGGGAGGTCCTATGGAAAATCTGGCGGGAAAGATGTGCTTTCAACTTCGGTGACTCCCCCAAGGAGTGGTCAATTGAGAAATCGATGTTCCTCCTTGGCAAAAGGATTGTCAACTGTAAAAACTCCCCCCCCTTTAGGCATCATCAAGTACTCCTTTTGATCGATAACAAGCTTAAACCCAAGTGGGCCCCACATGAGGGTGATGAGAGGGTAATTAACCTTCTTTGTAATGTCATCTAAGCTCTGTAAAAGCTTCCCCTGCTTTGTGGGATTTGGGGGGTCCCGTGGGCACTAGTCCCCTTCTCTTGTACTTTTCTTTATTTAATTCAAGTCCGGGAGAGTAGGCTATTGCCGAAATTCCTTTATATTAAAAAAAAAAGTATATAGCCAATCCATGAAAGAAGATATATTTATCGAGATTACGTCTATATCTTTTGTTTCTCCATCTTTTACTTCAAAGATTTTGAAGTTACTGTTTGTGCTCGCTAATGAATGCTTGCATGCATTCGCTATTATATGCTACAAAAGTAGAAACATCATTTTCTTTAATCTAAAAAAAAAAATGGAACTCCCTTACGTGATAATACCTCGTCTGTTATTTTTGAAGAAGTTTTGTTAGTCCATGCACATGGAGCTTCTTCATGAACTCTTTCAAGGTACTCACAAACATAGTACATGCACTCCTCAAGCATCCAACCCTTTGCCATGGATCCTTCTGGTTTTGCTCTTTGTCGCACATAACCTTTTAATATTCCCATAAATCACTCGACCCAAAACATCCATCGAGTGTTGACAACACCTGTAATCTCTACTTCATCCACAAGATGGACTAACAAATGAACCTGAATATCAAAAAATGAAGTAGGAAGCTCTTTCTCCATTAAACATAGTAGCTCCTTGCATTCATGTTTCTTTTGTGGGATCGAGTTTTTTTCAATATCTTTTGATGTAATCCATCTATACACATCATAAAAAAATTATAAAGAAATTAATTCAAAAATAAAAGATATCAAATATTCATATATATTAAATATAAAAGTATCATAATTAACTTATAAGCGATCCAAGATGATAGATCACATCTTGTACTCCTTTTGTTGTACATCCATCGATAACCAAAGGTAAAATGTGCTTCAAAAAGTTCTGCCAATCATGGGTCTTTAACCCAGATAAGCTCTTATCATCCATAGTAACATGTTCTGGAAAGATGCTCCATATCCTGTAGGAGTCCGAATCAATATCAAAAATTGGCCATAACTCTTTCCAAGATGCTATGGTGTCTTTTAATCCAAGAAGATGTTGCCATAATGAATAACCAATATTCTTGAATATATGCATAGGATCAAGAAGATGATAGACCTTTAACTCTTTCAAATACTCCAAAGAATACCATATCGATATATTCTCTATGAGTGCCAATTTTCCTTTACCTCTATTCACATTCTCATTATCTTCATCATCACTGAAAATTTCTAATTCTGGATATATCAGAGACCCATCTGTTCATTTTGTTGGAGATAAACGTCTGCGGAAGCACGCGAACAGCACAAGGAAGAAGAAGAAGCTTGGAGCACAAACACACAATATTGAATGTATTACTAGAGAATGTACAAAGATAAGTAGCCCATTAGGGCAATAGGCATATATACAAGCCGGGGGAAAAAAACCTCCTAAAGAGGGAAAAAAGTGCCCCGGCGGTCCTACAGTGTTCACACACATCACTACCTAAATATATCAACAAATCCCCCCTGGGAGTGATGCAGTGAACAAGGAGCTGGCACTCATGTATAAGGAAGTGCCAAGCTATGTGGAAATCACTCCACAAAAGGAAGTAAGCCCAAAGCTTTGCGGAAAGCTTCAAACTTCTCCCTAGGCAGAGCCTTCGTGAAAAGGTCTGCAATGTTCTCCTGCGTGGGCACATATGCCAAGCTGATCTCCCCAGCAGAGAACCTCTCCCTGACATAGTGATAATGCATCTCAATGTGCTTAGTGCGAGCATGGAACACAGGGTTGCTCGCAACTGCCAATGCGCTCTGACTATCAGTGAAGATGGTGGGGGCAGAAGACTGGCCAACACCCAAATCAGCCATAAGGCGTCTGAGCCACACACACTCAACAGTCGCTCTGAAAGCTGCCCTATACTCAGCCTCACAACTAGAAGTGGCCACAGTAGGCTACTTCTTGCTCAACCAAGATATACATGAGGTACCAAGCATGAAGCAAAAACCACTGGTGGACACACGAGTGTCATAGCAACCAGCCCAATCTGAGTCAGAAAAAGCATGCAAATCTGGCGGTAGTGATCCCCCCTTCGGATAAAACAACCCAAGTAGCCTAGTACCACTCAAGTAGCGAAAGATGCGCTTAACCGCTTTCCAATGCGTGACTCCTGGGCAATGCATAAACCTGCTCATCTGTGAGACAGCAAACTGAATATCTGGCTGAGTAATGCATAAGTAAATCAAGCATCCAATAGCCCGCTGATAGAGAACAGCATCAAATGCATCTCCAACATCATGAAGACTCAATCATAGACCTGTCTCCATAGGAGTGGCAATAGGCTTACAGTCTTCAAGGCCAAAACGCTGCAATAATGTGTCAATATATTTCGTTTGACACAAAGCCATTCCACCATCAACGTGCATAAACTGAATGCCCAAATAGTGATGCAAATGCCCCAAATCAAACATCTCAAATGACGCATGCAAATCAGCCTTAAAATCAGCAATATGTGTCTCAATAGGACCAGTGAGCAGCATGTCATCAACATAGACAACAATGATCAGAAGCACATCATTAGCACGTTTAACATATAAGGTGCTTTCAGTTGGACTGTTCTCAAAACCATGTGCAATCAGATAGGCATGTATCTTCTCATACCAAGCACGTGGTGCTTGCTTTAAACCATATAATGCCTTCTTTAACCTGCAAACCTGGTTTTCATGCCCTTTCTGCACAAAGCCACGGGGCTGAAAAACATACACTTCTTCATGCAAGTCACCATTCAGAAATGCTGTTTTAATGTCCAACTGATGTACATTCCAACCATGATGGGCTGCAAGTGCACAAATGCTCTGAACAGTAGTCATACGGCATGTAGGTGCAAAGGTCTCATCAAAATCAATGCCTCTTTCCTGTGCATAACCCTTTGCAACAAGCCTAGCCTTATACCTGTCAACTGTACCATCGGGTTTACGCTTCAGCTTGTATACCCACTTAGTGCCAATGGCCTTCTTGCCAGGAGGCAAGTCACATAAAGACCATGTACCATTCTTCATTATAGCATCATATTCAGATTGCATAGCAGCCATCCAATTTTTTGAATTTTGTGCTTCATCAAAAGAAACAGGCTCATTCTCATCACAGAGACTAGATGCAGCCATAGCATAGCAATCTGATGCAAAGGAGGCACTATGAGAGCCTGAACGAGTACAATATGACAAAGGTGCATCTAATTTGCTCTCACGCAAAGTCTGCACCAGCCATTTTGGCATAGTTTTTGCCTGCTCAATATCAGCTCTCTCATCAACAAGTGCATCATGTAAATCTGCATCAGAAATGGAATGATCTGCATCATCATATGAAACCTGCAAAGGCTGAGAAGTTGCCTCATTAGGACCAGCACTAGCCTGTCCACCTGAGAAAAGAGGCATCAAAGTATCATACATGTCTTTGGAGCTAACAGATGTCTCCTTAGTACATGAAAGCAATGGCTGAATAGCATCTTCCACAAAGACAACATCACGGCTAACCAGAATGCGTTTAGTCTGTGGATGATACAGACGATAGCCTTTACTTTCAGAACTGTACCCAACAAAAATACATTTTACTGCCTTATCATTCAATTTTTTGCGATGTTGTTCAGGCACTAATGCATATGCCAAACAACCAAAAACACGCAGATGAGCAACAAATGGCTTGCGGTCATGCCAAGCCTCATATGGAGTGATAGACTGCAACGCTTTAGTGGAACACCTGTTTAGTACATATGCTGCACACATGACAGCCTCAAGCCAGAAACTATGTGGTAAAGCCTGACTTTTGACCATGCACCTCGCCATCTCCATGAGTGACCTGTTCTTTCGTTCAGCAACTCCATTCTGTTGAGGTGTATATGGCACTGTACATTGGTGTTTTATCCCACGTTCAGCCAGAAATGCATTAAAATCTGAAGACATATATTCCCCCCCTCGATCAGAACGGAGGGTGCCCATTTTACATGCTGACAGATTTTCAGCCAAAACCAAAAACTGTTTGAAGCACATGAACACTTCGGAATTTGCTTTGAGTGGATATACCCATGCATGCCTGGAAAAATCATCAATGAAAGTCACGAAGTAAAGGTAATTTCCAAAAGAGGGTGTCTGCATAGGACCACATACATCACTATGTACAAGCTTCAATTTCTGCGTAGCCCGAACTGAACCATCTTTTGGAAAGGAAGAACGCTGCATTTTGCCCAAAATACAGCCTTCACAAACATGTTTTCCAGGAGCCTCAAGTTTGGGCAAAGAGGACACCATTTCAGATTTCTGCAGGCGTAGCAAACTAGCAAAATTCAGATGACCAAAGCGTGCATGCCAAAGCTTTGCATCTGACATAGCCTGAGAATCATGAACTGCACATGCCGAATCATTCACAGATCTTTCATAGTCTATGAGCTTATACAACCCACGACATAAGATGCCAAAAGCAATAATCACATCACCATTTGAGAGATCATGGACTGTACACCTGTCATCAACAAATTTCACAACCAAGCCAATCTTGGCTAATGCAGAAACTAATAACAGGTTCTTTTTGATCCCTGGCACAAATAAAGCATCTGACAAAGTGAAAGAACTACCATCAGCAGTAGTCAGAATGATCTTACCAACTCCCGTAACAGGATAAGAGGAGTTATTGGCACATGTGACAGTATTCCCTGTAGGGGCAGGCTCGAGTGAAGAGAAGAAATTGCACTGCGAGGTAATATGTTTGGTCGCCCCACTGTCAAAGTACCAAACATCTGAGTCTACTGCAGACATGCACTGATCATGAGAAGATGGGTTAAAACTACAGACAATAGTAAACGCCCATTCTTCTTCTTGCACAAGATTTGCAGACTCTGTTTTTGGTGTAGAGGCCTCTGCAACAACCATTCCAGCCTCTTTCTTCTTTGCCTCTTTAGCAGCCAGTTTTGGACAGTTCTTTATAATATGATCATTTCCTTTACAGTACTTGCAGAACAATTTCTGCTTTTCTGATTTCTTCTCATCTTTATCCTAGTTCTTCGATTGTGCAGCATTTGTAGATTTCTGCTTACTAGTAGAAGAGCTCCATTTTCCTTTGCCCTTCTGACTAGACAGGAAAGCTCGATCTGCAACACGCATAATGGACCTGTTCTGCCTGGACTGATCTTCCTGCAACAGAACATAGACTAATTCCTCAAATGACAAGGCATTTGGATTACTTTTCATCATCAACCGAAGAGTAGAGGCAAAACTCTGATATGAATCAGGAAGACCATTCAGAACGGTCTGCACAAGTGAGCTATCTGGTATAACCTCATTAGCAGAAATCAATTGTTCCTTCAGGTCTTTGATCTTTGTAAGAAAACTGTCCATAGAATCACCTTCATTCATGTGCTCACTCTCCAACTGTTTTCGGAGGTAAGCAACACGAGCCTCATTCCTAGGCTAGTACAAAGTGGTAAGTGTATCCCAAGCATCCTTTGCTGTTCTGCAAGAGCGAATGTGAGGAATAATGGCACGTTTGACAGACAAAGCTATCAATGCATGTGCCTGGGCATCTCTGCCATCCCAACGAATCTGCTCTGCAATAGGTGCAACAGAAACAGCAGCACGAACAGGAATCTGTGGAATATCATCTTCGACACCATCTTCATCAGCTCCAGCACCTTTAACACCTGTATTTGTAGTACCTGTAGTCGCAGGTGTAATAGGACGTCTTTCAACACCCTGCACAATGTTCCACAGTCCTTTTGCAACGAGTACATGTTGCATCATATAAGCCCATAATGGGTAGTTGGTACCATCCAACTTATCCTCAACAGCCAACATACGGAATACATAACTGCTTTCAGCCATGGCCAGTGACTAAAATACCTTGATGCAAAAAATTGACTGTATCTCAAAAAGTTGAACGGAACTGCCCAGACGAGTTCTACTAGACCTGTAGTAGACTTCGAGACGCTTAAACTGGCGAACAGAAACTGGTATATACCTTTGGCACAAAAGGATGAAATAGCCTGCACAAGCGCTGCGATAGTGCGTTCGAAGGCCGAAACAAGCTTAGATCGCGATTTCGTGCAAATCTGAGACTGCAAACGGAGGAGTGTCGACGGCACCCTAGAAGAAGCGACCACCTGCTCTGATACCAATTGTTGGAGATAAACGTCTGCGGAAGCACGCCAACAGCACAAGCTGAATGTATTACTAGAGAATGTACAAAGATAAGTAGCCCATTAGGGCAATAGGCGTATATACAAGCCGGGGGAAAAAAACCTCCTAAAGAGGGAAAAAAGTGCCCCGGCGGTCCTAGAGTGTTCACACACATCACTACCTAAATATATCAACACATTTTTTATACCAATCCATAGGCGTCATTGGTTTTCGACACTCACCCTTTCCATTAAAATGTATCGCTTCTCTTTTACATCTTAAAGGATGATCATTAGGCAAGAATCATCGATATCGAAGATAAATATTTTTGTTGAGATTCTTACTATAAATTGATCTCAACCAATCACCACAATATGGACAAGCTTTCTAACCCTTAGTAGATATTCTTGCATCATGAAAATGATAAAAATAATTAGATTAACTCACATATATTTGTATGCATATTAAATAAAAAAATTACATCAATACGTGAACAAACACCGTATCCTGGAAAATCATGAATAGTCCAAGGCACAATACCACGAACCATAACATATCTTTCATTGATGCTTTTCGATACATCAATCACATTAATGCCTCTCCATAACTCTTGGAGATCGTCAATGAGGGGAGCAAGATATATATTCATATATCGAGCTTGTATTTTTCTTGGGATTAAAAGTGAAAGCATTAATGTTCCTTTTTAATGTTAAGATATGGTGGAAGATTGTAGTTTATGACTACTATTGGCCATGTTGACCATTTACAAGATTTCATGGAGAATGGATTAACCCCATCTAATGCAACTCCTAACTTTAGATTCTGTGGTTTTTGTGCAAAATCAGGCCATGTAGAATCAACATGCTGAAAAGCTTCACTATCTATTGGCATTCTAATTATTCCATCGATACTTTTATGATCATGTCTGTAAGATGCCACATTGATTTTCAAAAAAAAAAGATGTGTAGGTAATAATGAAATCTTATGTTTAGGATATTTTGATCATGTCTGCAAAATTTTGTAGCAATTTCTTACATTCTCTCTCTAGAAAGTTGTCGGATGAAATTTGGGTGTTAAGTTTGAGCATGAAGATGAAGGAATCTGAAAAAGTGTTTTATGAGAGAAAGGTAGAGTATTCTTAGCAAAAAAACTTTGCCTGATTGAATTTTTGTAGTTCCTATGTTTTATGTCTCATTTGCTCCCATGAAGATAGATTAATGAAGAGATTTTTCATGTTTTTCCATCTCTCTAGATTTTTTGATTTTGCAGGGCCCAAAAGTGATATCTAGAAGCAGATTTGGACCTGAGGCATCTCTAACACTATTGTACAGATTGAAAAACTAAACATTTTTGTGTCTCACGAGCTTAAGCTAATTCCTCACCATTTTTGACTTACAGGGCTTGGAAAGTGCCATTTTCCAACACTTCAAAAAAAAAAAGAGAAGCCTTCATTCATCTTATTCATGTTTGCGGATTTAGAAAACGCACATGGGTATATGGGTTATTTTGGGTGATTGACGTGTGTGAGTGTGTTGCAGGGGTCACCTCTATTTTTGCAGGTACGATTCTTGAGGTGGACATGAAAAGTAGATGCTTGGGTGGTCTGGAAGTCTGGCATGAGACATGCGAAAAGACGCTATCTTGGAGCATGAAGATTCTAAGAGTGCATGACTAGGAAGGCATGATTGGTCGTGCGCTGGCGAAAAGGTGGAGATCTAAAAAGATGAAGACGGAGAGATAGGGAAGGACGATGGTCGTACATTGATCACAATCGTTTTCATATTCTAAGATTGCAATTGAGATTGGGATTGGGATTGAGATTATTATTGTGATTGAGATGAGTTCGGGGGTGGTCGGGTGGATGAGGCTTCACATTGAAGCTATTTGATAGATTTTGTAACGCAGATCAGAACTATTTGTAAATCTGCACAGATAATAAAATTCTCTCTCTTCTTGTTCTGCATATACTCTATTTTTTCTTCTTTATATCTTGGTGTGCCGAAGTCTATTATTCGGTGTGGGATTGTGATTGTGATTGAAGATCAGGAAACTTGTTACAATGCTCCCATGTCAAAAGCTTTGATACTTCGAGGTGTTGAAACATCTGATGTACTCTCAAAAGCCAGTTTTCCCTATCCAAACCCAGATATTGACTTGAATGATGCTCCCATGGAATGATGGAATGATGAGAGAAGAGCTTTTATCAATAAGCATTAAACAATTATAGCAAGGAAATGAGAAATTAAAAGAAGTAGTTCAAACGATAAAGGATTCAAGGTTGAAAAATAAAATCTACTTTGATAAAACTCATCGATGTAGACCATGTAAGATCGAGATAGATGACTTGGTATTGGTGTACGATAGTACATTCAATACTCAGTATGATGCTATGAAGAAACTAAAAAAGAGATGGTTTAGGCCATATGTAGTAATGTCTATGTTTAATAATCAAATGTATGAGCTTTGAGAATTTGACAGTACTCCTTTAAGATCTTTGATTGCGTGAAAGAGAATAAAATTGTTCAAGAAGAGAAATGATGAAGACTAAGAGATTAATTAAGAACTACTAGAAGATGCTAATGATGCTGATGTTGATGAAGAGACTTAAATCAGGTGAATGTACTTTTTTCGATTTGTTCATTTTCAGTTTTATTCTGTATATATTTGATTCTGATGCATATCATGCCTACATTTGATTATGACCTAAGCAAATAGAATAAGGTATTAAATTATGATAAGAAGTGATTAGAGAGGCTAGTAGGGATGTATATACTTGAGAGAGTAGGATGAGATACCCTATAGCCATTATAAGGACCTAGATAGGACACTCTGACTTGAAGCTCTTAGTAGAAAGATGAACTTGTTTTATATGAGTAGGTTGCGTTAAGTTCTGAAACCACTTAGGAGGTGAAATCTTGATTCCTTCTAGTGTATGTCTCTAGATCCTCAACTCTGATTAGGGGTTAGGACTTTTTCCTTTAACAAAAACAGTTGTGGAAAAAAAAGAAATAAATGAAAAAGCACTACATTAATGGTTGCTGCTAAAAAAGAAAAAGAAAAAAGAATGAAAAAAAGAAAAAGAAAAAGAAGAATAAAGAAAAAGATAAAAATAGTCTTCATGACTCAGATGTGGTCTCGAAACCACTTTTGAGAGGCAGAGCTATGCAATAATGGAGCTAGTTCTATTTCTTGATAGGTGTATAGGAACCAAACATGATAACATTTATATAAAATGATGATTGACATCGAAACAAATCGATTGGAAAGATTGTTACTATAAAGTCTAAGTAATTTATATATGTGTAGTTTGACTTATTTTCAAAGGTAGTATCCGAATTAAACAGGCTTTTCGATCATGACTTACATACTTTAAAATCATCTTTTTTTTTGGTTGGGACCTGCATATGCATTAAAAAATCATGTTTCATTATTTGAAAAGAAAAACAATAAAATTAAAACAATTTTCAAAAGAATCTTGATGCACTTCTATTGGATTTTTCTGGTTGCCCCATCCGGATGATGTATAGGTTTAGTGGGGGTGGATGCTGGGATGAAATCCCTCGAGGAATATGTGTCAAGATATTTTTTTCAAAATTATTTCCTTGCTTTTCTGACACAGAATTGATGTTTGATTGCAAAAAGACAAAAAGAGTAACGTTTGTTCAAGTATTTGATTGATTGAGTGATGAAAACACTTTATTTGTACATTAGATTTCTATATTTATACTTGTATAAAGTTCATTAAATCCTTTCAAAAAACCCAAAACCCTAGTTGAGAAACCCTAAAACTAACCTTTACCCCTTGGAAAACCTAACTTTTACACTTAGAAATTCATGATTTCAGACCTTTGTATATATATTAAAAATTGGAAGACCATGGAACAAGAAACCCTACTAAAAAAACTGTAAATTAACCCTTTAAATTGAGTTTTATCCCTTGAAACCAAACCTTAGCCCTTGAAAACTAATTTTTAACGGAACCTAGGGATTTGACCCTCAATGTATATACTTGACCCTTTTTTATGCATTGGCAGTTGTTGCCATAAGAAAACCCTAAAAAATGTTGCCCAAAATTCCTAGATCTGGACCCCTAAAGCCTTATTAAAACAAAACCTTTGTGTGTAGGTCTGAAAAGGATTAAAACCTTAACCAAAAGTCAAAAGGAAAAGGAAAAGAAAACGAAATAAAAATAAACATAGAAAAATAAAAAGAGAAATATAAAAAGAAAACGAAAAACCCAAAATAAAAAAAGAAAGATTTGATTTTCCAAAAAATAGAATAGAATAAAAAGATGATTTTCTTAGAATAGAAAGGAGAAGGCTAGAAGATTCTAAAGTTCTAGAGAGAACCTAGGGAAAAGCTATAAATACATGCTTTGTTTGGTTTTTCCCATGGAGTTTTCTTTCAAGTACTTTTGCTTCTCTTCTTTTAATTTTGTTCATGTTCTTGTCCTCCATCTCTCTACCCTCTTCCTTCCACTCCATGATTTTAATAGGAGCAAATAGAGAGAGCATACCATCTCTCTATCCTTCTTTCTCTTGCTCCAATAGAACCTATGTCGCTACTCTGACAAACACAGAGTAGAGAGAATGAATCCATTCTTTTTCATGATTCTTGATAGCTTACTATGTCTTAGAGAGAGTAGATAGAGAAGGATGACTTGTTTTTGTTGTTGTAACATCATTTGAGAAAGAATAATGTTGATGTGTGTTACGCAGAGAAAGAAAGAGACATGTTTGTATATTTGTCTATGTATCTATTGAACTCAAATCGTTTTTATGGCATCCTCTCTTTAAATGGTTTAGTTAGTAAATTCGCAATTGATATGACTTCAGATTCAAAAGAGTCTTGGCTCCAAAAGACACCCCAAAATTGCTTCAGAAATAGGCTTTGAAAGCAAAGAAATAAGCTTTGAGGGACCAAAATTTGTTCAAGGTAATGTCAACCTTAGTCTTTCCCCTTCTTCAGACACCACTAGAGTGTAGCTTAGTGGCAAGAGATTGCCGCGATTAAGCGAGCTTTAGGGGGGAACAGTACTGGGATGGGTGACCTCCCGAGAAGTACTGGGAACCTCTATATTCCTTGATTGTTGAGGTCCTCCCTCGCGCACAGCCAACAGCACCAACGGTGACTTCGGTGACTCGGATGACAAGGTATGCCAAGGTCTATGCCTTGGTCGCCACCTTAGTCAAAAGCCTTTAGGGGGGTTGCTTGCCTCGCTCACACAAAAGGAACAAAGCTTTTGCCTCAAACTGCTCTAATACCAGTGAAGTATTTCGATGGTGATGCACCACAGTGCGCTCTCCTTCTCCAGAGCTTTGCGACGATATCCTCGAGGTAGAAAACCGAGCTCCTAAGTCCGCACATAGTACTTTGCAGAGGTTACTGAATATGCAAAAAACACAGTACACAGGGAGCACAAAGACAGACTTCTTAGGTCTTACAAATGCGGTCGAACTTACAGTCTGTGACTCACCAGGCCACTATATATTTTATTAAAGAACATATACAAAGAAGTGTCTGATGGCCATTTGGCCTTTCACATGGAAACTAACGGTAACATTTTGTCCATTCAAAGTTAGTCAAAAGAGAGTACAGAGGCTTTGCAATGATGGCATACATGTGAATGAAATGTCGGTAATAACCACAATGCCCCATGAAGGCTTGTACGTCCTTGACATTCTTTGGCCTAGGTAGCTCTGCAATAGCCCTAACTTTCTCCTCATCTGTGGATATGCCATTCTTTAACACTATGTGTCCTCGAATCTTGTCTTGCCTAACCATAAAAACACACTTTTCTGGGTTTAGGTAGACTTGATATTCTCTAAATTTGTCAAAGATTTGTCTGAGTTCAGGTATATGTGTTTGTCTGATGTTGGAATGAGCACAAGGATCATTAGCATAGACCTCCAAGTTTTTCCTCAAGAACTCTTTGAACACATGGCACATCAGCTGTTAGAAGGTAGCTCACACATTGGTAAGCCCAAACAACATTACTCGAAAAGCAATTATGCCCCACTCTGTGGAAAAAAGCCATCTTATACTGATCTTCTGGAGCAATGGCCACTTGATTGCAGCCAGAGAATCCATCAAGAAAGTTGTATACTTCCTTGGGTGCCACTCTTTCTAATAGATGCTCAGTGATCGAAAGCAAATAACTATCTCTAATTGTGGCTACATTAACCTTCTTCAAGTTAATGAAAACTCGTAACTTGTCATTCTTTTTGGGCACCACTACAATGGGAGACACCCATTTAGTGTGCTCAATTTCATAGATAAATATGGCGTCAACCAACCGATCTATTTCTTCCTTGATCTTGACATCATAGTTATCATTATATGTGTATGGCTTCTGCTTAGAGGGTTTGGCATCTGAGGTCATGGGCATCATGTGTGAGCATATGTCACGGTCTACTCCTTTTAAGTCTTTGTAACTCCATGCAAAGACATCTCTGTATTCTCTTAACAAGGCAATCAACTCTTGTTCCTCTACCTCAATCACATCATGTCCTATGTATGTGCATATTTCTTCTCCTTCTTCTATGGTTACAACAACTTTCTTTGTTGTCTCTTTGTTATCATAGACCTCTCCTGCTAGGGATTCTCGTTTAGGCTTCCTTATCATAACTCTCCTATCTTCTATGTCATACTTCTTGAAATTTTCAGGGACCTCAAACAAAGATTCCTCTATCATTTGGTGAGGCTCCTCTCTTCTTCCTCATTTTGCCTTCAATCTTGGCAGTCACCTATGTAGTTAACCTCACATCATTTGTAAGTTCTATGTGCTCTTGGGGGTGAACTTCTACTTCATGTAGGTATTCCTCTTTTGATGCACAAAAAGAGTCCATAATGATTGACTCTAGATCAGAGTCACTTGTTTCCTCAAGTACACCAGTGCTCGACTCACATTCTTCAAGAACTGAATCACACATAAGTGGTTCTATAGTGAAGACTGAAATGTCGTAGCCATCTTTGACACAGTGTGGTGACCATTGCTCTTCATTGATGGCTACATCCATTGTTGCCAGGATTTTGTTGGAGAAACAATCACTAATTGGACATATATTTGAAGGTCAAAGCTTAAGAAGAAAACCACATGCCTATGTGAAGGGACAAATTCACAAGTGTATTATATTTGTAAATTTAGTTCACTTTAGTTCTAGAAGTTTTTTAAAAATCATGAGAATAAGAAAATCTATATAAGTTAGTTTGTATCAACTAACACGATGAGGAAGACAACGAGAAAGTGAGTTAGTAGTCATTTTGTATGACTGAGAATAGTCGGGCTTCTTTGCATGAGAAAGCACCTGTGTATTTTTGAGGTTTCATAGTTATGAAAAGAGTTAATTAAACTTCTGTGTATAAGTCTTCTTCGTCCATCTCCAAAGTTTGTTTTGTGTGAAATGATTTCAGAAGTTGAAGTTTTCCAAGCAATTCGATGCCTGACATCGAGTTTGTGTTGATAAGTCATTGTTTTCATTCTCTCAGTTTTATGTGCTGTCAAATCTTTTAAGAACATGAGCTTTGTGGAGCAACTCGATGCCTGGCATCGAGTTTTAGCATAAAGTCGATGCCTGGCATCGAGTTCTAGCATAAAAGTATTTTGTTCAGGTCTTGTGTTCAAGCGACCATTTCAGGTGTTGAAAAAGAGGCTAAAAAAGCACCAAGTCGATGCCTGGCATCGACTTTTGGTTGCAAGTCAATTCTAGGCATCGAATTTTCATTTTTAGACACTCAGATTTACTAAAACAGGCAAAATTTCCACTTTTGGAAGTCATACAGGGTCATCTTGTGAAAGCTATATCTTGAGTTGTAGAGATCCATTTCTTGCATATCATAGCTTCTTGGAAAGCTCTACTCTTCTAATTTCATCCACCAAAAACTCTTGGAGAAATAATATTTGAGCTAAGAGAAATTAGCAAAATACTGAAGGTATGTCATTTCAGTGATTGGAAAGTTCTGAAGAAGTAAACTTCTTGGTTTTGGCTATCATTTCTCAAAGATTGGAGTGGCAATGAGTTAGTGGTGACCGTAGAGGTGTTCTAGTTTCACATTAATTCATTTCTTGTGGTGCTTTACACATCAACAAGTGGTATCAGAGCAGAAAGGTCCTAAAGAGCAGAAGGCGGCAAAGGTACGAGAAGTTTTGAAAAGTTTTTCATTAAAGGTTGAAAGGTGAAGCATTTGAAGACACAAGGCATCAAAAGGTTACTTCAAAAGTATCTTCATACGCAAAGAACTCCAAAAGGTATTATCCTTTATCCTTTAAGCTGACAGGTTGCACCAGAAGGAAAGGAGTATGGCATATCATATGTCCATTGACAAACTGGACAGAGATAATTACCCCGCATGGGTAATGAGAATGGAAGCATTACTTATGAGTAAGGATCTCATGGTATATGTAACAGGTGAAGAAGAGAAGCCAATGTTTGAAGATGAAAGCCGACCAAAGAAAGAAGAACTAGATGCTTTAAAGCATTGGTAGAAGAAGGATGCAAGTGCAAAAGCTTACATTTACAATACAATCTCTGATCATTTGATACCACACATCAGAGGATTGGAATCATCTGAAGATATATGGAATGCATAGGAATATCATTTCCAAAGTACTACCAAAGCAAAGAAAGCAAGTCTATGGTCAGAGTTTACAACATTCAAGAAGAAGCCAAGTCAAAGTATTAGTGATTATGTCACTAAGATGAAGGATCTAGCAGATAGTCTTGGATCCATAGATGAAGATGTTGAAGATCACAGATTGATTGCTCAACTACTTGCAGGTTTGAGAGGAGATGAAAGGTGGAAACCTTTTGTCTTATAAACAGAACTTTCATTAAATCATTATGTTCCAGATTTGAACCAATTGCTTGGTTTGATGCTCACATTTGAGCAAGACTTGAAGGGAGATTGAGACAAAGGACAAAGTTCTGCAATGTACATGAAGAACAAGAAGAAAGAAGATAAAGGTAAAGCAAAGGATGAAGAGGAGTCGAGTTCTCAAGTTTATTATGCAAGAGTTAAAGGCACTGGCAGAGGAAGACCAAGAGCCTTTGGAAGAGGTAGAGGTAATCAAAATAACAACAAGAAGGCTTGCTGGATCTGTGGATTGAGTAATCATTTGGCTCATGAATGTTGGCATAATCAACAAGGATCAAATCAAAATCAAAATAACAATAGGAGAGGTAGAGGTGGAAGATATCAAAGTAATTTTCAAAGAGGTAGACAAAGTCAAAGAGGAGGCTATGGTAGAGGTGGAGGAAGAAGTTGGGGATAGAATCAATCCTACAATACCACCTACTACAACTATGCAAATGACACACAGAATGAAAGTCATACATCATTGATGATGAATTCAATCAATACATCAGACAAAGAAGATCTAAAGGTATTTTACATTGACTCTGGATGTTCTAATCATTTATCAAGAAACATAGAATTGATGTCAGAATTAGAAAAAGGCATTTCTAGTCATACAGTTCAAACAGGTGATAATACAAGACATAGTGTACATTCAGCTGGAAAAGTGAAATGCAAGAGTGGAGCAGATTTGCTAACCAATGTTTTGTATGTTCCTACAATACCTAAAAACTTGATTAGTGTGGGACAGATAGTTGAAAGAGGTTTTCAAGTCAGGTTTACAAATGAAGGAGTATTTGATGAAGATCCAGAGAATGGATATAATCAAATTGTTTGTGGTAAGAAAGAAGGTAGACACTTTACTTTAAGAGTTCAATGAAACATTGGTCAAGCTTTGCTCACACATGGTGAAGGAGTGATTACAAAACTTGATCTTTGGCATAAGAGATTAGGTCAATTCAATGAAAGAGGAATTAAAGCTATGGTTGCTAATCAGTCTGTACTAGGATTACCAAATGTGCAAAGTCAACATATGGTTTATAAATGTGAAGCATGTCAAATGGGAAAAGCACACAGGTTACCATTTCAAAAGAAAGGATTCAAACATGATGGACTACTAGAGCTCATTCATACAGATGTATGGGGACCAACAAAAGAAGGATCCATCAGTGGCTCAAGGTATTATGTTGTTTTCATTGATGATGCTACAAGATGGATAACATTATATGTTTTGAAGGAAAGATCAGAAGTGTTTGGAGCTTTCAAGCATTTTCATGCATACGCAGAGAGAGTCACAGGTCAAAAGCTTAAAAGACTAAGGTTTTATGGAGGGGGAGAGTACTTCTCCCAAGAGTTCAATGATTATCTTTGGAATGCAGGTATTAAGAGAGCAATAACTTGTAGGTATACACCACAACAAAATGGTGTAGCAAAAAGAAGGAACAGGACTTTGGTTGAGTTTGCTAGAGCTATGCTGAAGGAGAAGAATTGTCCAAATTATCTTTGGGCTGAGGCTGTAAATACAACTACATATCTTGTGAATAGATTACCATGTGCAGATCTCAATGGAATGACTCCATATGAAGCTTGGTGGTGTAAGAAACCAACACTAGATCATTGTAAAGTGTTTGGATCAATCGCATATGCTTATGTGCCATCACAACTTAGATAT
Organism: Ceratopteris richardii; assembly: GCA_020310875.1. Classification (NCBI taxonomy): domain Eukaryota; kingdom Viridiplantae; phylum Streptophyta; class Polypodiopsida; order Polypodiales; family Pteridaceae; genus Ceratopteris; species Ceratopteris richardii. The sequence goes on from CM035418.1 coordinate 116,441,233, forward strand.
AAACTTGAACCAAAGGCAAAAAAATATGTGTTCATTGGTTATTATGAAAAGCAGATGGGTTACAAGTTGTGGAATCCTCTAACCAAACAATTCCTTGTTTCCAGAGATGTTACATTTGATGAACAGAAAAGTTGGTATGCAGATCAAAGTCATACAGCTAAAGAATTTGAAGAAGAGGTAAGAAAATGTGAGAAAGGAAAATCAATTGTGCAGGTAAATGAAGATGAAGGATATATGCAAGCAAGTACATATAGAAGGGGATTAGCAAGAAGCTCCTATATTTGATGAAGAGGTGTATCCAGACACTTATGAAGAATGTGAACCAAGAAGGTCAAGCAAGACAAGAAGACAACCAGAAAGGTATTCTTATGATACTTCTTACATAACTTAGAAGAACTATGCATATATTGTCAAAGATGATGAAGAACCTCAGAACTATGAAGCTAAAGGTAAGAAGCAATGGGAAGAAGCAATGAAGGAAAAATTCAATGCACTAAAGGAGAACAAGACATGGGAACTTGTTCCTAAACCAAATGGTAAGAAAGTAATTGGAAATAAATGGGTTTATAAAGTGAAGAAGCTTGCAGATGGAAGTATAGCCAGATATAAAGCTAGATTGGTGGTGAAAGGCTATGCCCAAACCTATGGCATATATTATGATGAGACATTTAGTCCTGTAGCTAAGATGTCAACTATAATGACAATCATTGCTATTGCAGCTTCAAAAGGATGGACTCGAAGTCAATTGGATATAAAGAATGCATTCTTGAATGGATACATATCATATGAGGTATACATGGAACAACCTCAAGGGTTTATAGATTCTAGGTATCCAAATTTTGTTTGCAGGTTGAGAAGAGCATTGTATGGATTGAAGCAAGCTCCAAGAGCATGGAACTATAGACTGGTGAAGTATCTCAATGATCTTGGATATCAAAGTTCAAAAGCATATCCAAGTCTACTTATCAAAAGAGCAGAGGAAGGTACAATCTACATTTGTATTTATGTAGATGACATTATAATCACAGGTACTTCAGATGAAGGAATCAAGGAGGTAAAGAGATTACTTGAAAAAGAATTTAAGATCAGTGATCTAGGAAAGTTATCATACTTTCTTGGAATGGAAGTCACTTATACAGATCATGGCATATATGTATCACAAGAAAGGTATCTTCTGAATCTATTGAAGAAGTTTGATATGGAAAATGCAGAGAAGCTTCAACTCCACTTGAAGTTAATCACAAGCTCAGTAAATATGATGGTGCAGAATACAAAGATATGAGGAAGTATCAATCTCTTGTGGGTAGTTTGATTTATGCTAGACTAACAAGACCTGATCTTATGCAGTGGGAGTTCTATCACAATTCATGCATTGTGCAAAGGATCCACATTGGATTGCAGGTCAAAAAGTTCTCAGATATATCAAAGGACTATAAAGGAAGGATTATATTATCCTTTTACATCAGATTTGAAGTTGAGAGCCTATAGTGACTCAGACTGGGCAGGTAACCAGGATGACAGAAGATCAACTCATGGCTACATGATATATATTGGTGATAAGCTTGTAAGTTGGTGTTCAAAGGAACAACATACAATAGCATTATCATCAACTGAAGCTGAGTACAAAGGACTTGTTGAAGCAGCTAAGGAGGTCATATGGATCTAGACATTGTTCAAAAGCTTGGGCATTGATCAAGGTATACCTACAATACATGGAGATAATATGAGTTCACTTTATCTTGCAGCAAATCTAGTTTTTCATGCAAGGACAAAGCACATAGAGATACAGTATCATTTTCTCAGAGAAAAGGTAATGGAGAAGGAGATTGAAGTGGATTACATTTCTACAAAAGGTTAGATAGCAGACATAATGACAAAGAGCTTGGATGGTGTGAAGACCAGCAGATTCAAAAGCATGGCACGAGTAAAAGAAAAGAAGATGATATGAAGAAACAGAAAATGTCAATTAGTGATTGAGGGGGAGCTCTTGGAGAAACAATCACTAATTGGACATATATTTGAAGTTCAAAGCTTTAGAAGAAAACCACATGCCTATGTGAAGGGACAAATTCACAAGTGTATTATATTTGTAAAGTTAGTTCACTTTACTTCTAGAAGTTTTTAAAAATCAGGAGAATAAGAAAATCTATATAAGTTAGTTTGTATCAACTGACACGATGAGGAAGACAATGAGAAAGTGAGTTAGTACTCATTTTGTATGACTAAGAATAGTCAGGCTTCTCTACGTGAGAAAGCACCTGTGTATTTCTGAGGTTTCATAGTTATGAAAAGAGTTAATTAAACTTATGTGTATAAGTCTTCTTCGTCCATCTCCAAAGTTTGTCTTGTGTGAAATGATTTCAGAAGTTGAAGTTTTCCAAGCAACTCGATGGCTGGCATCGCATTTGTGTTGATAAGTCATTGTTTTCATTCTCTCAGTTTTATGTGTTGTCAAATCTTTTAAAAACATGATCTTTGTGGAGCAACTTGATGCCTGGCATCGAGTTTCAGCATAAAGTCGATGCCTGGCATCGACTTCTAGCATAAAAGTGTTTTGTTCATGTCTTGTGTTCAAGCGGCCATTTCAGGTGTTGAAAAAGAGGCTAAAAAAGCACCAAGTCGATGCCTCGCATCAACTTTTGGTTGCAAGTCGATTCTAGGCATCGAATTTTCATTTTTAGACACTCAAATTTACTAAAACAGGCAAAATTTCCACTTTTGGAAGTCATACAGGGTCATCTTGTGAAAGCAATATCTTGAGTTGTAGAGATCCATTTCTTGCATATGATAGCTTGTTGGAAAGCTCTACTCTTCTACTTTCATCCACCAAAAAATCTTGGAGAAATAATATTTGAGCTAAGAGAAATTAGCAAAATACTGAAGGTATGTCATTTTAGTGACTAGAAAGTTTTGAAGAAGTAAAGTTCTTGGTTTTGGCTATCATTTCTCAAAATTTGGAGTGGCAATGAGTTAGTGGTGACCATAGAGGTGTTCTAGTGTCACATTAGTTCATTTCTTGTGGTGTTTTACACATCAACAGATTTCTGCCCAACATATGCTTTAAGCATCATGTCTAGGTCCTCTAGAGTGGGATCTGCTAAGATTGATACTAGTCTAGGTGGTGGTGGGGTTACATGCAATGGATTAGAGGGTAGTGGATTGGAAGGTGATGGGGATGGTGGTGGTGGTGATACGTGAGAGTGCGTTTGAGAGGCCAATTCAACTATCTTGGCCTTTGTTTCTTTTAGGCTTTCCTCAAGATCACTTATCTTCCTCGAACATTGTATTTTCATTCTCTCTCGGATATCTTTCCATGCTCATCCTTTTCTTTGTTATACTCTCAGTTTCACTAACCTCGGAACTATTTTCCTTACCTAAACCTTGGTTTTGTTGTAACACTTGAGCTCTCGGGACTACTTGTACTAGGGCAGTGGAAGTTACACTTCCAATAGAATCTACAACTAACCCAATCACATTAATGGGAGTGATCTTTGGTGCATTGTGTGGGTTCTTTGGGCAGTCTCGTAAGAGGTGTTCTTTCCCACAATCTTGAGAGAAACCTTGAATTGTCACTGATTGGGGTTGCATGGGTGCAGCCATAGGGCAATCATGAATGAAGTGATCACCTTGGAATCTATAGCACGGTCCTCTAGGTGCTTGGTGTCTAATCTGTCTAGGTTGGGGCCTAGAACTAGGATTTGCATACATGACATTAGTGTACTCGGGCTCCCCACTAGATTCACTAGGGTCTTCGTAATAGTATGTTTCATTGTGCTGTTAGACGACGGCCGGAGTGGGACAGACGTAATGACCGCCTGATATACCGAAATTATCAAAATCCGTGCAAAAAAGTTGGTACGCGCATCTTGAAAAAAGATATATAAAGCAATGTAAAGAGAATGGCGAGAGAGACGCTTGTGTATATGGTTTTAGAGAGAGAGAGAGAGAGGGATGCCCTTTCTGAGATTGTCAGAGTTTACTTACACTATGGTGAAGCTCTGAGTATTGTTTGTGTTGATTTCTGTTCTGTCTGCGTCGCCTGCTCATACTGAAGTTCACCGTAGTGAATATTAAATGTCAGGTTATGTGGTTGAGTACTGTTTTCGTATCGTAAGATTGTGTGCTCTTCGACCGTTGAAGTACCCTGAGTTAGTATAAGTGAATGTAGTACTGCATAAGTTGATTTGATACAGATTATTGCTTTTGGTAAATGTAACTTTTAATTGAATGTCTCGGGAAGTATTGTGGTGAGTGAATCTGTCTAATTCACTCTGTTTGATATATTATATGTTCATGAATCTGTAGAAGGGACAATTGTTCTGTTCTTCGAGTAAACTGATCTGGAGAATTTCGGACGTAGGAATCTAAGAACCAAGTATTGATGTTGATTAGTAACTGAGCTAGACGAGTAGTCACGCTTGATGTTGTAACGAAGATTTGGGAAAATAGTACAGGGCCTCTGTTTAACAGACCCCTACCACTCCCAAGAACCCACGACGATCTGGTAATGTCTTACGGTAATGATAATTAGAGTTAACCATAGTTTACGGTGAAGTTTGTATTACGTTAATCTTTGTTCGATAACGACTTGCGTTTGTCAGTAACACAGCATCGCTAGTTCAACACTTTAACACTTGGCGCCGTCTGTGGGAAAGTGGCATCAAGATTGCCAGTCATCTGTCAGAATCAGATTATTGTTTGATTGTCAGTAGCAACAGAACCAGATTGTTGCAAACTATTTCGTTAGTAATATCCCACGATTAATACGGAAAATGATAAATGCCGGTGACTCGGTCTGGCGAAACGTATCCCAAGAACCATCAGTCTGGAGTACTAAAGACAACTCTGGAAGGTAGAAGTACAACTAGGACTGACCCAGTTGTCAAGAAAGTTCAGAACGTTAAAGCTGATTTTGGTCATATTCCGGTAGAACGTGTTACGTCTCTGGTACATTCCAGTACTATTTCGGCACAGTCTGTCGAAGATATAGTAATTCCAGAACCTACCAACACGCAGTTGGAATCTAGTTTAACACTCTTGGAAAAAGATTTAGATTCACTTACGATTAGACACACCCTAGGCAAAGAAATCAGTGAAGGCAAAAAGACATCGCATTCGGGCACAAGTTGGGTTTATCCCGGTGATATTTCGGTAAGAGAATCTCAGTTATTCGGTGACGAATTAGCATTTTCTGCTGAATCTTCAGCCCAACTGCCGTGCTTGGAAGCAAGTTCTCATACACTAGACATCAAGGAAGAAGGAAGGCTGTTTGAAACAGAAATTCGCAGCATAGTAAGCAAGCTCATTTCATCGGAAAGTGTGCCATCAGACGATATAGATTCCGGTAGTTCAAATATTCAGACCAGAAATACAGACGGAAGTTATAATATATTCACGATGAACGGACAACAACAACAACAACAGTTATGTCAACCCAGGCCACCTCCAACGGGAGTGACATACACGAAGTTTGGTGGATTTCCAGGAGATGATCCGGATGCTCACGTACGCACTTTCGAGATAAGCTACGCCGTTCTCAACCATCCACCAGATCCGGCCTACAAAGCCATTGTCTTCCAATCTACACTTGTCAATGAAGCAGCCAGGTGGCTCACAGAATACGATATTAATCATTTTGGCACCTACGAAGCAGTTCGAGATGCTTTTCTGCAGCGATTCAGGCTAAAAAAGAATCCAGCCGAAATTTTTGATTATCTGCAGAGTAACAGACAGAGGGTGAATCAATCTGTACAGGAATCTGCTACCCTTTTCAAAACACACTTAAGGCAGCTACCACCGGCTCATGCTAACTTACCAGATGATGTTATTACTCAGTAGTTCATCAATGGCTTGGTTCCTCAACTTAAGCAGATCATGATCATAAGATGTGTTGGAGCTATGACACTTGATGCAGTCATAGCAATGACTCTGCAGTTGGAAAACAAAGTCGGCAGATTTACAGAAGATCTGGAATGGGTAAAAACAAACAGACATGTTGCTGAAGATATGACCAAACAAGTATATTGCACCACATGCAAAAATTCAGGACATACCAGCACCAATTGTGCACTTAATCAGACATTCTGCGCTATCTGCAACATTGCCAGACACACCACCGAAAACTGCACATACAACGCTAGAGTACAGGGAATAGCGACTGTCAATGCAATTATCCAGGAACAAGGGCAGCCAGCCAATTATTATGTGCCTCCACAAATGAGAAACAACCAGCAACAAGGATATCGAAATTACCGAGGACAGAGGAATAACAACTATAATCCAAATCGCTGGCAGAACGGGCCACCACCGGAAAATCCCAATTTACCACCACCACGCTGTCATTTTTGTGGCGAATTTGGACATATTAGGAGATTTTGCAAAGATGCAGCTGAGTATGATCAAAGGAAGAAGGAACGTCAAAATCCAATGGTCAACATGGTAAAAATCACACCGGTGGAAACACAGGCTGCTGCAGTCCAGACCCGTTCCGGTAAACAATTGCAACCGGCAGCAGAAATTTTGGAACTAGGGATACGTGAACAACACAGAATGTATAACAAAGCTAGTCAATGGACCACAACAGAACCACCAGTCTTTCTAGAGCCTATTCCGGTAGCCCAGCCTTCGTTAACAAAGGAAGGAACACAACAAAGGGAGTTAGCAGCAGAAACATCATCAACAGCAGATACATTGCCCACCGTAGACACCTCCGCATCCGCAGAGGCATCAACTTCAACATCAGTAGAGCCTATCAATCAATCTCAACAGGCTTGGGAAATCTTATCTAAGGCATCGATCACTCTGCCTTTGGGCTAACTATTGGCATTAGTACCTGGAATTCGACAACAGTTCCAACAACAGTTCAGTCCGGTACCTTCTTGTATTTCGGCAACAGCAGCAGTTCAACCGGAACCTGATTCTACGGTTGATCATTCAGTTCCCTTGATTACAGTATGGTATAAGAATCATAAGATTACGCAGGTATTAATTGATGGAGGCTCTGGTGTTAACATTGCGACTGCGGCATTATGCAAAAGATTAGGATGGACCGAAATTGAGCCAGTTCAATTTTTTGTCAGAATGGTAGATCAATCAAGAGTCCATCCTGTAGGACTTGTGCGAAATGTACCCATCACTTTACAAGGTACGACCTTTAAAATGAACTTTGTTATACTAGATCTGCCAGAATCTACTTTGGATTACAACCTTCTTTTCGGCCGACCCTGGCTGAAGCATGCAAAGGTAATACAGGACTGGTCCGCACAAGAGCTTACGTTTAAAGATGCCAATCATGGATATGTGGTAAAATTAGATGCTATACAACCTTGCGAGCTACACGCTAGACCGTATTTTGCTGAACCAGTCCATATGCTAGATGGATTGTCAGATGATGAAGAAGAAGAGTTTCTGAAGAGTAACGCGGACTTAATTTCCTTAGGGACTATTGATCTACAGTCCGTTGTAGATAATTGGAACGCTTCAGTTTGTACAGTAATACCCATCACAGAAGAGGCTAAGAAGGAAGACACTGTTTCGACACATGATGATGAATTGCAGTAACTTTTTAAACCAACAGACGACACAGAGAAACATCACCAGTTCTATGTCCCCGAAGATCAGCTGATTACTTACAATTTAGGAGATGAAGATCATCCGCGTCCGGTAAAAATAAAACAAAATTTACCAGAAACATTTCAAGCAAGCCTAATCCAGTTACTCCGAGAATTCACTAACATCTTTGCATGGGACTACAAAGACATGAAAGGATTGGACCCCCGTATCTACCAGCATAGGGTCATGCTGAAGCCAGAAGCAAGGCCGATAAAACAAACCAGCTACCGGATGAATCCCCATTATGCATCTCAGGTAAAGGCTGAACTAGATAGATTATTAAAAGTTGGATTCATTGTACCTGTAGAACATGCTGAATGGATTTCACCAATTGTGATCGTGGCAAAGAAAAATAAGCAACTGCGAATCTGTGTAGACTACCGAAAATTAAACGCAGCAACAATACCGGATCCTTTCCCGATCCCCTTTTTGGATACCATGCTTGATAGGGTAGCAGGACATGAAATGTATTCATTCTTAGATGGATACAGTGGTTACAATCAGGTTAGAATGGCTGAAGAGGATATACCAAAAACTGCCTTCATTACCAATTGGGGTGTCTTTGCTTGTACGGTAATGTGGTTTGGATTGAGAAACGCACCAAGCACATTTCAAAGATGTATGCAAGAAATATTTTCTCCTTATCTGACTTCATTTATGCAAGTATATCTCGATGATTTTTCAATTTTCGGTAAGTGGATAGCACATCTGTTCCATTTACGGTGCTGCTTTCAGAAATGCCGAGAGTATAGACTCTGCTTAAACCCAAACAAATCTGTGTTTGCGGTTTCATATGGCAAGTTGCTTGGCCACATTGTATTTGCACAAAATATCCAAGTAGATCCAGATAAAATTTCGGTAATATTAGAAGCTCCGGTGCCCACTACACCAAAAGAAGTTATGCGCTTCATGGGTCAAGTGCGGTGGCATGGCAAACACTTACGATGGCTTTCTCATCTGGCTATACCACTGAACAGGCTAATCACAAAAACTCCCCGCCAGTTCGAATGGACTCAAGAATGCCAAACTACATTTGATCGACTCAAGTATCTATTGACGCAGGCCCCAATCTTACAACCACCGGACTGGGACAATCCGTTCCATGTTTTTGTCGACGCTTCAGATATTGCGATCGGCAGTATTCTGATGCAGCAAACACATAAGTGGTTTCACCCTGTTTATTATGCCAGCAGAAGGCTTGCACCTACAGAAAGGAATTATTCTACCACCGAAAGAGAATGTCTAGGATTAATTTACTCCATCAAAAAATTCAGACATTATCTACTATGCCGGAAATTCACATTCCATGTGGATCATGCTGCCCTCGTCTATCTAGTAAGACAACAACATTTAGGTGGACGCTTAGCACGATGGGTGCTACTCTTGCAGGAATTCGATTATGAAGTTATTCACCGACCCGGAAATGCACATGCCTTAGCAGATTTCCTATCTCATCTAGATTCCGGTGAAGCTCCGATAGGCATAGATGACACAACTCCAGCGATCTATAGTTCTGAGCCACTGACTGATAAGACTGCCGAATCACAAGTACCACCTACATATTATGATCAGATTCTAACTTTTCTCACCAAAGGATGCTTTCCATCCGAGACCGCTAAGGCAGTACGAAGGAAAATTGCAGTCTTTAGTCGCCGATTCCGGTTAATTGCTGGAGAACTATATTATGTAGATCACACCGGAATCCTACTCCGCTGTGTCCCTCCGCATGAAATTAACTCAATCATCACGATGGCTCACTCGACCCCTACTGGTGGTCACTTTGCCACAGATTTGACTCACCGGAAAATTCTGCAAGGAGGTCTCTGGTGGCCAACTATGTACAGAGATGTGGCCCAATTTGTCAAACACTGCGATACTTGTCAAAGGTCTGGACAACCACTGCAACGACACTTCTTCCCCTTGCAGCCTATTATGCCACTTGAACCATTTCAAAAATGGGGATTAGATTTTATCGGTCCGATCACACCTCCAACAGTCTTCAGCAACAACAGATACATACTAACCTGTACAGATTATGCAACAAGATGGGCAGAAGCTTGGGCTTTACGGACTGCTACAGCGGTTGCAGTTGCAAAATGTCTATTAAATGATGTTTTCCCACGATTTGGCTTACCACTCGAATTGGTGACATATCAAGGTACTCACTTTGTAAATCAATTAATGAAAGCACTCACCCAATCCTTCCAGGTGACACACAAACTCAGCTCTCCGTATTACCCTCGTGCCAATGGTTTGGCCGAAAGTACAAACAAATCACTATTGAATATCCTCCGAAAACTGATCATGGAAGCACCAGAAAGATGGGATCAACTACTACCTGCAGTGTTATGGGCATACCGAACTACCTACAAGGTAACAACAGGATTGACACCTTTCAAATTAGCTTACGGCTTAGAAGCAATAGCACCAATGGAGATAGTTATACCAAGTTTACGAGTAGCCATTACCCAGAAACTGCTACCGAAAAACTCACTGTCATTTCGGTTGGACACGCTCAGAGAATTAGACGAACACAGATGGCTCAGTTTCTTAACAATGCATGAAGTTCAACTAAGACAGGCAAGGACACACGATCGAAACCTAAAAACTCTAGTATTTTCGGTAGGACAGCTTGTACTTTTCTATAATGCAAAGTCAAATAGATCTGCAGGCAAATTCAAATTACGGTGGTTCGGCCCTTACAAAATCTCTTAACAAATCGGTCCAGCCACTTTTCGGTTGACTACGTTGACCGGAAATTCACTTCCAAAAGCAATCAATGGCTCGAAGCTGCGGCCGTATCAACATGCCGCTAGCTCACATTAAAACATTCGGCGGTGGACCGCATCTTTTTTGTTTTTTTTCTTTATTTTTCCTGTAGTTCTTTCTTTTTTAATAGCCGCATTTTGTCATAAGCCGCCCTCCTTTACTCAAGCATGCATGCCAAATTGGAAGCAGTATCATTCCAGCACCGCACAATGATAAACCTCACTTCCTACCCCCACCGTAATATCTGTACTTAAGCTCTTCGGTTGCGCCAAAAAAAACACTATGGTGTTTTTGTGCTTGTGATTGTGTTTTCTGTGTTCTGTGTACTCGCGCTCTGTGCTCTGTGTATTCGTGTTCACGTGCCCAATGGAAGCATTGGCGAACTACACAGCCTTTTGTGATGGTATCCCTACTGAGGTAGGAGAGTACCTGCGTATCCGAGGGTTGGCCAACTTCGCTGAGTTGCCATGGCACTCAGTGGAAGCCCATCCCTTCTTCGCACAAATCATCTCTGCCATCGCCCAATCCCCCATCGCTGACCGACAATGGCTCTTCCCCTCCTTACCATCTAGAACCGTAATAACCTTCCAGGCCTTCACCGAAGCCTTCCGCCTCACTCCACAAGGCCGCGAGAATGGCCCAAGTATCCCCGTAGGCCGCATGACCGAACTTTTCCCCCGCCATTCATCAAATGAATACGCCATTCTCTGTCACCCCGAACCTGAAAAAACCGCATTACAGTTCTTAGTTGCCATTCTTAACCTCCAAAAACGCACATACGGTATCTCCCGCCCATTCTATTCTGCCATCGATCTTGCCGCACGAGAACCCGTTAATTTCGCCTCATTTTTCTTTCACCGATTATGGAGTGTGTCGCCATCATGAAACAAGTCAACAAAGGAACCACCCCTCGATCCAGACTTCCCCACATCCTTTCTTTCCTCTTCCCAACCATACTCACCGCTCAACCACCACCACGAGGACCAGTTTTCAGGCCGGAAGAGTCAGTTTAGCTACTAGAAGATGAGGAAGAAGAAGATGAAGAAGAGCTCAATCAGTTGTTTCGCCGGAAACGAATCAGGATTAGTTCCTCCGAAAGCGAAGCACAAGGCTCAGCCGGAAAGAACAGAGAGGACGATAAAGAAGAAGAAAAGAACGAAGAAGAGACATTCCATGATACAGCTACTTCAATGCATAATGAATCATCGACTGAGCAACACGAACAACAACATCAAGCAGAAACAGAAATAATTTCGATCGAAAAAGAATCAGAGCAACAAGTAGATGAACAGCAATCTCATCAAGATGCACTAGACAATCTACTGAAGGCAGTGGAATCCACAGAAGCAAACAATGCAGAAACAAACAAGGTACAAACTACTGACTCTACCCTCCCCAAAACACCGCCTGTTAACCCCATTTCCCAACCTGAACCACCCCAAAGTCCCATCAAGCCCAGTCACCACACCGGAACTTCTGAAGCCTCCACATCCTCCCTCAACTATTCACCTCCAAATTCACAACAACTCCTCACCGAAACCTCCTCGCAACCTCGCCCTCCTCTGCCACCCCACCCCGTTCCAGTTTTTTCAGAATTAGAAGCTATGGGTAGACTACTGATAAACCTATCTCAACAACTGCCCCAACACCTGAAACAAGTCACAGACGATGCACGAGAAGAATTCCAAAGGAAATTGGAATTAATGGAGGCAGATATCACCCCTCTTCAAGAAGAGTTACAAACAGCAAGAGCAGAAAATCATGCACTATGTGAGCAGATCAAGCAACTACAGGCTTCGCTCCAAGCACAGGAAGAACACTCAAACTAGAGAGATAAGGCACTGGCTGAAAAAGACGAACTACTGACAGCTGCCGACACCGAAATACTAAAGTTAAAGCAAACAATCAAAGATACAGACGATACAAGAATAGCACTAGGAAATCTACTGGAAGAAACAAGACTCCAGTTACAGGACACCGTACAGAAATAACAAGAGCAGCAGAGAGAAGCAAAGCAGGCAGTAGAAGAGTTACAAAGAACAAAAGAATCCTTAGACGATGTCAACAACATGCTGAAACACCAACTAAACAGAGAATCTAAATATCAGAAGGACTTAGCAAATGTCCGCAGAGAACGGGATGCTTACTACCAAACCATAGAATTCCAGACCCAACAGTTTGGAAGATTAGATAATCAGGTACGCAACCAGAAAGACAGAATCAATGAGATGCAGAAACAAATAACGGACATGAAGACAGCAAGAGATGCGGCATTATCAAACGATTTTTATTTACAGGAGGCCTTTTTGCAAACACAGGCCGAAATTTTGCTCACCGAAGCAATTGCACTTAGTTCCGTCAGAATAGATGCGCAGATTTTAGAACCCGACACTCTGAAGCAATTATTAGAAACCCTTAAGAAAAAAATAGCTCGTACATTTAGATTAGCCAGGAATATGTACCTCGAAGGTCTCATAGAAGAATAGTAAAATTCGGTCATGCGATTTTGCAATGTAATGATGAGTTCGAATTGAGTATGATATCAAGGTTTTGTTTCATGATACTTTTCCGCACATGTAAAAGACTTGCTAAGTCCAGCATCGATCTACGGAATAAAATGCAGAATGATGATTTTTACTTATGCTACAATTTTGGTAAGGGGAATGAAGTGTCATGTCCGAATGAAATATAATCATTCCAGCAAATGGCAGTTCAAGCTCTGGTGCTTATAAAATGCGTATGCCTAGCATAGTATTTTTCAGTATAGTATTCTTCGAGCTTGGGTGCTAGTTAACAAACTTCCAGCATATTATTTTCGGCGAGTCTTGCAACCATGTCTGAATCAGATATCCTAAGATGGCGACTCAGGAGGAGAGCAACTGCACAGAGAATGATAGTGCCTACATCAGATGACACTGATACTACATTACAGAATGATAGCGATGATTCAACGACTTGTGCAACGACAAAGGCACAACATAACAACAAAGCATTATTCACCGATTTCAAAATAGAACTCGACATACATTCTATGAGGAATAAGAATTGGCTTCAGAGAATCGGACTACTACAGTTTGCCAAGCTACCATGGGAGTGTTGGACAGGTAATGAAGATGCAACGACTCAGTTGCAGTTTATGCGACAAACAAAAGGACAAATTCTAAATCAATTTTCACCGCAATTAGTCGCAGCAATATTTCAAGTGCCTCTGTATGACGATGACAGTATTCCTAATTGTTCGAATGACGACATGAGAAAGGATTTTGGAAACTGCGAAGGTCGTAGAAAATATTACCTGATGAAAAAAGCAGCATGCATTCGGCGTGAACAATTCAAATGGTATTTAGAGAGACTGTGTTTTATCGTCAGATTTGATTTAATTTCTAGAGAGAATTTTTCACCCTTAGTACATGCAGAAGGAGGTGGTAAAGTCAGCTGGGCTCACTGGTTGTATAACCACTTGTATACACAGATTTTTGTCGAGGACAAGCGCAGGTCCCAAAAATGTAGTCGTCTGTCAGTCTTTTTAGCTGCTTTATTCGAATATGCACACTTAATCAAATATCAACAGGTAAGTAATATTTGTAATCAGACACTGAGCAGACCAGGGCAAGAACAGATAGCAGAGCCCGAGGACATAGGAGAAATGCCGGACAGTCTTTTTCCGGTAACAGATGGCGGTGAACAGTCGCCTATTTTGGGAACCCCTTTTAAATTATCAACCAAAAGAAGAATGGAGGATCCATCACAACAGGTAAGTGCGAAAATATTGTAGAGTAATTGTTCGGATAATAACATGAGAACAATGCAGAATAAGTTGCAGGAAGTTTCGGACTTCCTACTGCAACAACAGGAAAGCATTCAGAACATACAAGAACAGGTAACTGTCAATAAAAATCATTCCAATTCATTGATTGAACAGAATAAACAATTACAGGATGCTGTGAATAGCAAGGACGGTTTATTGAAGGAAATGCAGAATGACCACAAACAACTAGTGCTAGCTTTGATCGAGACCATAAGGTCTATTCAAGATTTTGAACCATGGCAGGTAGCAGTGCAGAAACAAATCCAAGAAGAGATGATAAATTTTTCCATGATGGATGCTACAATGCAGGCAGAACATGTAGTTCTGCGTTCCAGAATACAAGTTTTACAGGAAATGGAAACCCAGTTATTAAATAATGAAGGCGTTGAATTGGATGCCACGTTGATGACAAAGATAGATATAGAGTCACTGAAACAACAATTGTATAATCATGTACATGATACTTGGAAACTTTTTTGTAGAAGATGGCTGAGTATACTTGTTCCCCAAATTGATCAAAGGCGGTACTGTTTTTTGTCCAACCATGAAAACGATCTCATGACAATCGTTAAACGACAGGAAAATCAGCTTGAAGAATACAAACAGACGATTCAAGAATTGCAAAGAGAACTGTTACAGGTGCAGACACAGGTGAATCGGGAGCAGAACACTGACATAAACAATCAGACGCACCAAAGTGGTGAAGAAAATACTGTTAGTTTAAAGAATCTACAGGGTGCTCCCAACATCATTAATGAGTCTGAACATAACTCTGAAAAAATTTTTGTGGAACTTGCGGGTTCGAGTCCACCGTGCGTGCCAGTGTTAGACGACCGCCGGAGTGGGACAGACGTAATGACCGCCTGATATACCGGAATTATCAAAATCCGTGCAAAAAAGTTGGTACGCGCATCTTGAAAAAAGATATATAAAGCAATGTAAAGAGAATGGCGAAAGAGACGCTTGTGTATATGGTTTTAGAGAGAGAGAGAGAGAGAGGGATGCCCTTTTTGAGATTGTCAGAGTTTACTTACACTATGGTGAAGCTCTGAGTATTGTTTGTGTTGATTTCTGTTCTGTCTGCGTCGCCTGCTCATACTGAAGTTCACCGTAGTGAATATTAAATGTCAGGTTATGTGGTTGAGTACTGTTTTCGTATCGTAAGATTGTGTGCTCTTCGACCGTTGAAGTACCCTGAGTTAGTATAAGTGAATGTAGTACTGCATAAGTTGATTTGATACAGATTATTGCTTTTGGTAAATGTAACTTTTAATTGAATGTCTCGGGAAGTATTGTGGTGAGTGAATCTGTCTGATTCACTCTGTTTGATATATTATATGTTCATGAATCTGTAGAAGGGACAATTGTTCTGTTCTTCGAGTAAACTGATCTGGAGAATTTCGGACGTAGGAATCTAAGAACCAAGTATTGATGTTGATTAGTAACTGAGCTAGACGAGTAGTCACGCTTGATGTTGTAACGAAGATTTGGGAAAATAGTACAGGGCCTCTGTTTAACAGACCCCTACCACTCCCAAGAACCCACGACGATCTGGTAATGTCTTACGGTAATGATAATTAGAGTTAACCATAGTTTACGGTGAAGCTCTGTATTACGTTAATCTTTGTTCGATAACGACTTGCGTTTGTCAGTAACACAGCATCGCTAGTTCAACACTTTAACAGTGCTCAGGTGACTGCATATAGTAAGCTTGTGGGCTTTACATGTGTCGAGTCAAAACTCTGATCATTCGGATCACTTTCTGAAAGCAATGGTGAGACTGGAACTAAGGCTCTATACAATTTTTCTTCTACGCCTGCATACTTCACTGAGATCACATTGGTTGGAGTTGGAGGTTGCTGAGCTAACATAGGTTGAGGCCTTTGTTGGGCCTCGTACAGTTGCTGATAGGGTTGTTGGGGCCTACCATACTGCTATGGGTACTGGTTCTAGTATCTCCCTTATTGCGGATAATTTTGTCTAACCGCTTGCTTGTTATAGGCGCAAACCTGTGCAGTGTGGTTAGTGTACCTCCTTTCTATAGTGCAGTATTGGCTATTCGGGTTCGCTTGGGGTTGTGCCATGATTGGACATACATTAGCCATATGGTCTCCTCCACAGGTATAACATCTTTTCACTGGGGCAAATCTAGGTATCTGTTTGCCAGAGACTCCTAATTTTTGAGCTACCTTCTCTGCAAGCTCCTTGATAGATGTAGATTGTTTGGAAGTGAGGCTAGTCGAGCTATCTGAATCCTTATAGATTCTTGAGAGTTATAATTCCTCCCCTAGATTATCCTCAATGTCTATGTACATGCATACACACTCTTTTATGGTTATAGGGTCCTTCAAGTACACATATGATCTAAATTTGGTACTCAACAATCCATCTAAGAATAAGGCCTCTTGTTTGGCTGGAGTGGGTAACTCTGGACCAAGACATCTCTCTAGGTATTTTCTAAATCTTCTTCCTGTGAGTCTAACCATTTCTTGGGGTGTTTGTTTGAAGCTATGTATAAGGGAGGAAGTATTGTGTCTGATGCCACTCTTAGAAAATTGAGTGATGAATGCTTCTAGAAACTGGTCTATATTCCTGAATTGCCTCTCGTGTAGTGGTTGAAACCATGTAAGGGCAGTGTTCTTGAGTCTTAGACCAAAAGTGTTGTATTGTGTGAATAGGTCATCAACTTGCTCAGCTCTCAATACTTGCCTAAATTTTGCCACATCATGTACCATCAAAGTAGTTCTTTATGGATTTCACCAGTTGTGTAGGCCTTAGGGTCCTCGTGTGTTCTCTAGGTCTTGGCAAAGGGAATTCATCTACGTTTCTTTGATTCCTTGGGTCTCTATGTCTCTCATTTTCCATTCTATCTTTCCCTATTCTCATTTTTTCTCTTCCTATTGGGTTCACAAAGCTTATCTTAGGTACTCCTATCCCTTTGAGTTCCATGTGCTTGAGATGTTATAGCTCTTTGGTGACCATAAGAGATATTGGATCTTGGTTGGTGAAAACAAACTCACCCTTCCAAGTGTAGGCCTGCCTATCATGCTCTGTGACCACAAAGATGTTGGGAAAGATGGATGGACACTCCAAGAAATGAGTTGGTACTGCTAATCCCTGCTTTGAACCAGCCCTCTTTCACTTCATAGTTGAGTTGTAGGCCCTTTTAGCTTTCCAATTACAATAAATAAGTGCCTATGTACTTTGGAGATGATCCTTATAATGATTGATTCAAAACAGATAACTTCAATATTCACAAATCATAAAAAAACTTCTATTTTGGTACACACACCTACTGCTTGTTAAGCTCAACTCTCCCAACACAGTAAGAATTAGAAAAATTCCTTCTGGAAACATCAAATTAGCTTAAAGAGAATGATTCCAAGTGGAATCACTTAAAATGATAGACTATACAGAGAGCAATCAATTTAGCAAGTGTAGCATTAGTCCCAATTTTTTAGGACCTCTGTAGAGAATGACCAGTAACCACTTTGAGGCTCTTTCCTCCCAATTCACTAAATCGAATGTCTTCAAAATCAGCATGTAGTAGACTTAGAGCTCATTTCAATGAGCTATAGAACATTGAAAATGGTGGAGTAATGATTGAGATATGAGCAAGACAAGAACATTTTTCTGAGTGACAATGATAGAGAGATCAACATATATAAACAAAGCTCTATTGTATTATATGACAATGTTGTACATGATCATTGGCATGATAATCAATGCCCAATGATAGTGAGATATGTAGGCTATAGTATGAGCCTCTCTATTACATCAAATGATAAACTCTAAGCTCTGTAATGGGGGCATCATAGCCGCGAGATTTCACAATCATTTTTATAGATGTCTAGTTCAAATTTGAATTTGAATTCGAATTTTGGCTCTCACTAAAAGTAATCCCTTAATCTAGGAGATATTCCCTCAAAGTTAATTCATAACTTTAGCCCTTCCAAACTCCATGAGTTTGTAGACTTTACAAGATTCTTTTAATGTAAATGCCTTTTACAAAGGGTAAATAGTAACACTCCATAAGCAATGGTTCATGTGAATTTTCAAGAAGTACACATAGCCTCTTCCAATGCCTAGCCAAGTGTGAAGGCTTGGCATTTGCACCAACAACTCCCCCTGAAGCTAAACATCTTGGCTTGGTCATCTTCATCAATCCTCTTGAATGTCCTGCAATCCAATCATAGCTTTAAACCTGTAGAGTTTAGTACCATCAAGTGCTTTGGTCAATAAGTCTGCACATTGTGTATTAGTTGATACATATGCCAACTGAATTTCCTTGCTCAATAGCTTCTCTCTCACATAATGATAGTGGACCTCTATATGCTTGGTCCTAGCATGATAGATAGGATTTGCTGCACGATGTAAAGAACTTGTATTGTCTCCAAAAATCATTGGAGGGTTAGCATGTAATTCCAAATCTACATATAGAAATCTGATCCATATTGCTTCTTAAGTGGCATTTGCTAGTCCTCTATATTCAACCTGTGTTGAAGATAAAGCAACAGTAGGTTGCTTCTTGGAAGACCAATATATAGGCTTATCACCTGCAAAAGAGAGATAACCGGAAGTACTCCTCCTGTCATCCTTGCAACCTACCCAATCTGCATCTGAGTATATCTTGATGTCCAAATCTAAAGTATATGGAAAGTATAAACCTTGATTTTGAGTTCACTTAAGGTAGCTCAAAATCCTCTTTGCAACTTCCAAGTGAGGTGCTCTAGGTTTGTGCATAAATTGACTTAAGACACTTACTCCACAAGCAATATCAATTCTTGTTAATGTAGCATAGTTTAGGCTTCCCACTATGCTTTGATATCCTCCAATATTTCTAGGCACATCACCTTCATGAGCACTTAATTTTTTGTTCACCTCCATAGGAGTGTTTGCTATCTTGCCATCCTTCAAGTGAAAATTTTTCAACATATGCTGCACATACTTTATTTGAGTAATATAAATTCCAGAATTAGTATAGACTAACTCAAGTCCAAGAAAATACTTTAGTGACCCTAGATCACTAATTTTGAATTCCCCCATCATTTTATTCTTGATCTGCGTGATGCCATTAGCATCATTACCTATAAGTATGATATCATCAACATACACACATAGGTATATCACCTCTGAATTACTTCTCTTAACAAATAGAGAAGTATCTACTTTACTCATGACAAATCCTTGATCTTGAAGGTATGTAGTCAACCTATGGTTCCATGCCTTAGGTGCCTACTTCAATCCATAAATATCTTTGTTCAGTTTACACACATGGTTTACCTTGTTTGGGTCCTCATCACCAAGAGGTTGAGCCATGTAAACCTCCTCTGAAATCCAGCCATTAAGAAATGCATTTTTTACATCCAATCAGTACATGTTCCAATCCTTTGATGCAGCCACACGTACCAATACCTTGATGGTTGGCATTTTGGCCATAGGTGAGAAGGTTTCTTCATAGTCAACTCCTTGGGTTTGTGCAAAACCCTTGGCCATAAGTCTAGCTTTGTACCTGCTAATTGATCCATCTGAATTTCTCTTGATCTTATAGATCCATCTAGAACCAATTAACTTCATAGACTCCTTCTTTGGCATTAGCTCCCAAGTATCATTCTCCTTGAGTGCTTCAATTTCTTCATCCATTGCTTCCTTCCATTCTGCCTTGGTCTTTGCCTCTTCATATGTTGATGGCTCTTCAAGTGATAAGTCTTTGGCAAGATAAATAGAATGCTTAATAACTAAAGAAGTGTCATACCCATATATTGATTGGCTTCTTGCTCTCCCTTTGTGATCTTCTGATTGCTTGGTTGGATGATTCAGGTATGTCCTCCAACTTCTTCATCTTGGTTTTGCCTTTTGATCTCCATGCCTTGAATTCTTCTGGGTTGATGATGTCCTCATCATCAGATTTGATGTCTTCAATCTGATTTGGCTCCTCCTTGGTGAGGCTTGGGAACTCCTCTTCCAAGTCATATGGCAACTTAATTTTCCTGCATTCATTTTCAAACCAAGAATCATTTTCATCAAAAACAACATCTCTACTGACCATGAATCCCTTGTTGGATGGATTATAAAACTTGTATCCTTTCTTATTCAAGTCATACCCTATAAAGATGCACTTCTATGCCTTAGGGTCTAGCTTGCCTCTTATTTGAGATGGAATATGCACATAAGCAACACATCCAAAGATCCTGCAATGATCAAGTGAAGGTCTTCTACCATGCCATGCTTCATATGGGGTCATCCCATCAAGAGATTTTGATGGCAACCTGTTAACAAGATAAGTGGCAGTAGATACACTCTCTGCCCACACATAATTAGGTAAATTTTTCTCATTTAGCATTGACCTAGCTGTTTCAACAATTAACCTATTTCTCCTCTCTGCCCCCCATTTTGCTCAGGGGTATACCTTGTTATGATTTCTCTTTTGATTCCTCTATCCTGCAAGAATGCATCAAACTCATTTGAGTACTCACCTCCTCCATCTGACCTTAGTCTTTTTAGGCTTCTTCCTGTTTGGTTTTCCACAAGTGCAAGATACTTCTTAAAGCAATTGAATACTTCATCTTTGTGCTTCATAAAGTATAAGATAGTCCATCTACTGAAATCGTCAATGAAAGATAGATAATACCTTGATCCAGAAATTGAGGGATCCTTACTTGGTCCCCATACATCTATATGGACAAGCTCAAAGTAGTCCTCATGCATGTAGCCTTTCTTGGAGAAGGGTAACCTATGAGATTTTCCAAACTAACAAGCACCACATTTATAGATCATGTGTTTCTTGGATACATTAGGTATCCCAAGCACACATTGATCTCTACATATTTGCTTTAAGGTTCTCTCACCAATATGCCCTAATCTCTTATGCCAAATTTCAACTTCAGACAATGTTTGATCTTTGTAGCTATAACGTGCAATATTGTTTGTATCTTCAAGTTCAAATGTAAATAACCTACCTGTCTTTTCTCCCTTGGAAATTCTCTTGAATCCATGTAGGGGATCCTCCACAAATGCTCCATATTTGTTGAACCTAACCTACAAACCTTTTTCCACAATCTGCCCAACACTCATCAAATTCTTGGTGATTGTAGGTACATATAGAACCCTGCTCAACAAATTTCTAGTTCCATCAGAGGTTTTAACATTTCCGACCTTGACCACTGAATGCTTGGTGTCATCACCTATTTGTACTTGATGCTTTCCCTTAGGTTCTTCAAGGTCAGAGAGAAGAGCTACATTGCGTGCCACATGGTTTGAACATCCTGAGTCAATGTAGAAGAGATTTTCATCATTCATACCTTGCTTTGAATTCATATTCATAATTAGAAGGGAATCCTCTTGTTCCTCTGTATAATTCTTGTAGTCTTTCCTTGATTTGTAGCCTCCTTGGTAGTTGTTATTGTAATTATTGTTGTAGTTGTTATTGTAGCCTTGATGATGGTCCAATCTTCCTCTTGATTGTGTGTAGCCACTTCTTTGGAAACCTCTACCTCTCTGATTCTTGAAGTTCGTGTAACACTCATCTGTAGTGTGATTTGATAAACCACAAATATTACATGGGGAAGAGTTGAAAGGTCTCCCCCTACCTTTCTTACCTCCTCTACCTCTACCTCTTGAGTTTCTACCTCTCCCTGCATAGTTAGCTTGAGAGGTTGTACCTTCATCCTCAATCTTTTTGCTTTTCCCTTTCTCTTTAGACTTGCCTTTATATGTATATAGAGTAGAAGAGTTCTTACCTCTTGATGAATCTCCATTTTTTTGAGCTTGGCTTCATGGGTAAGGAGTTGCCCCATGAGTGTGGTAAGATCTGGAATCTGCATGTCCATGTACAATTCCATGGCAGTTGTGAAGCTTTCCTATTTGTCATCTGCCTTGATACCATTGATTACTTGTCTCACAATTTGATCCTCTTCAATCTCCTCTCCTATGCTTGCTAATTGGTCAGCCACATCCTTGACTTTGGTGACATACTCTGAGATGCCTTGCTTGGGTTGCTTTCTTTGAGTGGTAAACTCAATCCACTATTGGTTCTTCCTACCCCTTGTGTTGGAAGAAAAATATGATGACAATGTCTCCCAAGTCTCTTGGGATGTCTTACAGTTCCTAATATGTGGAAGAAGAAAGTCAGAGATAGAGCTAAGTAAGTATGACCTTGCTAATGCATCTTTGGCACACCATGAATTGAGTCTTTCATGCTCCTCTCTTATAGGTTGTCCTTTACTTCTGAAAATGGGCATCTCCTCATCTCCTGAGATGTATCCATAGAGACTCCTTCCTTGCAAGTATGTCTTCATCCTCAAGGACCATGCTTGATAGTTGTTCCTGTCCAATTTATCTATGAAAGAAGGAAAACCATCTCCCATTTTACCTTAGCTTTGCTCTGATACCACTATTGGGAAAGATAGATGGACACCCCAAGAAATGAGTTGGTACTGCTAATCCCTGCTTTGTACCAGCCCTCTTTCACTTCAGAGTTGATTTGTAGGCCCTTTTAGCTTCCAATGACACTAAATAAGTGCCAATGTACTTTGGAGATGATCCTTGTAATGATTGATTCAAAACAAATAACTTCAACATTCACAAATCATCAAAAAACTTCTATTTTGGTACACATACCTACTGCTTTTTAAGCTCAGTGCCCCAGCACAATAGGAATTAGAAAAATAGCACTACCCCCAATTTTTTAGGACCTCTCTAGAGAATGACCAGTGACCACTTTGAGGCGCTTTTCTCCCAATCCACTAAATGGAATGTCTTAAAAATTTGTGAGCATGTAGCAGACTTAGAGATCATTCCAATAAGATATAGAACATTTAGAATGGTGGAGTAATGATTGAAATATGAGCAAGACAAGAATACTATTTTGAGTGACAATGATAAAGAGATCAACAGATATAAACAAAGTTCTATTGTATTATATGACAATGTTGTACAATATTGCCAAATTCATCTGACCTATCTGGTTGGGTGGTGACCACATAAATGGTCCCTTCTTTATCTATGTATGCACCATTTTTGAATTTGATGACTAGATGTTCTAGTCCAATGGGTTGATCTGGGTTTTTAATTTGGACAATAGATCTTCTTAGACCATCCTCATAGATGGGAGCACCTAATCGGTTGGTCCTGATGTATTCAAGTTGAGTCTTGTAAGGTCCTTCTGGATTTTCTAGGTATGCCACTCCTTAGCTACCTAGGGGTCTTTCCATGCTAAACAACATCTAAGTGTCACTCGTTTTTGAATTTAGAGCGCATGGGTACTCACTCAATTGTTGGGCCCAAGACCTAGTAGTATGATTCACACTAGCTTCAGAAGATCTGAAGCTTTGTCTATCTCTCCCTAGATATCTTCCTGACATAAGGTTCATAAGCCTTGGTGATAATCCCAATTTTTTTCCCAGTATAGCCTCGTTGCAAAGTTCTTTTGTATTAGTCACTTGTTCTTTTTATTTTCCTTAGGCTATCATTTCTTCTCCAATCAATTTCCGTCACAAGGAACACTTGAGTTTTATCGTACTTGAGTTTGATCGCTTGATTTAAGTTCTTTTACTTTAGGGTTTTTCGCAAATATAACCTATTTATGCTTGCACTTGAGTAATTAGTGTTCTTGTACTTGATCGTGCTTAATGTTGTTGAGATATCAAGCTCAACATGTGATGATCCAGGATGACACGTACCAGTTTTTTCATTTCTCTGACATGTATAGTGGTCACGCCGGTATATGTCAGGGATACTTCATTGAGCTTTATTAGATTTATCTACCGAGAGTGATGGCACATTTGTTTCTTGCCAGCTCACTCATTCGTGGACATTAGGTTTTTCCTTATGTACTGGTCTTTATATATTGCACCTATTGTATTCTTGTTTTTTAGGTCACTCTTGTACATTCCTTTTATGTAATAGAAGAAGAAGAAGAAGATCATTCTTCCTTGCCTCAATCTGTGTGTGTGTGCTTCTCCTTGAGAGTGAGAGTGTGTGTGTGAGCTCTCTTCCTTATCTCCTTCCTCGTGACATGGTATCAGAGCTAGCGTGGCTGTAGAGAGCTCGTGGAGAAGGCGCCGGTGAAGACTACGCGGCAAGGCGTGGAGAAAACACGATTTCACAAACGGCCTCTATTTGCTACAAAAATCACCGTGAAGGTAGAAGGCCTCAAAATATTTTCGTGAGTTATCCCTTTAGGGTCACTCATTTTCGTCAGATCGAAGTTTCGGAGCCATCTCGACCTCCGTTTCGAGCCCGCAAGGTGGGGCGCACAGAAAAACCAGGTCAGTTTCAGAAACTGTAACTTGCATTGTGTTTGGTGATACTCATATATTCTAGATCCAAAATTTCAAGCGATTCCGTGTACTGTTGATACACAAAAACTATGTTTTTCTGAGATCGAATTGTCACGTCATAGTGCGACAGTGTTCAAGCAGAAGTGCTGCTTGTAGTGTTTTGCAGTGTTGTGAATTGTTGCAGAGATGGCAAACGCAGATGGAATGAGTCAGCTTATGAGCATTAAGCTGGACAAGAACAACTTCCATGCTTGGAGATTCAGAATGACGAATTTCCTGATGGGAAAAGGCTACTGGAAGTACATCGAAGGAGAAAAGCTTTCTCACAAGTTTTGGTTTGATGAAGTACATACAACTAATCACATTCTGAATAGATCTTCCACACAAGCTTTGAAGATCATCACACTTTATGAAGTATATTATGGGAAGAAGCCCAATGTGAGTTACTTCAAAGTTTTTGGTTCCCCAGCTTATGTTCACATTGAGAAGAAGGATTGTGGTAAGCTTGATGTAAAAACCATTAAAGTTGTCTTTATTGGTTATGCAATTGAAAGCAAAGGATGTAGATTTTATGTTGTAGATATAGAGGATATCCTAATCTCTCTCATGCAATGCATATCTTGCAGAAAGTTAGATTTATGATAAGAAGAAAGGGATTCCAGAATTCATAAAGGCAGATGGTTATCCATTTTTAGAAAGAGTTTGGATTCCTATATTCAGCTATAGAAGGGGTGTGATGAACCTTTTCAAACCCTAAAAGATGCACTTGATAAAGGTGAAGAGAGAAATTCATTACCTACATTAGTACCTAGTCCATCATCAGTACCTCTTGAAGTTCTAACTTATGAAGTTGGAGAAGGTTCCAAAGTTCCAAAAGAAAGAGACATTGAAGAACAAAAAAGGATTCCACCACAAACTTGCCCTACACCTACCAAGTTATCTCTACAGATGCTTAATAGACTCTTTTGGCTTCACAATAAGGCATTTGGAACCACTTAGTGCTTTGGAACATCATTCCCAAAAGTTTGCATAAAAAAAAATAACTTGCATGTACTAGAAATGTGAAGAAACCTTATATTTTGGGAATAGAATTGCTCAATATTTTGCGTAGAGCTCACAACCTCATATGAATTGACCAGAGAGCTTTTGCAAATATCTAACTGGAGTGTGTAGCTAACTAAGATAAGTTATTTAATCAGTTGAGCTACACCATACATTGAGAAATTTATCTAACAAGTTAGGGAGATCATCTCGACATTTTAGGGTATAGAAGGTGTGCAAACATAGTCACCTTTTATGATTCATATCTTGCAATGCCCTGCACCAAATGTGATGAAAAACGATATGCAAGTATCAGACACTTTACTCTAACCAACCCAAGTTAACGTATAGTAAATGAGTACACTCAGAGGAATTGATTCCACAAAATCACTATAATGATGAAGATGCTGCAAAGAACAGTAGATAGAGATGAACTTGAAGAATGTATCAAACTGTATATGTTAATGAACATATGATACAAGTGAAGTCTAGAGGAATAGGCATACTTGAGGTGAGCTCAATGTATGCTCACTGAAGTAGCTCAATGCCTCTCAGAATGACTGGGTTATCCTGTGACTAAAAGTATGTGTATTTATACACATGTTCCAAGTTTGAATTTGAATTATCCATCACCTAACACTTTAGGGATGATTTTAATTGATTCTTCCTACCACGTGAAGCATGGGTTCAACTCCTTAACTTCACAAGATTCCTTATTCTTTTGGCTTTTACATTTATCCAAAGTGAATACAACTAAATTGACATGAAGGTGTTCATATGTGGTTCTTCATGTGAGGTATATGAACTGATGTGTAGCCCTGAGTCATTAGCCAAGCACTTAGGCTTGCTAATTGTACCAATAGCTCCCCCTCAAGACTAAGATGCTTGAGTCTTCAATCCTTCATGATTTACTGTAGTCCAATCATTGATTTGAACCTATTCGATCTGCTTCCATCCAATGCCTTTGTCATCATATCTACACATTGTTGATGTGTGGATACATATGAGAGTTGATGTGTGGACTTGGCATGGTAAATAGGGTTACCAGGAAGATGTAATGAACTATGTTGTCTCCAAGTATACGTTGGGTTGAAGTATTCAACCCTAAATCTGAATATAGGGTTTATATTCAACTTCTATTGATGAAAGAGCAACCGTAGGTTGCTTGTTAGAAGACCATGAGATAAATTTGGTAGCTACAAATTTAAGATAGCTTGAGGTGCTTCTCCTATCATCTTTTGAACCTGCCCAATCTGCATTAGAGAAGAGCTTGACATCTATATCAGAGATATATGGGTAGTATAATCCTTCATTGATTGTACCCTTCAAGTATTTCAGAATTCTCTTGGCTGCTTCCATGCGAGGCTTCCTTGGAGTGTGCATGAATTGACTTAGCACACTAACTCAATAACATATATCTACTCTAGTTAGAGTAGCATAATTCAAGCTTCCAACAAGGCTTTGGTAGCTAGTCACATCTTCAATTAACTCAAATTCATGTGCACTTAGTTTCAAATTTACCTCCAGGGATGTACCTGCAATCTTTGTGTTTTTCATGTTGAATTTGCTAAGCATATCTCCGATGTACTTTCTCTGAGTTAGGAACATACCTTTCTATGTATATACCACTTCCAATCCTAGAAAGTATGTGAGAAGTCCAAGATCACAGATCTTGAATTATTTTAGCTTTGATCCTCTTCATTCCATCCACCTCTGAGTGATTCCTCTTAATGAAGAGGGAAGGATCTGCCTTGCTTAACATAAAAACCTTATCCTGCAAGTAAGTGACAATTCTATAATTCCAAGGTCTAGGAACTTGCTTCAAGCCATACAAGGCTTTCCTTAACCTGCATACATATCTGGATATGATTGATCTTCAAAGCTAGGAGGTTGAGACATGTATACCTTGTCTGAGATCCAACCATTTAGAAAAGCATTTTTAAAATCCATCTTCCAATTCTTGGAAGATGCCACACTCATAAGTACTCTAATTGTGGGCATTTTTGCCACAGGTGAGAATGTCTCTTCATAATGAATACCTTGGGTTTCTGCAAAACCTTTGACTACAATTCTTGCTTTATACCTATTAATTGACCATTAGAATTCTTCTTTACCTTGTAGATCCACCTTGAGCCAATGACTTTCATAGATGGTTTCTTGGGAACCAATTCCCAAGTCTGATTTTCTTGTAGAGCTTCTATCTCTTCTTCCATGACATCTCTCCATTCTGGCTTCTTCTTGGCTTTCTCATATGTAGATGGTTCGTTTGGGTCTGTATCTTGTACCTTTCTGGCTTCCTATTCTCTCTGGTAGACCACCTTATAGTTTGTTGAGATGATTCTAACACATCTCTCATCTCCTGCAGATTAGCTTTGCAATTGGAGTTCCAAGAGTTCATTTCCCTTCTTGGAGTCTTCTGGTCTTCTTAAAAATCACTTGATTCTTCATGCGTATGTTCATTTCTTTTTGACAATTTTGGAAAGTCCTCCTCTAGGTAATAGGGAAATTTGATTTTCATGCAATCATATTCAAACCAAGATTTTTCTTCATCAAAAACAACATCTCAACTTACAATTAAACCTTTATTTCTTGGATTATATAGCCTATAACCTTCCTTATTAAGATCATAGCCAATGAATATACTTTTCTCTACCTTTGGATGTAATTTGCCTCTAATTTGTGAAGGTATGTGTGCATATGCTATGCACCCAAAGATCCTGCAATGATCAAGGCTGGGTCTTCTTCCATTCCATGCTTCATATGGTGTCATCCCATCTAATGTTTTTGATGGGACTCTATTGATTAGATATGTGGTTGTGGATACCTCTACCCATACATAATTGGGCAACTTCTTCTCATTTAGCATTGATCTTGCAACCTCTACTATGGTTCTATTTCTTCTCTCTGCCACTCCATTTTTCTCTAGAGTATACATGGTTGTAATATCTCTTTTGATTCATCTCTCTTGGAGATAAGAATCAAAGTCAAGGGAGAATTATTCTCCCCCTCCATTTGACCTTAGCCTCTTCAAAGTTTTACCTATTTGATTTTCTACAAGTGCTAGATATTTCTTGAAACAAGAGAACACTTCATCTTTATTCTTCATAAGATGCTTTCAAAGCCTAGTTTTGAAGCATTTTTGGGGTGTCTTTTGGAGCCATTTTGGAGTAGTTTTGCACATAGTTCTGTTCACACATCCAAGAAAATCAAGAAAAGTATTCTTTGTACTTCTTTGACAATAAATATCAACATTTGGGGCTATGTTTTTAGCCACAATAATAAAACTACAGGTTTCTTGATAGGTTTTCAGTTTTGGTGGGAGCAGCCGTTGCAAATTTATGTAGGTTTTTGAGCATAAAACATCAGAGTTGACAAACACTTGTAGGTGTTGGTGGCTAGTTTTTGGGTTGTGCATTCAACGTTTTAGTGTCATTTTATTGCATATATTGAGCACATACACACCAAGTACGATTTTTTGGATACCACTTATGTATGTCCATGTGGTCATTGATATAACGGTTATGTTTTTTGCATAAAGCCTTTTATGTTTGATAAAGAGGTTCATGGTGAGGTTTTCTTAACTGAGAGACACCCAAATGTTGGGGTCTCTTCAGTTATGTAGGTGGAAGACTTACCCAACCTCGCCATAGGAGATGTATGATAGTTGTTCATAGGTGCTCGATAAACCTAGTTGGCTTCTATTGAGTAATTCATTATATGCAATGGAGTCAGTGATTCACTATGCAGGTAAACATGTGAGTACTTGCAATTTTATGATATTTTGACACTGTTCATATGCTCATTTTGGAGAGGATACTCTGGAAAAATCTTTGCAGATTTTTGGTTTTGTCAACTATACAGTTTTTTATCTACTCCTTGATACATTTATTTGTTGTTGTTTGGACTCTTCTAGCTCCATTATCATTCTATTCAGTTATCTACCATCATGGCATCAAAGATCTTCGGCACATCTGATGGATCAGGGTCTAGTGCCAGTGTTCCGAGAAGGAGCTATAACTTGCAAGGAAAAGACCATTTTGAGATCGAGAAATTTAATGGCACAAACTTTGCTCTATGGAAGAATCATATTAAAGATGTGATGCTTCAAAGGAGCCAGAGGAAGCTAGTAAATGGGATTTCATAGAATCCTTTTGAAATGGATGAAGATGATTGGGATGAGTTAGATCAAATGGCCAGGTATACCATTCGCTTGCACCTAGCAAATAATGTTTACTTTACAGTATTAGACTGTGAAAGTGCAAAGGAGCTTTGGAAGAAGTTATGCAATACATATGAAAAAGAGACAACATCAAATAAAGTGTACTTGATGAGAAAATTATATTACCTTCACACAAAGGACAGAGATAGTGTTGTTGCTTATCTAGATGAGTTTGATGCTATATTCTCCTAGTTACAGGCTCAAAAAATGGATATGGATAATGAAATAGAAGTAATATTGTTGTTATGCACCTTGCCATCATCATGGGATACGATTTGCATAGCTATTAGCAATAGTGCACCTCATGGTAAACTCATCTATGATGACATATGTGGAGCACTCTTGAGTGAGGAGATTCATAGAAAATCTATGGTTGGCACTCAGAGTGGAGATGCATATAATGTTCATGATTCTTCCCAAGGAAAGAATCAGCAATGTGGCAGGAGCAAGAACAAGGAAAAGAATGGTCAACGGAATAAGAGTAGAAGTAAATCAAGGAAGAGGGATATTGAATGCCATTATTGTCATAAGAAAGGACACATGAAGAAAGATTGTTATGCATTAAATAATGTTAAAGGTAAGGGACAAAATGTTGATGGGCATGTTAAACAATTACCTAAACCATCTACATCGACTGTGAAGATTGAAGAAATTAATGCTATTTCTAATGATGCTGATGTATTGACACTTGATAGTACTGTGCCAAGTGAGGCTCTTATGGCTGATTCTCTTTCCCCCACATGGTTGCTAGATTCTGGTGCTTCTTTCCATGTGACACCACATAGAGAATGGTTCTCTAATTATGCAGCAAAGTCTCTTCGTACCATGAGACTTGGTGACTCTTACCAGTGTGACGTTGTGGGGATTGGAGATATAATTGTGCAGTTCATTGATGGTTCAAAATTTACTATGCATAATGTATTCCATACCTCAGTTATCATGCAATTTGATGTCAATTGGTCAACTTGATGATCTTGGTTACAAGGTGGTCTTCTATGCTCAGTCCTTTTGTATATCAAAGTGAAATATGGTTATTGCAAAAGGAACCAAAGTTTGCTCACTTTATTATTTATTTGTATCACAGAAAAAACACTTGTTAG
Source organism: Ceratopteris richardii (assembly GCA_020310875.1). Taxonomy (NCBI): domain Eukaryota; kingdom Viridiplantae; phylum Streptophyta; class Polypodiopsida; order Polypodiales; family Pteridaceae; genus Ceratopteris; species Ceratopteris richardii. The sequence continues at coordinate 116,472,061 of CM035418.1, forward strand.
CTATTACTGAGTAGCCTATGGCTTGTATTTGACATGGTCATTTGGGTCATATATCTCATAGTGGAATGGAAAATCTTTCTCGTTTTGACTACTTACCTGTGTTATCTTTCTTTGATTTTTTATTTTGTGAGCATTGTCAATATGGAAAGCAAACCAGAAATGTGCATAGAATGCACATTGAATCTTCAATTCAGCCTTTAGATCCCATTCATACAGATGTGTGGGGTCCTATACCCACTAGGTCCTTAGGTGGTTCTCTTTACTTTATCACTTTCATAGATGATGATACTAGAAAAGTTTGGGTATATCCTATCAAATTGAAGGATGCGGTATTCCCTAGTTTCAGAAAATGGCTTGCTTCAGTTGAGACTGAAAAAGGAACTAAGCTTAAGGCTTTACATTCAGATAATGGGTGTGAGTATACCTCACATGAATTCAGCATTTTCTGTCAATTGAGAGGGATTCGTAGAGAATTTACAGCTCCTTATATCCCAGTACAGGATGGTGTAGCCAAAAGGATGAATAGAACTATTCAAGATAGAGTAGGTTCTATGTTGCATCATGCAAACCTCTCACAAGGTGTTTGGGTAGAAGCAGTATTGACTGCAGTTCACGTGATTAACCTTTCACCTAGTACTGCCAAAGGTTTGAAAGTGGCACAAGAGTTATGGACAGGGAAGTCACCATATTAGGATCATCTTTGAGTTTTTGGGTGTGAATCATATGTTCATATACCCAAGAATCTTAAACAAAAATTGGACCATAAGTCAAAGAGATGCATTTTTCTTGGATATGGTTGAGAAGGACAATTTGGATATCGCTTATGGGATCCTGAAACATGATCAGTGATCAAAAGTAGTGATGTCATTTTCAATGAGTCTAAGATGCATAAACAACCCATTAAGGAGGTTGAAGTGATTATAGTGGTGTTTGAGGATACTAGTCCTCTAGTTAGCATGCATAAAAATGTTGCATGTAGGGATGTTCAAGAGAATTTCTGATCAGATCAATCTGCAGATGTTCCTATTCAGCTACCATTGACACGCTCTGCACGTGTCTCACATCCACCTAATAGATATGTTCAAGGTTTAGATTTTGTTATGCTAACAGATGCCAGTGAGCCATCTTTCTACAAAGAGGCTATGCAGACAAAGGATCATGTCAAGTGGGAGTGTGCCATGAAGAGTGAGTTGGATTCTATTCACAAGAATAGTACTTGGGATTTAGTACCTTTGCCAAAGGGCAGGAAAGCTTTACCATGTAAATGGGTATATAAGCTGAAATTCACATCAAATAGTGCTTCTCCAAAGTACAAAGCATGACTTATTGCAAAGGTTTTTAAGCAACAACATGGTGTTGATTTTGAGGAAATCTTCTCCCCAGTGGTCAAGATGACTACCCTGCGCATGTTTCTTGGATTTGTTGCAATGGAGGACTTAGAGCTAGTCCAAATGGATGTGAAAACTGCTTTCTTGCATGGAGATCTTACAGATGAGATCTATATGGAGCAACTAGAGGGTTATGTAGTTCCTGGCAAGGAAAATCTAGTTTGCAAGATCAAGAAGAGCTAGTATGGACTTAAACAGTCCCCTAGACAATAGTACCAAAATTTTGATGCTTTTAAGAAGTCCCAAGGCTATTCTCGAAGCAATGAGGATCATTGTCTCTACACAAAGAGATGCGCAGATGGCAGCTTGATATGCTTGATACTTTATGGGGATGATATGTTGGTTGCTGGGAAGTCCTATTATGACTTGTCAATTCTCAAGAGGAAGTTAAGTCAGAAATTTGATATGAAGGATTTGGGCCATGCCAAACATATTCTTGGCATGCGCATTACTCCTGATAAGAGTAAAAGATGCATATACTTGTCTCAAAGTGAGTACATGTCCAAAGTACTTCATGTGGAAAGGCATTGAGTACACCTTTACCCACATATGTGAAATTGAGCAATGATGATTGCCCCAAATCAGATGAGGAAAAAGAATTCATGGCCAAAATTCCCTATGAGTTTGCTGTTGGTAGTCTCATGTACGCTATGGTGGCTACAAGACCAAACATTGCATTTGGAGTGGGAGTTGTGAGCAGATATATGTCTAATCCTAGCAAGAAACATTGGGAAGCGATCAAGATGATTTTGAGATATCTGAGTGGCACTAAGGACAAGTGTCTATGCTTAGGTAGAGGGAGGGCATCCATTCTTGGTTACATAGATTCTGACTATGCTGGTTGTGTAGACAACCATAAGTCTACATGAGGGTACATTTTCCTTTGTGCTAGAGGTGCTATCTACAACAGAGTTTCCACAATACGAGCTCAGGAATGAATGTGTACTCACCTCCTAGCCATATGCCTCTATATATAGCAGCTTGAATCAACGAGGACCACAAACGTAACTAAAGTCCACAAGTGCATGTGCAATCTCTTCCACTCCTTTAATACCTTCCACTAGAGTCCACTAATGGTTGGAGTGATCTCCTCCACTACTTTAGTACCTTCCACTAGAGTCCACTAGTGGTGGTTGTACTCGTCACTCGAGTTAAGTCTCTCAAGACGCAAGTTAACTCATGTTAACTTGAGTTAGAAGGCTCTAGAGCTTCTTGGGCAAAACTCTCTCCCCATGCTCCCCATGGGGATTGAACCCAAGACCTCCTCCTTCACACTCTTGAGATTTAACCACTAGGCTAAGTGGACCACTTGAATATGAGAGCACATGAACTTATGCTTGAGTCTATTCTTGAGATCTTTGGTCCTACGCACGAGTGACCAAAACAGTGTCTGATTTTAGATATGTCTGAAGCGATCGGATTCCTAGACCATAGACTTACTTTATTAGATTCTTCTCCCCTTGGGAAAGATCTTTGTCTTAAAAAATAAAGCTATATATAGTATCCGTAGGCAACCCTCGAGCCTCATGTTCTAATACCAGAAGAACATGAGCATTCATTCGATTGGTTATCCACTTAGAACTTGAAAGTAGAGAACCTTATCTTTCGTTGACCAACTTAAAATTGGAAAGTCAAAAAACATCATTGGATTGTAGAAACTTTTTCCCATGTTGAATTTTCTTTAGTTCCATCCTTCCATTTTACTAAGCACTCTTGGTACAAGTGACTTCTTGTACGTTTATCTTGGGTGCGAAGTATCCTTTTAGGTTCATGCGACCTATTGTCCAACTAGATTATCTGAATCTGTTAGACTCTTCCTAAGTCGGCTAACATGGAACACTAGACGAATCCAACTACCTTCTCGAAGTTGTAATTCATAAGCCCATAAACCAACTTTCTTGGTGATTGGAAAAGCACCACAATATCTAGGTGACAACTTGGCGCATTGACCAGTCTTACACTTTTCCGACCTTTCAAGAACACAAAGATAAACTTGATTGCCAACGTAAAAAGTAATATCTCTTCGCTTAGGATCGGCATAAGCTTTTGCATGATCTTGAGCTTTCTCTAAGTTTTCTCTAGTTTTCTTTTAACTTAAAGTTCATGTCTTGAAGGAATTCTTAAGGTGCTTGCTCATTCATTCTGAAGTCCTAGTGCATATGGAGACCTAGGTTCAAACCCATACATCAACATGAATGGAATAAATTCAGTTGATGAATTTTTGGCACTGCTATAGGCATATTCAGCTAAAGGAAGGTAGTCTTCCCAATCAGTCTGTTTGGAAGTAACATAAGCTCTGAGTGTGTCTTCCAAAATTTGATTGACTTTCTTAGTCTGTCCATCTGTCTGGGGATGTTCGATCGTACTTAAACTTAGTTTAGTTTCAAGTTTACTAAAGACTACTCACCAAAAATGACTTGTAAATCAAGCATCCTAATAAAAAACTATGTCTACTAGAAGACCATAGAGTCTATAAAGCTGATTTACAAATATTTTTGCAAGTTTTGGAGTCTTATATATAGTCTTGACTAGAATAAACTGAGCAAGTTTAGTCAATCAATCAACTACAATCCAGACTAAATCGAAGCCTTTCTAGGCTACCGCATCATAGCATTAGATCTCTCGTCGAACTACTCCCATCGACGGAACTCCCTTTGGTGGGACTACTCCCTTCGATGACACTCCCTTTGGTGGGACTACTCCCGTCGACAGCACTACCTTTGGTGGGACTACTCCTATCGATATCGCTCTATTTGGTGGTACCCTTGGCTATACAAGTCCATCATAGCCATCTTCCCAACCATCCCCGAGTGGCTGCAACAGTCAATGTGTACGCAACGATACAAGCATTGGCCTATCTCATTCATCTGGGTCAGGTTCGAGGTTGAGTTCTAGAGGAGGGTGCATGGGTGGCCCCTCTCGTTTGTCTCGGTCAAGATGCAAATGTTGTGGAGGTAGTGCAACGAAAACTGTGTCACCCACAATTAGTCCTAGACCAAGTGCCTCAGATGTAGGTATGCCATAGAGTACACCACGTACACCTTGGGGGTGCTCGTGACCATGAAAAATCCAAGTTGTCTTGTATACGAGATGGAGCTTCAATGATGGATGTGGCCAAAAAGGCCATGCATCAGTGGATATGAAAATTGTGCACAATACAATTTGGAGACCCTGTCATGGTCAAGTGGAGTGCATAGGACAAGGATCACAACAATAACATCATAGAGGTGATCTATCATGAGTATCAGCCAACACTTGGGCACCCTATTGTCAGCTCAATGTGGATTCAACACATGACACATGAAGTGATGTGAGATCGATAGTTGAAGCCTTGCGATGGTTTCACAGGAGGCTTATCAAAGCTTGTATGGCTAGATGCTAGGGAGTGGGAGATGATTCGCGATGAGCAGCATTAGACTCCTGATCGATATCATCAGTAGTGAGATGCGATGGCCACATGTTTAGAAGTGGTTGTCGCATCATATTTGGGCAGCAAAAATTATGACATGATGCATCATGAGTTTATAAGTATCATTTTGATGAATGAATTTGCTTATGTTAAGCATGTCATGTTTTTTTATCTCAGATTTTGCACATTCCTTGTAGGAGTTGGTAGTGGGTCATCCTGCATAGGAGACTTATGGATATTGTCATGGGCTAGTTGCACTATTGTAGGACTTGGAGGGATGCGGTGGAGTCATTTCATGGAACACTCTACCATGAGGTGAGCTTTTGAACTTGGTTTATAGTTTTTTAGTTGTTGTTTATGAACATCATTTCAATTTGTTTGATTTTATGAATGTGCTTTGTTGCAAGATTGCAAATATAGATGTTTTGATCCCTCTAGTTTTGTGTATGGTTGTGGTGTGCCAAAGTTTTATTTTTGGCTCATATATGGTAGTGGTGTGCCATAGTTTTGTATTTGGTTCATATATGGCAGTGGTTTGCCATATTTCTTTATTAGGATCATATATGGAAGTGGTTTGCCACAATTTTGTACATGATTCATTTATGGAAAATATCTTTTGTACATGGCTCATTTATGGAATCTATTTTGTACATGGTTCAGTTATGGAATATATGTTTTGTACATGGTTCATGGTTCACTGTGCTCCTACATATCTCTTTTATGTTCAAAAATGTTTTTTACTTTATAAAATCTTGTTTTGGTTGTCGGTCACCTAAACCCTAAACCAAAAACCACTACAATACATTTCAAGACATGTACTCCCTTTTTTGGGCGAAGTGTATTGTCCTTTGGTACACAACAACATTGTCATGTTGTTGCCGCAAGGGACACTGCACTCTGCCCAAAATCAAATTTTCAAATATACCAACATATTTTTTTTATCGAGGCTTATACCGACTCTTATATCGGTGCCTATATCGGCACTTATATTGATACTTATACCAACCTTAAAATATCAATGCTTATACCAACAACTATTTCGACACTACAAGTATTTTCCACATGTGTATTTTTTCTAGTATAAGAGCCGATATGGGGCTCATATGTTGTAGTGTAGAAAAAACTAGTTGTGTGCTCAAGTGTTTTTTTTTTAAGTACAAAATCCCTTGGAAAACAAGATTAGGTTGATGCCAATATTTCATAATTTTAGAAGTATTCTTGAAGAACAATTATATCTAATGCACATTCAAACCACATCAACCAATGGAGAGAAGAATTATAGGGTTTAGATATCATTGTCTTAGATTTCTAGCCCTAAGAACGGAATGTCATCCGATGCAATATTTCCAATCCTTAGAATATGATATTTTATTGACAACAGACCCTTGAGTACTCTACTCAAGACCCTTCTCACTTTGCATCATTTCTTTCCTTTCGTGTTTCAAAGCTGGCATACATAGGATCACCTTACAAGTCCATGTGCAAGACACTTTCTGAGTTAATCAATACATTACATATAATGCCCATCCACTCACTTGACTATGTTGGAAGCTCACTACTACCTGCAAGAAAGAAGAAAAGGAGAAACCAAGAACATGTCTAACATGTATTCAATATCATGTTTAGCTAGAAATCTACAGCCCCAATGTGTATCAACACCCACAATTCTCCATGGACATCAACATCTATCGGGAATGATAGAGTCTAGGGAGGGGTTTTGGTTGAGAAAGTGACGCAAAGCCAAGATAGAGGAACCCCAAGAATGTTTTCTAATTTTTATTCCATTTCAGGATTTAATTGGTGTCTTGATTTGGCCAAAATTTCAAGGACCATCTAGATTTTTTTTGACACTTTTGACAGAGATATGAACCGTGAAAGTGGCAAGTGCTGATGTAGAATAAAGGGAAGATTTGCATGCATTCCTTTCCACCTTTACTTAACATTTTGGGAAGCATATTAAAAAGCTTACACCTTCATGGATTTTAATGTAAGAAAAGTGTACCGAGAGAGAGAGAGAGAGAAAGAGAGAGAGAGAGAGAGAATAAACTAGGAATCATCATAGCTATATCCCTTATATTCAACGGAAGCCACCCTTGTCTGCTCAATTCAATGAGGCTCTTATCTTTAAAAGGCTTGATATGGCTTCCATCTTTGGGGTATGTGTAGACATTGCTTACAATATAGGTATACAAGAAGAAAAATTGTGTAGATATTCTTCATCATCTACCTCTTCCATGAATGACCTTCTACAACTTTTTGTCAACCAGAGGAGTTTCTCAAGATCCATGAAGATAAGAGCGGCATCTTAGAGAGAGAAATGCTTTTTTCTACTATTTTTATAGGCTAAGGCAAATTTCTTTGGTCATTGTGCACGAGAGGGGAACTTTTAAAGAATAAAGTTGAGTTTGCTTGAAGTTAAGTGATTGTGAAGTAATAGGTTCTCTATAAGGAGATCTTTATAGAGGAGTCTTAGGCAGTAGTTAGGAAGACATCTCCATAGCTTCAAAGGGACTTTTTAATGGATTTATGTTGGTCACAATTAGGTCGATACACACACATGAGAGAGTGTTTATGACACCATTAGTTGCATTTTCAAAATTACCTATTTTAGAACACAAATATGCATATTTGAAGCTTCAAAATCAAGCTAGAAGGTAGCCACCCTCTAGCACAAAGAGGGAAGGGAAAATAAGCATGCTACTTATTTCATAACTCTTTCATGAAAAAATACAATTTGTGTGCTCATCAAAGACCTTGAGCATCAACAATGATAAAACGAGAGAACTTAATAATGTGTATAAAACGGATACATTTATGTGCTCAAGGTACACTCATATCATTTAATTGAAGGTTGTTTATTACAAAAACAAATGATGCATCGGGGGTGCATGGTGTAATTGTAAACACATTGAACCCTTGAATTGAAGATCGAACTTGATGTTACCCCTTCATGAAAGTGATAGATAAAGGGGGTCTCGGTTGTTCTTTCAAATCTCAAGCAGTAAAGACAGAATGGGTTGAAGACCAAACTCTCCATTCAGCAATGCAGCTAGGATGGTTGCAGCTTGCGACTTTCGCCTCCTGTGGGTGGCGAATGATTCAAATGCCATTGGTAGGACACACCCTCATCCACATGATGCGATGAGATGAAACGAGTTCCTTTAGAGGTTTTTTTGGCCTTCAGGAAGTTTCGATGAATACTTTCGTTAATGGCAAGCACCTGCGAATTCTACATTAGCTCAAACTGGCCTCCTCATCTGCTATTTGAGTTGTCCTTTCCAGTTCCTACCCATAGTAGGCCTTCGAGCTCTCTTAAATCCAATAAGCGTTAGTGGTTCTACGCTTGCTTGTGTGGGATTAAGGGTGCCATATCCTTCCTTGTACTTTCGATTAATTCAAGTTATACATCGAACTGCCCTTAACAAAAAAAAAAGCCAAACTTTCAAGAAAAAAAAAAAAAACACAAACAATGTGTATAAAATGAGCTTCTCAATACGGTGCGGCGTGGATCCTCATAGAAAGAGTGCAAACATCAACTTTTTCGTTGACCTGGCAAGCAACGTGCCTGCGTGGCAAATTTATTGGGTGAAAATGATGGCCTTTTCGCTTTTGATGACGTGGTAAGTCACTCATTGCAGCTGAAAGAGCTATGAGTATGATCGTCGTGTACGACAGTAATTAGGGGTTTCGTTCTTCAGAAGATACGTTCGGCTTCTCCTTTGATCGTCTGATCGACGTCTACGACATTGATTAGGGCTTTCGTCCTTTAGAAGATACATTCCTCTTGTCCTTTGATCAAAGTCGAGGCACCAGGGCCCAGCGTGGAGCTGATTTATGTGAGGCACCCCGTCGCCGATTCGCCATCTTTGGCCGCCTTCTGCGCTACTCCATCTCACTTCTCCTGCTTATAAGCCTGCTCGATGTGCTTTGTCGATTATTCCGATATATTTTTACATGCTATTCGCTCGCCAATCTTGCAGTCCGCAATCTAGATAATGCTGTAGCTCGCTATTCTGACTCTTGTCCCTCATTCATCCGCTTACCTATCTTATCCTTTCTTCCGTCGACGTCGTCTTCTGTGTAACCATGCCACGTCTGTCAATTTTCGAGGACGGCATTGCTAACTCGCTGCAGAGCCATCGCAATGGATGCCTTTCAATTTTGTCACGGTAAAGACCACTCTCTTCTTCCAAGCCTCCAGCCTCCACACAGACAAGCACCGGACGTAAATCCTATGCGCTTGTTTGTTGTCAGTTTACTGGCGCGAGATCTGCTAACGCATGCATCCGTTGTGTTTACTACATTTTTTTCTGCTTGGTTCTCAAAATAATTCAGTTTCCCAGTTAAGTGCGGACAAGTTAACTCGATTTTGGATACTTTGATTCTCAGCTGTGTCAATCTTGGCGATAAGATCCTACAGAGGCACAGTTTCGAAACTGTTTTTGAAAACGCTATCACGGATCCGAATGAACGCATTGATCTGATGAAATCAGGCTTTGGTCTCATACTGAAATATATGCAGGTATGCGTGTTTTCGACTTCTGTACATGACTTAGCACAAACATAATCTGCCGGGAATTTCAACGTTTGGACCCTTATCCTTGCCTAGGAAGCCATTGTCGTTCCTCCTTGGGTCGCTTTTGCTGTGCGTCCAAGACCTGGGATATGGGAGTATGTTCGAATCAACGTCGATGTACTGACGTTGCAGCCGTTGTGCGTGGCTGAATACCTTAAATTCAAGGAAACACTTGTGGATGGTGTACATGGGTAAGCAAATCATTTCCCCTTTTTCTTTCTTCGCAGAGACTCGGTTCGCTGCGGTGGAAAAGCGGGAAATAGAAGTTTAAATTGAAATCGATCAACCTACTCTCTTCATGTGGACTTTTGTCTTCTGCTGCTTGAAAATCATCCCTTTTTCTGCAGGATTAAGAATGGATTTGTCCTCGAGGTGGATTTTGAGCCTTTCAATTCATCTTTTCCACGCTTGGCGATGCCGAATTCCATTGGGAATGGTGTGCAGTTCCTCAATCGTCATCTCTCATCGAGGCTGTTCAGAGACCCAGGAAGCATGCAACCTCTTTTTGAGTTTCTTCGAGTGCTCAAACATGATGGCCAGGTTGTTGGATTGAAATGCCTGAGATGGTTTCCTTTCTTTGAAGCATTCCTTTATAATGCTGTCTAATTTCAATATTTATTGTTCATACTCTGACAAAGAACTTCTTTTCTTCACTAGACGATTATGCTAAACGACAGAATTCTCAGCCTAGAGAAGCTTCGTGAGGCACTGTCGAAGTCTGAGGAACATCTAAATCGTCTTCCCTCCAGCACTCCCTACAAAGATTTCGGACTGAGGTTAGCTTTCTTCTTTCAGTCCACCATTTTTAAGAAATCTATTCCCATGTTTCTAGGGCTTTTTGCATTATTCTGCTTTCTCTGGCATGGGCGAGGGAAACTAGTACTATTGATAAAGCGTTTCTGGATGATAAAGACTCGCCAGTCGCCAATCAGTGTTCGCTTCTGTTAATGTGTAAATGTGATACTGACTTCAAGCACTTCAGTAATCCTCGCACAAACCATTTGAATCCATATGCCACAGGCTGCAAGAACTAGGCCTGGAAAGAGGATGGGGAGCTACTGCAGAGCGTGTGTTACAGATGGTGCGTTTACTCCTTGATCTTTTGCAAGCACCTGATCCAGACATCTTAGAGAGTTTTCTGGCAAAAATTCCTATGGTTTTCAATGTTGTTATAATGTCTCCTCACGGCTATTTCGGGCAATCAAATGTTCTGGGCTTACCGGACACAGGTGGCCAGGTATTCTGATGACTTAACTATTGTAACAAGTATTTGCATATGACAAGGCTTCTCTTCAAACCGTTATCATGCCTTTGGTAGATTGTTTACATCCTGGACCAAGTACGAGCACTGGAGAACGAAATGCTGAACAGCATTAAGAACCAGGGAATTAACATCACTCCCCAAATCCTTGTGGTACTAAGCGTTACGAGCTCTTAATTCTTGGATAAGACTGTTCAGACAATTTAATTTTGAAACTCTCTTGAATGTTTACTAGGTGACACGATTGATACCTGAAGCGAAAGGCACTACATGTAACCAACGCATAGAGAAGATAATTGGAACAAATTACTCCAGGATTCTACGAGTTCCGTTCAGAAGTGAGAAGGGCATTCTGCAACATTGGATTTCCAGATTTGATGTTTGGCCATACTTGGAAGTCTTTGCAGAGGTATGTTTTCTGCAGTCTCGACTTGCAATGGTCTTTGATGATGTTGGATATAGCGCTGAGGTAGCAAGATATGGTCATATGTTTAACGGACATGGTCGACTTTGCACTTAATGACTTAGGATGCCAGCAACGAGATATGTGCTGAATTGAAAGCATCCCCTGACCTGATAATTGGAAACTATAGTGATGGCAATCTCGTAGCATCTTTAATCGCCAACAAGCTGGGAGTAACTCAGGTCAGTACTCGTTTCATGCCTTAAATAGTCAGACTTAAGGATTTTGGAGGATGCCGAAATACACATTTTACATGTTATGCAGTGCAATATCGCCCATGCTCTAGAGAAAACGAAATACCCTGGTTCGGATATCTACTGGAAGAAATTCGAAGAGAAGTATCATTTCTCATGCCAATTCACGGCAGACCTTATTGCCATGAACCATGCGGACTTCATCATCACCAGCACTTACCAAGAAATAGCAGGAAGGTACGAAAATTTTCTGTGTATTCATGCGTAAGAGTTTACGCGCGCGTCCATCTATGTGTGCGTGCAGTTTGGGGGTGTTAACGACCATTATCATGATTATCTCTAACTGTTTCATTTTAGTCTGACCTTCGCTCGGTGATATGGTAATTATCTTTGATCAACAGCAAGGATACTGTGGGTCAGTATGAGAGCCATATGGCCTTCACAATGCCAGGGTTATACCGGGTTGTGAACGGCATAGATGTCTTTGATCCAAAGTTCAACATCGTGTCACCTGGAGCAGACATGAGTATCTACTTTCCTTACACCGAGACATCAAAACGATTGACTGGATTGCATAAGACGCTAGAGGAGCTCCTCTTCAATCCTCAACCAACTGACCAACACTTGTGAGTGTGTCATACAGTAATTCTGGAATTTTCATGTAGTGCACTATGATTGTTTGCGCGTATGTCTCACTTGCCTTCTTTCGATTTCCGTTTTACAGGGGTTATTTGAATGAGCGTAAGAAGCCCATCGTCTTCTCGATGGCCCGTTTGGACCGCGTTAAGAATATCTCTGGCCTCGTAGAATGGTTCGCTCAAAACCCAAGGCTGCGGGAGCTGGTTAACCTTGTCGTTGTTGCCGGTGAAATAAGCGTGGAAAACTCTAAAGATAGAGAAGAAATGGAAGAGATTAAAAAAATGCACAAGCTCATTAAGGAGTACAAACTTGATGGCCAATTCAGATGGATACGGATGCAAACCAATAGGGTGCGCAATGGTGAGCTTTACCGGTATATTGCTGACACGAAGGGCGCCTTTGTGCAGGTTAGCATTATCAGTCGGATATGGTTAGCTCTTTTTGTCGGAGTTGGATACAAAATTTGTACAACGCTTGGTTTTATGATATTCATCACGAGCTCTGTAATTTTCCCCAGCCTGCAATCTATGAGGCATTTGGTCTCACGGTGGTGGAAGCAATGACTTGTGGCCTTCCCACCTTCGCTACTCGAAATGGAGGTCCAGCAGAGATCATCGTTGATGGAGTGTCCGGCTTCCACATTGACCCCTATAAGGGTGACGAATGCACCAAGAAACTTGTCAGTTTCTTTGAAAAATCCGTCGCAGATCCTTCATACTGGATCAAAATATCCGAAGGCGGCTTGAAGAGAATATATGAGAAGTGCGTTAACGATGATCTCAATGCAACCGTCTATCTGTCATACTCTATAAGTACATGTCTGCATTGCTGGTAAAACTTATTCTCTGGGGACGTTTGGTGCAGATATACTTGGAAGATCTACGCAGAACGCTTAATGACTCTATCCAGAGTCTACAGTTTCTGGAAATTCGTTTCGAAGCTTGGAAGAAGGGAGAGTAGACGATACATCGAGATGCTGTACGCTCTCAAATACAGAGACTTGGTACGCAATAGCGTAATGTTTGGGTACGCTGAACTACTTGTAATGATACTCAGAATCTTGTGGTATGTTTTCTCTTGCATGCAGGTCAAGACGGTTCCAGGGCATATGGTCCCAAAGCAAAAATTGTAGAGAGCCAAATGAATGGGAATTTGCCTTCACCGTTGTGACCGATTCGGAAAAAAACATGAGATGAACAGATTACTGAGGATTATGCAAAAAAATTCGCTATTCCTCTGCTGAGAATCAACATAAATAGTACAGGAAATCCAAGCGCTACATCTACAACGAGCACTGTTTCTCACATTTGAAGGTTCTAGTGCTGTTTTGGAACAAAATGCCTATAGACGCTACATGGGTAAGATCTCATCGAGCAAAACACAGACGCGGGAAAAGCGCAAAAATGTGAAAGTAATTCCCTGCACATATAACTACTGCCATCTACGTTCAATCACTAATGAGTTCAAACCAACTTTGAAGCATCCCCACATTCTAGTGTCCACTACCCAAAGTATAGTTTCCCATACTCTATGACCGGCCTTTCACTATTTATGCCATTTCAAGAGGTATTAAGGAGTTTGAACAGTGATCTTCAATCCTGTCAATGAAAGCAGTTTTTTTTGCTTTTTTTTTGCTTTTTTTAGAATCAAGGGGAAGTGGTATTAAGGAGTTTGAACAGTGATCTTCAATCCTATCAATGAAAGCAGTTTTTTTTTCTTTTTTTTGCTTTTTTTAGAATCAAGGGGAAGTGGTATTGCTTTTAATCTTCAGATTATATTTCATAGCTCAAAGTGTGCACATTCTTCATAATCAGGTAGGACTTTAGACGGTAAGGAAATCGATATTACTGCAAAGGTTTTGAAAACTGACCATGAATTTACTAGGAATATCAAAGAAAATTAAAATTCGAAATACTTTGAGGGGAAAAGAAAACTTGAACCCGATATCCTAGCATTTGCTCAAACATAAAATTTCTCGTTTATTGTAGGCGAAAAAATGGTGATAAATAATTAGTAAACCTTAAGAACTAATAAACCTTAAGCATAAGATTCGTCGTTTATTGTAAGCACGAAAAATGGCGATAAATAATTAATAAACCCACTTTTCATGATGGTATTGCAATAATAAACAAGAATCCAATGATATAGCAAAAACCATATGATATATGAACATTATAATGCTACTAGATCATTCTTCTTTAATTTCCGTACACTATTAAGAAAAAAAAACAGAAATCAACAAAAAAATTTCCCTTTGGATTCTCATATAATGGCATGTGTAGATATCTATCTATGGTAACACCAACCTGGGTAAAAAGGTCGTAGTCTATTAGCTGCTGAAAGAAGTTGCAACAAGTCTAAGCATCATTTAGAGCAAAACCCCAATGATAGAACGTCGATCGAGATGCCACATGTCACCAAAATCCGATGAGAAAGCTTGAATGGAGACACCACATTTCATCCATTAATTTCACAATCGAGAAAAAATGCCAATGTGAATAAAACTTATCCATACACATGGTTGGTTGAATTGCAATGGTATCTAAACATGAATGGGTAATATTTTATTAATGGTTAACCATTTTTATAACATAAGAATGGTTCTTCTTGAATGTTTCCTCAGTAGCTTTTAATGTCACACCACATAATTACTAAAAAGCTCGAAATTTATATCAAGCAATGAAAGAGCAATCAATTTAGCACTGATTGGATGTTATCCTGATTTTTAGGGATGTGCAGACAATGACCCGGAGATTCTAAAACTCGGATTTTTTTGAAATTACTGAACTAGATTACTTGAAAATGTATAATAGAAAGTTTTACCTTTCCAATGAATGCTTAAACACTTGATTTGGAGCTCTGTAGAGGGAGCAACAATCTCTACAAGCTGATTGAGTCTTAGGAAGGAGGAGAGAAAAGAAGTGGCACCAAGCAATGATCAAAGAGTATATGTATTGCTTCAAATCAATGCCCTACTTAATGTAGAAATGTTTTGGAGTTTTTGTATAGACCCTTGAGGATATGAACATGCCTTTTATTCATGAATTTGAATTCAAAATTAGGTGGGTTTGGTAGTTTAGATTGATTGGAAACTTTTCCTATAATCTAGGAAAAGGGAAAGTTGAAGACATATCTACTTCTTGATTGATTGATTGAGAATCAATCTGAACCACTTCCAACTCGTGGATTTTAGGCCTTTTACTCTTTCCTTTTACAAACGTAAATACCTTGAACCTTACAAGAAATGTTCAACCAATTAATACAAAGAAATAATGTGCACATACATGCTATTCTTCAAGGTACATATATGGCACCATCCAAATGATGGATTTGATGAAGAGCATATCCACCTCAAGCATAATGAAAAATTGATGTTCCAAAAGCTCCCTCTCAAGCTAAAGTATGCTTGAGTCTTCATTCTCTGACAGGTTGAATACTTGCCATAACTTTGAATCTGCAAGGCTTTATCCCATCAATTGCCTTTGTCATCATGTTTGCCATTTGCTTCTCAATAGGAACAAATGAAATGTCAATTTCCTTTGCCATAAGCTTCTCTCTTATAAAGTGGGAATGGACTTCTATGTGCTTTGTCCTCGCATGAAAAATTGGATTTGTAGCTAGATGCGTGGAACTTATATTATCTCCAAGTAAGTGAGGTTTGGAACTTACAAGTCCCAAATCTGAGTACAATTCCTTGAGCCATATTTCTTCTTGAGTTGCAATAGTTAGACCTCTATATTCTACTTCAATTGAAGATAAAGAAACTGTTGGTTGCTTCTTAGAACTCCATGATACCAATTTTGAACTTGCAAATGCTAAGTATCCATAGGTACTTCTATCATCCTTTGCCCCTACCCAATCTACCCCTGAATAGATTTTGATATCCAAATCTGAAGAGTACGGACAGTAGGTACCTTCATTAAGTGTCCCTTTGAGGTACTTGAGTACTCTCTTTGCAGCATACATGTGTGGCCTTCTAGGTGAGTACATGAACTCACTAAGCACTCCCTCACTATATGATATGTTTGATCTTATGTGAGTAGCATATATCAAGCTTCCAACTAAGCATTGATACTCTTTAGGATCATAAATCTGCTCACCTTCATAAACACTTAGTTTATGGTTCAATTCAATTCTAGACTTAAGAAGTAGGACTTGAATGTATCTTCTCTAAGTTAGATACATCCATTCACCTATATAAATCACTTGCATACCTAGGAAATATGTGAGCTCACCTAAGTCACAGATTTTGAACTCGTCTTGCATGTGTCTCTTGATCCGTTGAATGCCATTCAGATCATCACTTGTCACAATAATATCATCTACATAAACATAGATGGATAACCTCATTGTGATCCCTTTTGATGAATAGAGAAGGATCTGAGTTGCTAGGTTTAAACCCTTGATCTTGAAGGTATGTGGCCAACTTGTAACTCCAAGATCTAGGAGCTTGTTTCAATTCATACAATGCTTTCTTAAGTTTGCAAACATAAGATGTATGATTAGGGTTGTCAAAAAAATGGTGGTTGTGACATGTATACCTCCTCACTTACCCAACCATTTAGAAATGCATTTTTCACATCAAGTCAGAGGAGTCTACAATTTCTTGCAGTAGTTACACTTATCAATGTTCTGATTGTAGTCATCTTTGCAACTAGAAGAAGGGGAAAGACGAAGGTTGGCATTATCTTGAACAAGTTTTGGTCCCTCAAAGCTTCATTCTTTGCTTTAAAAGCCTATTTCTGAAGCATTTTTGGGGTGTCTTTTGGAGCCATTTTGGAGTACCCATCTGCAACAAATTACCTTTTGATTGGGTGTCCCAGGTGTCCATCTCATTCAATGCATCTATTTCTTCTCTCATGGCCTTTTCCCTTTGCCTCTTCATATGTTTAGGGTTCCTCTGAAATTGATTCCTTTTCCAAGTAGATTGAATTCTTTGTAACAAATATGGAATGATATCGATACTTTTCTAGTTGTCTTTTCTCCCTTGTTTACTGTCTAGGTGCTTGCTTGGAGCATTCTCAACACTCTTGTATCTTTTGTTTGCCTCTTGACTTCCATAGCTTGTAATCCTTTTCCTTCTCATCTTGGTCATCATTTGTATCACTTCTTGGATCCTAAACCCATGTATCATTCTTGCTTTCTAATTAATGACAATCAAAATCAAGATCATATGGTAGAGTTAACTTTTGTTTGTCTTCATCATACCAAGACATGTGCTCTTCAAACACAAGGTCTCTACTTGTAGTGAATTGTTTGGTTGAAGGATAATAGAACATGTAACCCATTTGAGTTGAGTCATACCCAATAAACACTACCTTTATTGCCCTTTCATCTAGCCTACCTCTTATTTGTGATGGTACATGAACATAAACTAAACAACCAAACACCTTGCAATGTCCAAGTCTAGTTTTTCTTCCATACCATGCTTCATAAGGTGTGATACCTTGAAGTGATTTGGGATGGTAGTCTGTTGACAAGGTACATAATAGTTAAAATAGCCTTTGCCCATAGATAATGTGGCAACCTCTTCTCTTCAAGCATTGTTCTGGATGATCCAAACAATGTCTTATTTCTTCTTTGAGCAATTCCATTCAATTGAGGGGAGTACCTAGTAGTCACTTCCCTTTTGATATCTTTGTCCTACAGGAACTCATCAAAATCCTTGGAGAAGTATTCTCCCCCTCCATCAGATCTGAGCTTTTTGAGTGATCTACCTGTATGATTCTCCACATGTGCTATATATTTTTTGAAGAAATCAAACACTTCATTCTTACTCTTGATAAAGTACATAATAGTCCATCTACTATGTTCATCAATGAATGAGACATAATACCTTGATCCTGCTAATGAAGGCTCTTAACTTGGTCCCCAAACTTTTGTATGTACTAAGTCCAATAAGTTGTTATGGATGTAGCCTTTGTGGTTGAATATTTGTCTTCAATTATGTGTTGATTTGATATGTCTCGCGACCCAAGAACACTTTGATCCCTGCATATATCCTTTAAGGTTCTTTCATTCACATGAGCTAGCCTCTTATGGCACACTTCAAGCTCACTTAGGGTTTGAGACCCAAAGTTGAATAGAGCTATGTTTTTGGTTTCTCCTACTTTAAAAGTAAAGAGCCTACCTTGCTTCTCACCTCTGGTTATCTTGTTGAAGCCTTGACATGGATCTTCTATTGGACTTAGACGTCTATGGAAGCACGTGAACAACACAAGGAAGAAGAAGAAGCTTGGAGCACAACACACAATACTGAATGTATTACTAGAGAATGTACAAAGATAAGTAACCCATTAGGGTAATAGGTGCATATACAAGCCGGGGGAAAAAAACCTCCTAAAGAGGGAAAAAAGTGCCCCGGCGGTCCTAGAGTGTTCACACATATCACTACCTAAATATATCAACAAATCCCCCCTGGGACTGATGCGGTGAACAAGTGGGTGGCACTCATGTATAAGGAAGTGCCAAGCTATGTGGAAATCACTCCAAAAAAGGAAGTAACCCCAAAGCTTTGCGGAAAGCTTTAAACTTCTCCCTAGGAAGAGCCTTCGTGAAAAGGTCTCCAATGTTCTCCTGCATGGGCACATATGCCAAGCTGATCTCCCCAGCAGAGAACCTCTCCCTGAGATAATGATAATGTACCTCAATGTGCTTAGTGCGAGCATGGAACACAGGTTTCCTCACAACTGCCAATGCGCTCTGACTATCAGTGAAGATGGTGGTGGCAGAAGACTGACCAACACCCAAATCAGCCATAAGGCGTCTGAGCCACACACACTCAACAGTAGCTATGAAAGTTTCCCTATACTCAACCTACAACTAGAAGTGGCCACAATAGGCTACTTCTTGCTCAACCAAGATATACATGAGCTACCAAGCATGAAGCAAAAGCCACTAGTGGACACACGAGTGTCATAGCAACCAACCCAGTCTGAGTCAGAAAAAGCATGCAAATCTGGCGGTAGTGATCCCTCCTTGGGATAAAACAACCCAAGTAGCCAAGTACCACTTAAGTAGCGAAAGATGCATTTAACGGCCTGCCAATGCTTGACACCTGGGCAATGCATAAACCTGCTCATCTGTGAGACAGCAAACTGAATATCTGGCCTAGTAATGCATAAGTAAATCAGGCATCCAATAGCCTGCTGATAGAGGATAGCATCAAATGCATCTCCAGCATCATGAAGACTCAATTGTAAACCTATGTCCATAGGAGTGGCAATAGGCTTACAGTCTTCAAGGCCAAAATGCTGCAATAATGTGTCAATATATTTCGTTTGACACAAAGCCATTCCACCATCAACTTGCATAAACTGAATGCCCAAATAGTGATGCAAATGCCTCAAATCAGACATCTCAAATGAGGCATGCAAATCAGCCTTAAAATAAGCAATATGCTTCTCAATAGGACCAGTGAGCAGCATGTCATCAACACAGACAACAATGATCAGAAGCACATCATTAGCACACTTAACATATAAGGTGCTTTTAGTTGGACTGTTCTCAAAACCATGTGCAATCAGATAGGCATGTATCTTCTCATACCAAGCACATGGTGCTTGCTTTAAACCATATAATGCCTTCTTTAACCTGCACACCTGGTTTTCATGCCCTTTCTGCACAAAGCCACGGGGCTGAAAAACATACACTTCTTCATGCAAGTCACCATTCAGAAATGCAGTTTTAATGTCCAACTGATGTACATTCCAACCATGATGGGCTGCAAGTGCACAAATGCTCCGAATAGTAGTCATACGGCATGTAGGTGCAAAGGTCTCATCAAAATCAATGCCTCTTTCTTGCGCATAACCCTTTGCAACAAGCCTAGCCTTATACCTGTCAACTGTACCATCAAGTTTATGCTTCAGCTTGTATACCCACTTAGTGCCAATGCCCTCTTGCCAGGAGGCAAGTCACATAAAGACCAAGTACCATTCTTCATTATGGCATCATATTCAGATTGCATAGCAGCCATCCAATTTTCTGAATTTTGTGCGTCATCAAATGAAACAGGCTCATTCTCATCACAAAGACTAGATGCAGCCATAGCATAGCAATCTGATGCAAAAGAGGCACTATGAGAGCCTGATCAAGTACGATATGACAGAGGTGCATCTAATTTGCTATCACACAAAGTCTGCACCAGCCATTTTGGCATAGTTTTTGCCTGCTCAATATCAGCTCTCTCATCAACTAGTGCATCATGTAAATCTGCATCAGAAATGGAATGATCTGCATCATCATATGAAACCTGCAAAGGTTGAGAAGTTGCCTCATTGGGACCAGCACTAGACTGTCCACCTGTAAAAAGAGGCAGCAAGGTATCATCCATATCTTTGGAGCTAACAGATGTCTCCTTAGTACATGAAAGCAATGGCTGAATAACATCTTCCACAAAAATAACATCACGGCTAACCAGAATGCGTTTAGTCTATGGATGATACAGATGATAGCCTTTACTTTCAGAACTGTACCCAACAAAAATACATTTTACTGCTTTATCATCCAACTTTCTGCGATGTTGTTCAAGCACTAATGCATATGCCAAACAACCAAAAACATGCAGATGAGCAACAGATGGCTTGCGATCATGCCAAGCCTCATATGGAGTGATAGACTGCAGCGCTTTAGTGGGACACCTCTTCAGTACATATGCTGCACACATGACAACCTCAAGCCAGAAACTATGTGGTAAAGCCTGACTCTTGACCATACAGCTCGCCATCTCCATGAGTGACCTGTTCTTTCGTTCAGCAACTCCATTATGTTGAGGTGTATATGGCACTGTACATTGGTGTTTTATCCCATGTTCAGCCAGAAATGCATTAAAATCAGAAGACATATATTCCCCCCCGATCAGAACGGAGGGTGCCCATTTTACATGCTGACAGTTTTTCAGCCAAAACCAAAAACTGTTTGAAGCACATGAACACTTTGGACTTTGCCTTCAATGGATATACCCATGCATGCCTGGAAAAAACATCGATGAAAGTCAGAAAGTAAAGATAATTCCCAAAAGAAGGTGTCTGCATAGGACCACAGACATCACTATGTACAAGCTGCAATTTCTGAGTAGCCCGAAATGAACCATCTTTTGGAAAGGATGAACGCTGCATTTTCCCAAAATACAGCCTTCACAAACATGTTTTCTAGGTGCCTCAAGTTTGGGCAAAGAATATTATCATTTTTGGTGGGAAAAAAAGGGCAAGTGTGATTGTTACATTCTCAAAGGTTGGAACTTGATCACTTTGAATTGTGGTCAAACCTCATCAAGGTAATCTAGAAGCTCTCTATTTTTTTGAGTTTCCAATTTGTAGTGATATTTATGTTCCTAGGTCTAAAATCTAGATGCATCAATAATTCTAATTAAATTCTGGATAGTTCTCTTCTAAATCCAAGGATGTCGACTCTCCAAGCTTTTTCTTCCACCTTTTGTACTCATATCCTAACATAAGAGATTGTCATGATATGTGATATGAAATTGAAAGATAATTGGTACTAAGTTCACATAAAATTATGTTCGCTAGTTTTTAAAATTCTTTGCTATCTCATTCCCTACCTAAAAATCATCAATCTCTAAAATTGAAACTCTCCTATTCAACCACATTGTTCTTTTTTTTTTGTAATAACATGTTTTAAAACATGCTACAAAAGCATGAAGAGGCAAAAAATATTGAATCTGAATCATTTGAGAAATTTGGGTTGGTGACATTTCGCTTTGAATGTCATTATTTATCTTGTAGAGAAAACTTGAAAATTCTCATTGATTAGGAGACTTCCGATCTAATGAAGAGATGCAAGGAGCAAGCGCATGTACAAGATCTCCATATGCATTCCTTGATGGTACCATATATTCTACAAAATAGACAAATAATTTCATGTTATTGAAAGATGTAATAGATTTGTTTGCATACATTATTTCTACATAGTTCTTATGACCAACTTTGAATGTTTCTTTTAAACATTCAACGTGTTGCCACTCTTGAACATTGGAAGGAATAATATTTGCAATACAAAAATAGATATCTTTTAAAACAAAAGCAATTGAAAATGATTAAAAGAGCTTCATCGTAAAACTTCACTTATAGTACGATGGAAAATATAGATGATTGTTTAGCACCAGTTCCTTAGCATTATACACATGTTGAACTCTTACAAACCAGCCATGTCTTCTTAATTTGAAACCAAGAATATTACCTTTCTAATGATCTTTTGTTTTATTTATTTTAGCTTGCCTCACTTTATGGGTAGCTCTACAACTAAGAAGCATAGTCACCCAATCATCTATCTGCACAAAAAGAGGTTTCCATAAGGAATTATCTTGTTTGTTGTAAACTTTACATGAGGTTATGCGATTGGAAGGATGACGAGAAGTAGAAGCCATTCAAACACTCACAGAACAGAGAATGTTCAAAGGAAAATTGAGAATCATAAACTTCAGGAGTATTTAAAAACAAAAGATTTTGTTGTACACGTGGAAAACGAAGACTCACAAACTTTTGATGTGATGTATCAATGTAATAAAAAAATCATATAATTTTGGGAAGCCAAAAATATTTTGCATCTTCAAATATCTTTTCTCTCTTGAAAACGTAAGGATTTGCATTGTGTGGTGTGCCAAAATGTCCATTTTTGTATGAAAACAAAAAATATTACACTAAATACAAGAAATTATGTTGCCTTAGCAGAATGTTTAGAACATATCTACTGAAAAGAATCTTTTCTTCGTAGGATCAAAAGAGACATGAATGTTATATTTTTGTACACATGGATACACCTATTTGTCAATTTTCTTAATTCATCATTAGAAAATAGCCTCGTCTTTATCATTTTTTGCCCTAATGCTTTTCACTCAATTATGATCCCATTCCTCCTCTTTGCTACTCCATTGTGTTCACGATTGTGCCTAGTAGTTTTTTCTCTCTTGATTACTTTATCTTGCAAGTAGAAATCAAATCCATGGAGAAGTATTATTTGGGTCTCCATTTGATCTTAGTTTTTATAGGGTTTTACCTCTTTTATTTTCCACAAGAGCTAAATACTTCTTAAGACATGAGAACACTTAATCCTTATGCTTAATAAAGTACATAATAGTCCATGTAATACAATCATCTATAAATGAACCATAATGCCTTGATTTTGAGATGATTGATCTTTTCTTGGTCCCCAAACATCTATGTGAAGAAGTTCCAAAGGGTCTCCATGTATGTATCCTTTCTTGGTGAATGATTCCCTACGAGATTTTCTGAATTGACATGCACTACATTTGTATATCATGTGTTTCTCTGAGATGTTGGGTAATTCAAGTACACTTTGATCTGTACTAATTTATTTGAGGGTTCTCTCTCCAATGTGAGCCAACCACTTATGCCAAACTTCTACATCTGATAGGGTTGGGTACCATAATTGAACAAGGCAATGTTCTTGGTATCTTGGAGTTAAAATATCAAAAATAGTGGAATATCAAGCTTGCATTATGATTGAGGTGGATATGCTCTTCATCAAATCCATCATTTGGATGGTGCCATACATGTACCTTGAAGAATAGCACTTATGTGCACATTATTTCCTTGTATTAATTCCTTGATCACTTATGATCATTTCTTGTAAGGTTCAAGGTATTTACCTTTGTATTTTGAAGTCATAACTTCCCTCCATTTTTAGAAG
Organism: Ceratopteris richardii; assembly: GCA_020310875.1. Classification (NCBI taxonomy): domain Eukaryota; kingdom Viridiplantae; phylum Streptophyta; class Polypodiopsida; order Polypodiales; family Pteridaceae; genus Ceratopteris; species Ceratopteris richardii. The sequence goes on from CM035418.1 coordinate 116,495,661, forward strand.
GTTTTTGTGAGCTAGTCAAGGTGCAAGTTATCTGTTTCACATCAACTTGTTCTTGTTGATGTTCCAAAGTACCTATTAAGTTTTATTGCACTAACCACAAGCCTACAAGGTCTACATTACACATACAAAGAGCTAGGGTTGGTCCTATGCTAGTTTGTTGGACCAACTTTACCACTTGACCACTTAGCTTTCCAACCTCTCCAAGCTTATCCAACTTCTTTCACTGTTATCAGAGCAACTTCAAGATGGGAGATGGATTTCCATCAATGATCGAGAATCTTGATAGACACAATTATGCTGTTTGGAAAATCAAAATGGAGGCTTATTTGCAAGGTAGAAATCTGTATAGGATTGTATTAAGTGATGAAGCAATGCCTATTCCAAGATCCAAAGAAGGACCTACTCAACAAGAAATAGATAAGCTCACACTTTGGTGTGAAAGGGATGCTTAAGCAAGGTCATTCATACTAAAGTATATCTCTGATTTTCTATTACCACATATTAGAGGATGCAAGACATCTCAAGAGACTTAGGATGCCCTAAAGACTTTCTTTTCTGCTAGTACAAAGGCAAGGAAGAAACATCTTTGGAATGAGTTCAACCAGATGAAGAAGACTCCAAAACAAACAAATATTGAGATTCTTACAAAGGTCGAGGAGATTGTTGATCAATTGACATCCATTCAAGAGTTGATTGAAGAGGAGGCCATCATGAGGCAAATTCTCAATGGGATTAGAAGTGACAAGCAATGGCAATCTTTCACCATAGCCTATGATCTCATCATGGATGTGCAAACTCCAGACTTCAACATCTTTCTTGGAAAACCCTTCAATCAAGAGTCCAAAAATAGCATAAAGTAAGGTAACTCCTTTTTGTTCTAGGCTAGGATAAGCTCCACGCTAAGAAGTTCCACCTCCTTAATTGTCAATCCACAAAAGAGATAGGAGTGATATGAAGATCATGAATGTATGAGGTGAGTGAAGGTGATGGTGAGAAGCATAATGAATGCACACGCACATACACACACATGAGGTAGAGACAAGAGAGACACAATGGAAGGTCAAGAACAAGCTCTGTTACTCAAGAACACTCTTAAAAGCTCAAAAATAGCTCTAAGCTCACATTAGCTAACCTCAAAAATGAACTCTCTAGCTCTTTTTATAGTTCCTAGACAAGTTTTGACTGGTTTCAAGCCTAGTGATTGGCATAGTTAAAAAGTAGGTTCTCAGGGTCATTTGGAGGCCCAAGTGAGGTTTAAAAATAACCAAAATGGAGCGGCATCATACATAATTGGTGTTCTATGGTACATATGTTACAAGAGTGATAACAATCACTGTTTGAAGTTTTGGATAAAGTAATATAAAGCATATTTGTTGAAAAATGATATGTCTGACCCACTATAAGTTACTGCATTCTCTTCTTTATATGCTACCTCCACACGTGTGTCTATGGCCACTTCTAGATGTACTATCAACACCCCCTCCCTCTCACGTCTATTGTCCTCAATAGATCCTTGTGATAGGGTCTACATAATGTAGGTTTGAAAGAGATCTTGGGCTAGGGTGTGCTCTATGATGTGGATACCTTTTGCGAGATCAGCTTTGAGTTTATCCCAAGTGATAGTCTAAGGTTCCTCTGGTGGTGGGACACACTAC
>CM035418.1:116504815-116509815 GCA_020310875.1 Ceratopteris richardii
GACACCGGCAGGAGTGACAGCGACGGGAGTGACATCGGTGGGAGTGAGGCCAGCAGGAGTGAGGCCAGCAGGAGTGAGGCCGGAAGGATTGAGGCCGCCAGGAGTGAGGTCGGGAGGAGTGCTACCACGAGCAATCCAATACTGTGATGCAGCGGCCATATACGCGGGAGCTACCTGAGAGATGAACTCTAAAAACTGCTCCTCTCTCATGGAATGTGGAGTGACTGGAGGGCTGTCTCCTATCGTGCTCTGTAACAAAAGAACTCAAATAATTAGCATGTGATAGTAAAGATAATACAGAGAATAAACAAGAGAAAAAAAGTACGTACAAGTGTTTTATTCAAAAATCCTCTAATCTAGCATCCTCTTGAAGATCTGATGCACCGAGAATATCTATCTCTATATTGATGGCTTCTAAATTGCTTGCTATGCTGGTTTTTTCCTGATCATCGTCTATTGCTTCGTCTTCTTGAACAATGACCTCTTCTTCAATGACCTTTTCTTCTCGAACAATGATCTGTTCCTCCTCGACTATCGAATGAATCTCTGAGTCCACTACAGATGGAATTTCTTCTACATCTATGTTCTCATAAATTTGTCTACTACATGGGGTGACTTGTAAAACAAATAGCCACTCTGGTTCTTTTGAATCTGGTATAAAAACAACTTGCTCATAGTGTTCGGGAAGTACAAATGTATCCCTTCCATCCGTGTGGAGTCGACTTGAAGCAAACCTCTTTTATCCCGCCTCACTGTTGCGTTTCTTCCAGAGGTGACTACTTTGAACCATTTCACATCAAAAATAAAATAATCAAACTTCTTAAAAGATAGTTTCAAGATATCTTGAATCACACCACAATAATCTAGCTGGCCTTCTTGAGTATTATCATCTCTTGCACTCGCCCTACTTTTTTGCAAAAAGTTCACCATCACCCCACTATCAAAAGTAGAACTATTTTTATCAATTTGTGCGATCCGAAAGTGTCTTCCATGAGACCATAGTGCACCGTATTTAGTATAATCCCAATCACATCCCTTTGCGAGTTCTTCTTCTTCTTGAGAGATATCTTCACCCGCTGCCTTTGCTTGTGAAACTGCTGTATCTAGTGATCTGCTCATTGGAAAAGGTGGACAAGGTCGAAGACTTTCTGGAAGAGGCAAAAATCGAGTGGAACGATTCCTTCAAAACTGAGCTCTTTCCTTTGCATTGGTTTCCTTGGCAAGCTCATACCTTTCTAACCACTTCTGCATAGGCTCAAAGTTAACTATGCAAAACTTCATTGCCTTCTCTCTGAAAGCTGCATCCATTTTTCAGCATAAGAGTCAGCAGGCAATCGCATTACACCATCTATAGACCTGCTCTTTGTATGCCATGACATTAACTTAGCTATAGATTTGCATCTAAACATGTTCTTAATTCATGCAATGATAGGAAAGTGGCGAAGAACCTTTGCGGGGATTGCTTCGCCTACAAGGTCTTCTCTAAATCTATTTGCTCCACACTTTGGACATACGTGGAGATGCTCATACTCATTCCGAAAGAGGATGCAATCATTCGGACAAGCATGAATTTTAGTATAATCCATTCCAATGGATTGTAAAAGTTTTTTTGCATCTCCACGTGTTGGAGGCATGTCATTGCCCTCTGGCAAAAATTGATCTTTAAGAAATCTACAATAAGCAATTAAAACGATATTAGTAAATAAAGTTATTTTGATACAACAATGAAAGCCAATTTGTTCTCCGCTTACCTGAACAATTCAGTGATACTACTATCTGACCATCCATAAATGGATTGTAGATTGAGCATCGCGAGTGACGCACGTAGTACAGATATCTTTGATCCATTGTAAAGTGGTAAATGAGCTAGTCTTTGCATGTTTTAATATTCTTCATCGACTTCTGATCGTGGAAATTCTATTGTGTCCATGAAACTCTCGATATCTTCTCCACCATCATGATCTTCGTCCATCTCATAAAATGCTTTGAGCATCTCTTCCATATGTTCATTCTGTGTAATATTATTAGTACTTGCTTGTATGTCTAAGTCCTTTTTTTTTCTCTTTTGTCCACGAGAGGTTACCGGTGCAATGTCGTTTGGGTCCATCTGCTCACCTGGGGGACCATGCGAATGGTAGCGTAGGTTTTCTAGTCGACTCCTATCAAAGGATCCATACTCTCTAACATGTGCAGTACAAATCTGGCGTTTCTAATAAATTTGATACTTGCACTAAGTGCAAGGACATGCCATTCTCTCCTCCGGATCCAAAGAAGCCATCTGCTACAATATGGATATTTTAGATCATTTGTTTTTTTTATTAAACCTAAAAATCATACTCCTAAAGACTTAAACCTGAAATACTAAAACCTAAATACTTAAACACCTAAAAAAACCTAAAACCCTAATCTTAAAACCCTAGTCTATATAATTATCCTATTTTATCTATATATTCAGATTTTTTTCTTAATTAATCCTATTTTTATATATTTAATTAAATTATTTAAAACACAAGTTCTTTTTATATTTATTTATCTATATAATTATCCTATTTTATATATATTTATTTATTCAAATTTTTTCCTGAAACCCTAAAATCTTAAAACCCTAATCCTAAAACCCTACAATCCTAATCTTAAAGATCTAGACCTAAAACATGTATATATGTGTATGCATGTGTATATATATCTGTATATAGATAGGTGTATAAGTATGTGTGTATGTGTATGTGTATATATATTCACTCTATTTAAAATGATTAAAATTAAACCTATTATTATATATTTAATTATATATATTTCATTTATTTATTTAAAACACTAGTTCTTATCATATTTATTTATCTATATAATTATTCTATATATATATATATATATATATATATATATATATATATATATATATATATATATATATATATATATATATATATATATATATATATATATATATATATATATATATATATATTTATATATTCAGATTTTTTTCTTAATTAATCCTAGTTTTATATATTTAATTATATATATTTTATTATATATATTTTATTATATATATATATGATTAAATTATTTAAAACACTAGTTCTTTTTATATTTATTTATCTATATAATTATCCTAGTGTATATATATATATATATATATATATATATATATATATATATATATATATATAGAATTTTTCTTTAATTTTTTTCTATATTTTCACATTATATAAATTTAATTGAGTTATATGTATGCCTAAACCCTAAAACCCTAATCTTAAAGATCTAGACCTAAAATATCTATTTGTATGTACATGTATATACATGTATATATGTATTATATGTGTATGTGTATGTGTGTATATATGTTATGTAGGTGTTAAAACCCTGAAATCCTAATCAAAATGACCTAGACCGAAAACATGTATATATGTGTATGCATGTGTATATATATGTGTATGTGTATATATATGTGTATGTGTATATATATGTGTATGTGTATATATATGTGTATAAGGATAGGTGTATAAGTATGTGTGTATGTGTATGTGTATATATATTCACTCTATTTAAAATAATTAAAATTAAACCTATTTTTATATATTTAATCATATATAGTTCATTTATTTATTTAAAACAATATTTCTTATCATATTTATTTGTCTATATAATTATCCTATTTTATATATGTATTTATTTATATATTCAGATTTTTTTCTTAATTAATCCTATTTTTATATATTTAATTATATATATTTAATTAAATTATTTAAAACACTAGTTCTTTTTATATATATTTATCTATATAATTATCCTATTATATATATATATATATTTATTTATATATCCAGATTTTTTCTTTAATATTTTTCTATATTTTCTCTTTATATAAATTTAATTGAGTTATATGTATGCCTAAATCCTAAAACCCTAACCTTAAAGATCTAGACCTAAAATATGTATATTTATGTACGCATGTGTATATACATGTATATATGTATTATATGTGTATGTGTATATGGGTATATATGTTATGTAGGTGTTAAAACCCTAAAACCCTAATCAAAATGACCTATACCTAAAACATGTATATATGTGTATGCATGTGTATATATATGTGCATGTGTATATATATGTGCATATAGATAGGTGTATTTGTATATGTGTGTATGTGTATGTGTATATATATTCCCTCTGATTAAAATGATTAAAATTAAATCTATTTTTATATATTTAATCATATATATTTAATTTATTTCTTTAAAACACTAGTTCTTATCATATTTATTTATCTATATAATTATCCTATTTTATATATATATTTATTTGTATATTGAGATTTTTTCCTTAATTAATACTTTTTTTATATATTTAATTATATATATTTAATTAAATTATTTAAAACACTAGTTCTTTTTATATTTATTTATCTATATATTTATCCTATTTTATATATATATAGTTATTTATATATTCATATTTTTTCCTTAATTTTTTTCTATATTTTCTCTTTATATAAATTTAATTGAGTTATATGTATGCTTAAATCCTAAAACCCTAATCTTAAAGATCTAGACCTAAAATATGTATATTTCTGTATGCATGTGTATCTACATGTATATATGTATTATATGTGTATGTGTATGTGTGTATATATGTTATGTAGGTGTTAAAACCCTAAAACCCTAATAAAAAAGGCTTAGACTTAAACCTAAAATACTAAAACCTAAATACTTAAACACCTATAAAAATCTATACCCCTAATCCTAAAACCCGAATCCTATTTTATATATATGTTTATTTATATATTCAATTTTTTTTCTTATTTTCTTCTATATTTTTTCTTAATATAAATGTAATTGAGTTATATGCATGCCTAAACCCTAAAACCTTAATCTTAAATATCTAGACCTAAAATATGTATATTTCTGTATGCAGGTGTATATACATGTATATATGTATTATATGTGTATGTGTATGTATGTGTAAATAGCCTAAAAACCCTAATCCTATTTTTG
>CM035418.1:116532315-116537315 GCA_020310875.1 Ceratopteris richardii
CCCAAGGGACTTGGGAAACCTTGTCAATCTACTTTTCTTCCAACACAAGGGCTAGGAAGAATCAACTGTGGATTGAATTCACAACCCTTAGGAAGCAGCCCAAGCAATCAGTCTCAGAGTATGTGACAAAGATTAAAGATGTGGCAGACCAATTAGCAAGCATTGGAGAGGAGATAGAAGAAGAGCAAATAGTCAGGCAAGTAACAAATGGACTCAAGGCAGATGATAAGTGGGAAAGTTTCACCACTGCAATGGACCTCTATATGGACATGCATACCCCAGATCTCACAACACTCATGGGCCAACTATTCACACATGAAGCAAAGTTTACAAAGTCAGGAGATCAATCAAAAGGTAACAACCCCTCTGCTCTCTATACTGATAAGAAAGTTAAGGATAAAGGTAAAGGGAAGAAACAGGATGAAGAAGGCTCTACCTCCCAAGCTAATTATGCAGGGAGAGGTAGATCATCTAGAGGAAGAGGCAGAGGAGGTAAGTCAGGTAGGGGGAGACCCTACAACTCATCACCATGCAACATTTTGGATTGTCCAATCATACCACAGATGAATGCTACAAGAACTACAAGAATCAGAAAGGAAGAGGCTACTCAAGAGGTGGATACTCTCAAGGGAGAGGCAGGTACAACCAACACCAAAGCTACAATGGATACAACAATCAATACAACAACAATTACAACAACAACCACAATGGTAACTACCAAGGTGGATTCAGAAATAGAAGAGATTACAACAACTACACAGAGGAGCAAGATGACTCCCTATTGATCATGAATATGACCTCCAAGGCAGGTACAAATGATGATCATTTGTTTTATATTGACTCAGGATGTTCTAACCATGTAGCTGGCAATGTGGCACTACTTTCTGATTTGGAAGAACCCAAGGGAAAACATCAGGTACAAACAGGTGATGACACTAAACATTCTGTTGTTAAAATTGGGAATGTGAAGACATGTGATGGTAACCAGAACCTATTGAGTAGGGTACTATATGTACCAACCATCACCAAGAATCTAATGAGTGTTGGCCAGATTGTGGAGAAAGGTTTGCAGGTCAGATTCACACAACATGGAGCATATGTGGAGGACCCAAGACATGGATTCAGAAGGATAGCCAAGGGAGAAAAGCCAGGTAGATTGTTTACTTTTGAGCTAGAAGACACCAAGAACATTGCTCTGTATAACTACAAGGATCAAACACTTTCAGAGTTAGAGATATGGCACAAGAGGTTAGGTCACATAGGTGAAAGAACCCTAAAGCAAATTTGCAGGGATCAATGTGTGCTTGGGATACCTAATGTGTCCAAGCAACATATGATTTATAAGTGTGGAGCATGTCAATTTGGTAAGTCTCACAGGTTGCCCTATTCAAGGAAAGGTTTCATGCATGAAGACTACCTAGACTTGGTACACACAGATGTTTGGGGACCTAGCAAGGACCCTTCCATTTCAGGTTCAAGGTATTATGTGTCCTTCATTGATGATTATAGCAGATGGACCATTTTATACTTTATGAAGAATAAAGATGAAGTGTTTAATTGTTTCAAGAGGTATCTTGCACTTGTTGAAAATCAAACAGGAAGAAGCTTGAAGAGGCTAAGGTCAGATGGTGGAGGAGAATACTTCTCAAATGAGTTTGAAGATTTCTTGCAGGAAAGAGGCATCAAAAGGGAGACTACTACAAGGTACTCACCTGAACAAAATGGGGTAGCTGAAAGAAGGAATAGACTCATTGTAGAAACAGCTAGGTCTATGCTTAATGAAAAAAAGTTGCCAAACTATCTTTGGGCAGAGAGTGTATCCACTGCCACCTATCTCATAAACAGGTTGCCATCCAAATCACTTGATGGCATGACACCATATGAAGCTTGGCATGGTAAGAGACCTTCTCTGGATCATTGTAAAATCTTTGGTTGTGTAGCATATGTGCATATTCCCTCACAGGTAAGGGGAAAGTTAGATCCTAAGGCTGAAAAGTGTATCTTCATTGGTTATGATTTGAACCAAAAGGGATACAGATTCTACAACCCAACAAACAAAGGCTTCAAGGTAAGCAGAGATGTAATCTTTGATGAGAATGACTCATGGTATGAGAATGAGTGCAGGAAAGTTAGTCTACCCTATGATATGGAAGAAGACTTCCCAAGGCTCACCAAGGAGGAACCAATTCAGAAAGAAGATTCAAGCTCAGATGATGATGATACAATAAACCTTGAGGAATTCAAGGCTTGGAAGTCCAAAGGGAAGATGAAGATGAAGCAGCTAGAAGATAAACCAGAATCCTCAACTCAAGCAATGAGGAGATCTCAGAGAGAAAAGAAGAAACCTATCAGATTTGGGTATGACACATCACTTGTAACTAAACATTCTGTATATCTTGCAAAGGACTTGTTGAATGAAGAACCAGGTACCTATGAAGAAGCAATTACCAAACCAGAGTGGAAAGAAGCCATGGATGAAGAGATGGAAGCTCTCAAGGAAAGTGATACTTGGGACTTGGTACCCAAGAAAGACTCTATGAAGGTGATAGGATCCAGATGGATCTACAAGCTAAAGAAAAATTCAGATGGAACACTAAACAGGTACAAAGCTAGGTTGGTAGCCAAGGGTTTTGCACAAACCCAAGGCATTGATTATGAGGAGACATTTTCTCCTGTGGCCAAGATGCCAACTATCAGAATATTGGTTAGTGTAGCTGCATCCAAGAATTGGAACATGTACCAATTAGATGTCAAGAATGCTTTCTTGAATGGATGGATATCTGAAGAAGTCTACATGTCACAACCACCTGGCTATGAAGACCCCAAGAAGGTAAACTATGTGTGTAAATTGAAGAAGGCTCTATATGGTTTGAAGCAGGCACCTAGAGCATGGAATTACAGGTTGACAACCTACCTCCTAGACCAAGGATTTGTGATGAGTAAAGCAGACACTTCTCTGTTCATAAAGAGAAGTAGTACAGAGGTAATCTACTTGTGTGTTTATGTTGATGACATCATCATTATAGGCAATGATGTCAATGGGATTAGACACATCAAAGAACAGATGATGAAAGAATTCAAGATTAGTGATCTTGGATTATTGAAGTACTTCTTAGGTCTTGAGTTAGTCTACACCAACTCAGGTATATATATCACTCAAAAGAAGTATGTACAGGATATGGTCAAGAAGTTTGGTTTGCAGGAAGCTAAAGTATCTACTACTCCAATGGAGGTCAACCTAAAGCTAAGTGCTCATGAAGGGGAAGAAGTCCAAGACATTACAAGGTATCAAAGTATGGTAGGAAGTTTGAACTATGCTACCTTGACAAGAATTGATATAGCATATGGAGTTAGTGTGCTTAGTCAATTCATGCACAAACCAAGGGTACCTCACCTAGAGGCAGCAAAGAAGATCTTGAAGTATCTGAAGGGAACTCAGAACCATGGTTTGTACTTTCCTTATACATCAGCTATTGATATTAAAGTTTATTCAGATGCAGATTGGACAGGATGCAAGGATGATAGGAGGAGCACATCAGGTTACATTTGTTTTGCAGGAGATAAGCCCATTTCTTGGTCAGCCAAGAAGCAACCTACAATGGCATTGTCATCCACTGAAGCAGAGTATAGAGGGCTTGCCAATGCCACCCAAGAAGCTATCTGGTTGAAGCTCTTGTATACAGAGTTAGGTCTATACACTAGACCACCAATTATCTTTGGAGATAACACTAGCTCTCTTCACCTTGCAGCTAATCCAATTTATCATGCCAGAACCAAACACATAGAGGTTCATTACCACTATGTGAGAGAGAAGTTGCTTAGTAAAGACATTCAATTGACATATGTGTCTACTAATATGCAATGTGCAGATTTACTTACAAAGGCATTAGATGGAAACAAGCTATGCATATTTAAAACTATGATTGGATTGCAGGAAGTAATTGAAGATTGAAGATGAAGACTTAAGCCAAAGTGTTTGACTTGAGGGGGAGCTGTTGGTGCATTTCAAGCCTTCACCTTTGGCTTGGAACCTTGAAAGATTGGTTTGGAACCCTTGAAGGGTATCACTATGTGAAGCTAGAACCATAGGAACACTTGCCTATGTGTTATTACATTTTACTCCTATGTAAAAGTCTATATGACTTGGCATTTACTTGTACCACATAACCTACTTGATTAGTCGTGGAAGTTGGATGGTGTAAATGGAGAGAATATCTCCCTAACTTTAGAGGAGAGATTCTAGGGAGCCTAGATTTGAATTTCAAATTCAAATGATCACAAAACACCTATAAAAGCTACATTTGAAAAGTCACGGGTGTGTCTCTCACTTCAGCTCACTTCCCAAGGCATTTCATCATTGTAACTCATTGTGTGTTAGTGCTACTTCATAGCCTACACCACAACACCTCAATTAGCTATGCTTGTCATGCTAATGAGCTTGTATAATCATATCAATCAATAGATATTTACACATTCATCATATCTGGTTCTCTGTGTTTTCCACTTCAAGTCTGTCAACTTCCAAGGAGCATTTCTCAGTGCTCACTGAACCAAATCAAGAGCTCAAGAGCTCGTTGGAACCAGCTCAAGGTCTTCTACAAGCATACAAAATTTCAGGAGATTTCATTCAGCCATTTGGGAGAAATCGCGCTCGAAGTAGTCACTGGTATTGTTCTGCACAACTCCTAAAAAGTCGGGAGTGCTTCTAAGTTTGCTAAATCAATTTCTCTGGATGTGGTTTATCATTTCTTTTCATTCCACTTGCAAATGGTAGCTTATTAAGGTACTTTAATTCCCCCAAAAGGAATTATGTCAATTGCAAGTGTGCTGGTCACACTGAGCATAACACTGAGCAGGTATCATTACAAAAATAGCAAGTTTTTTGGATTTGTGAAGGAACAAACTTGTTTGTTTTGATCAAGTCACTACACAAATCATTTGCAAAGTACATATATGGTTTCTTTGTGTCATTTGGAAGCTAAGCAAGTGTACTAAGCATA
>CM035418.1:116580549-116788049 GCA_020310875.1 Ceratopteris richardii
TGGCCACTGGACACTTCTTTGTATATGTTCTTTAATAAAACATATAGTGGCCTAGTCAGCCACAACTGTAAGTTCATCCGCATTTGTAAGACCTAAGAAGTCTGGCTTCGTGCTTCCTGTGTAATGTGTTTTCTGCATATTTTACAGTCCTTGTGTGGAGTACCCTGTGGGGCATTAGGAGCTCAGAATTTCTACTCTAAGGATATCATCGTGGAGCTCAGGAGAAGGAGAGCGCATTGTGGTGCATCGCCAGCAAAATACTTCACTGGTATCAGAGTAGTTCGATGCAAAAGCTTTGTTCCTTTTGTGTGAGCAAAGCAAGCCCCCTCTGGCTTTCTCCAAGGCTTACGACTAAGGCGGTGACCAAGGCATAGACCTTGGCATACCTTGTCATCCGAGTCACCGAAGTCACGTTGGCTACGCGCGAGAGAGGACCTCAACGATCAAGGAATATAGAGGTTCCTTATACTTCCCGAGAGGTTACCCATCCCAATACTGTTGCCCCCGAAGCTCGCTTAACTGTGGCAATCTCTTGCCACTAAGCTACACTCTTGTGGTGTCTGAAGAAGGGGAAAGACTAAGGTTGACATTACCTAGAACATGTTTTGGTCCCTCAAAGATTCATTCTTTGCTTTCAAAGCCTATTTTTGAAGCATTTTTGGGGTGTCTTTTGGAGCCATTTTGGAGTACTTCCGCACATAGTTCTCTTCACACAGGTCCAAGAACATGAAGAAGAGTGTTCTTTGTACTTCTCTGACAATAAATATCAACCTTTGGGGCTGTGTTTTCAGCCACATTCGTAAAACTACAAGTTTCTTGAAAGGTTTTAGTTTTGGTGGGAGGAGTTGCTGCAAATTTATGCAGGTTTTTTGAGCCTAAAACATCAGAGTTGATAGACACTTGTAGGTGTTAGTGGCTAGTTTTTGGGCTATCTATTCAGCCTTTAGTGTCATTTTACTGCATATATTGAACACATACACACCATGTATGCTTCTGTGGATACCACTTATGTACGTCCATGTGGTCATTGATATAGCGGTTACATTCTTTGCATACATCATTTTACATTTGATAAAGAGGGTCATGGTGAGGTTTTCTTAATTGGGAGACACCCAGATGTCAGGGTCTCTTCGGTGATGCAGGTGAAAGACTTACTCAACCTCACCATAGGAGATGTATGATGGTTGTTCATAGGTGCTCGATAAGCCTAGTTGGCTTCTATTGGGTAACTGATTATATGCAGTGGAGTCAGTGATTCACTATGCAGGAAAACATGTGAATACTTGTAGTTTTATGATATTTTGACACTGTTCATATGCTCATTTTGTAGAGGATACTTTAGCAAAGTTTTTCCAGATTTCTCGTTTTGTCAACTATACGGTGGTCGATTTACTCCTTGATACACTTATTCATTGGTGTTCAGACTCTTCTAGCTCCATTATCATTCTATTCAGTTCTCTACCATCATGGCATCAGAGGTCTTAGGCACATCCGATGGATCAGGGTCTGTGCTAGTGTTCCAAGGAGGAGCTATAACTTGCAGGGCAAAAACCATTTTGAGATTCGAAAATTTGATGGCACAAACTTTGCTCTATGGAAGAATCAGATTAAAGATATGTTGATTCAAAGGAGGCAATGGAAGCCAGTAAATGAAATTTCAAAGGAGCCTCCTGGCATGGATGAAGATGATTGGGACGAGTTAGATGAAATGGCCACGTCTACCATTCATTTGCACCTCGCAGATATGTTTACTTTATAGTATTGTTGATGTGTAAAACACCACAAGAAATGAATTAATGTGACACTAGAACACCTCTATGGTCACCATTAACTCATTGCCACTCCAAACTTTGAGAAATGATAGCCGAAACCAAGAACTTTGCTTCTTCAGATTTTTCTAGTCACTGAAATGACATACCTTCAGTATTTTGCTAATTTCTCTTATCTCAAGTATTATTTTTCCAAGATCTTTTATAGGCTGAATCTAGAAGAGTAGAGCTTTGCAACAAGCTATCATATGCATGAAACGGATCTCTAGAACTCAAGTTATGGCCCTCACAAGGTGACCTTGTATGACCTTCCAAAATTGGAAATTTTGCCTGTTTTAGTAAATTTCGCTGTCTAAAAATAAAAATTCGATGCCTAGCATCGACTTGCAACCAAAAGTCGATGCCGGGCATCAACTTTGAGCTTTTTCAGCCACTTTTTCAGCACCAGAATTAGCCTCTTTTACACACATATGAACAACACCACTTTTATGTGGGAAGTCGATGCCAGGCATCGACTTTATGCTGAAACTCGATGCCAGGCATCGAGTTGCTCCACAAACCTCATGTTTTCAAGAAGTTCTAGCAGTACATAACAATCAGAGAATAAAACATGGACTTATCAACACAAATTCGATGCCAGGCATCGAGTTGCTCAGAAAACTTGAACTTCCGAATTCATGGAGATGATTGAGAGAGTCTCATACACAGAACTTTAACTATTTCTTCTTATAGCTATGAAAAACTCAGAAGTTTTACAGGTGCTTTCTCACTCAGAGAAGCCCGACTCTATTCAGTCATACAAAATGAACTCCTTCTCACTTTCTCATTGTCTTCCACTTCTTCTCTCTCACCGCGTCAGTTGATACAAACTAACTTATGTAGTTTTTCTCAATCTCGTGACTTTTAAAAAACTTCTAGAACTAAAGTGAACTAACTTTACAAATATAATACACTTGTGAATTTGTCCCTTCACATAGGCATGTGGTTTTCTTCTAAAGCTTTGACCTTCAAATATATGTCTAATTAGTGATTGTTTCTCCAACAAATATTAGACTGTGAAAGTGCAGAGGAGCTTTGGAAGAAGTTATGCAATACATATGAAAAAGAGACGGCATCAAAGAAAGTCTATCTGATGAGAAAATTATATGACCGTATGAAGGACACAGATAGTGTTGTTGCTCATCTAAATGAGTTTGATGCTATATTCTCTCAGTTACAAGCTCAAAAAATGGATATGGATAATGAAATGTAAGCAGCATTCTTGTTATGCACCTTGCCATCATCATGGGATACGTTTTGCATAGCCATTAGCAATAGTGCACCTGGTGGTAAACTCGTATATGATGATATATGTGGAGCACTCTTGAGTGAGGAGATTTGTAAAAAATCCATGGTTGGCACTCAGAGTGGAGATGCATATAATGTTCGTGATCCTTACCAAGGAAAGAATCAACAACGTGGCAGGAGCAAGATCAAGGAAAAGAATGGTCAACAGAATAAGAGTAGAAGTAAATCAAGGAAGAGGGATATTGAATACCATTATTATCATAAGAAAGTGTTAAAAGTCAAGCTTCAAGCTAAAAATTCGTGGGGAATCTTTTATGGACATGTGGAGCAATCAAAGGAAGCCAAAAGCCACGAGATTCCATCAAGAAAAGTCACTCAACCACTCCCCAAGTCATCTCAACTAATTCCTCCAAGTTAGGAGGCTGATTTGGAAAGGTAGTTCCTAGATTTTAGGGGCACACCTCTCACTATAAAAGGAGCATGTATCCCGACTTCTTTTGGGCCATCTTCTTGGAGTTTTAGCTCATGTAAAGTGAGCACTAAGTGCTGGAGTTGTGATAAGCAAGCCCCTTGCTTAAGCAACCCCCTTGCTTGCTTGTTTGTTTTCTTTTAGTAGGCATATCTATGTGTGTGCGCAGGCAGTGTTGCAACTCTCTACCCCTGAGTTGTTAGCATTGGTTCTCCCTCATATGGTATCCATTTGATGTAATTCTTGTCTCATTGGATAGCTATAAGAGTCTATTTTATGCTTACAAATTCTCTGGAGCATTCTCTGAGTAAGCTGGGAGCAACATTCATTTTAGTGAAGTTGTGTGATTGATATCTCTCTCTTTGTGTAGGCTCTGTTGGAAATATTTTGCTCTCTGTTGTAAGGGCTGGTTCTCCTTCTCTATGTATCCATTTGCTATGATTTTGGTGTCATTGGGTAGCTATTAGAGTCTTCTAAAGTTGACTTAAGTTTGAGATTCATTCTCTGTATAATCTCTGAGAAAAGTTTGCTGGAGTGAAGTGAGGTCTCTGCTTGACTAGCAGTTGTGAGCATTCAACTAGCTCATGTTGTAGACATTGTTTCTCTTTGTGTAAGCATCCATTTCAAGTGAAATTTGTTTTGTTGGAAAGCCCTTGGTGTCTACTACAGGTCTACAAAAGCTCACTGGAGTTCTCTGCATAAGCTCTGAGTAAGAGCATTTTTGGTGTGCAGAGGTCAAAGAAGGATACCTGTGGAGGTCATTCGCGCTTCATCGTTGCTTAGGGGTTGAGATACTTCCCCCATCAGTGGTATCAGAGCATTTGGGCATCTTGGAGGTATCACATACAAGCAAGAAGACCTCTTGGAGTTGGTGGTTGAAGAGTTGCATCAACAAAAGCTTCTTGGAGGTAGCTCACATCAAGGGGGAGCTATTCTACTCAAATTTGCAAGAGCACAAGGTGTCCATCTAAGGAAAGCTTTGGATTGAGGTAACCTCAGAGCCTCATTTTCATTTTACACACATTGGAGCATTAGCCAAGGGCTAGGTCAAGTATCAAAGACTAGATATGGGAGACTTCAACACTCAAATTGAAAAGCTAGACAAAGGTAACTATCAACCATGGAGATTTAGGGTCTCCAACTCTCTTATGGGCAAGGGCCTTTGGGGGTTGATTAGTGGAAGTGAACCAAGACCTAGGTTGGATGAGAATCCAACCAATGACCAGAGAAGGGCCTTTAGGGAATGGAATGAAAGAGACAAGAGGGTTATCTTTATTCTTTCCCAACACATTAGCAATAGCATGATCGGCCATATCCAAGACCTGGATTCAAGCATGAAGGTATGGGAGACACTTGAAAGGCTTTATTCAACAAGCACCAAAGCAAGGAAGATCCAACTCAAGAATGAGCTCAACAACCTTAGGAAGAGCTCAGGGAGTAGCATAAATGACTACATACTTAAGGTCAAGGAGTTATCAGATGCATTGGGATCCATTGGAAGCCACGTAGACGATGACGATCTTGTGGCTTATACTCTCAATGGTTTGAGAGATGATGAGAAGTGGAAACCCTTTACCACTTCAGTTTATGTAAGGGATAATCTTCCCGATTTTGAGCAATTGGTTGCTCTCATGGTCACCGAAGAAATGAACATAGGTGGAAGTTCAACTAAAAGCAAAGATGCACAAGTTTTCTATGCAGGTAATCAAAGGGGCAAAGGAAGACAAGGACAAGGAAGGGGCAAAGGAAGGTTTGGAGGAAGGCAAGGCCACTCAAGTAATCAAGGACATGACCAAGGCACCTCATCACAAAGAGGGAGAGGAAGATCAAGAGGAAGAGGAGGACGACATCAACAAAACAGGAATCAAGATGGCGAAGGATGTTACATATGTGGCAAGTTTGGCCACTATGCTAGAGATTGCTACCAAGGAGGAAACCAAAGGAACTATAATCAAGGTCCTTCATACAAAGGCCAAGGTAATTATGCTTCTACAAGTTCAGAAAATGACAATCTCTTGATGATGCACATGAATGGGAATTCAAGCAAAGTAGATAACACTTGGTATATTGATAGTGGATGTAGCAACCATATGAGTTGCAATGCTTCTTGGTTTACTAATCTACATGTTCCCAAAGGTAAAGGACATGTAGAAACAGGTGATGATACAGCCCATGAGATCTCCCATGTTGGAGATGTAGCTTTGGATGACAAGGAGGAAGGAAGATGTCTCAAGGATGTCTTGCATGTACCTACCATCACAAAGAACTTGGTGTCCGTTGGGCAAATGGTTGAAAGAGGCTATCAAGTAAGGTTCAACAAAGGTGGATGCTTTGTGGAGAACCCTAAGCAAGGTTACAAGGTCATAGCAAGAGGAAAGAAGCAAGGGAGACTCTTCACTTTGGAGGTAAATTCTCATTCTACTCAACATGTCTACTTCACATATGGAAACAAGAGGATTTCGGAGTTGGACTTGTGGCACAAGAGGATAGGTCACATCAACATACAAAGAATGAAGGAAATGCAATTCAAGAGGCTGGTTGAAGGTCTTCCCAACTTCCAAGGACAAGGTATGAAGCATTTATGTGAATCTTGTCAACTAGGGAAGCAAGCGAGACTTCCATTCAAGAAGAGTGGCTACATAAGCCAACATCCATTGGAGTTGATACATACAGATGTGTGGGGGCCAACGAAAGAGCAATCCATTGGAGGTAACAAGTACTTTGTCACTTTTATAGATGATTGCACAAGGATGGTTTGGGTTTATTTCATCAAAAACAAATCAGATGTGTTTACATGTTTCAAAGCATTCAAGGCAATGGTAGAGAAGGAAACAAGTACATATATCAAGAAGCTAAGGTCCGATGGAGGGGGAGAATATTTCTCAAATGAGTTTTCTGATTTTTTAATGGATCAAGGCATCAAGAGGCAAGTAACATGCAGGTACACACCCCAACAAAATGGAGTAGCAGAGAGAAAGAATAGATACATTGCCGAGATCGCTAGAGCAATGCTTAATGAGATGAATGTACCTAACATGTTTTGGAGTGATGCAGCAAATACCGCCGTGTATCTAATGAATAGGGCTCCTACCTCAGGGATCCATGGCTTGACACCATATCAAGCCTATTATGGTAAGAAACCTGATCTTTCCCACTTGAAGATATTTGGATGTACTTGTTATGTACATGTGCCAAGTGAATTGAGGCACAAGCTACAACCAAAGGCAGAAAAGTGTGTGTTTCTAGGATATTCAAATGATCATAAAGGTTACAGGTGCTTCAACCCAAATACAACGGACTTGAGGATATCAAGGGATGTAGCATTTGATAAGCTACTCCCTTGGTATAAGAAGTATGATTGTATGCAGGACTATGAAGAAGAAAAGCATGGACATGATGAAGAACAAATCGACCTAGAGCTAAGCGGCCCAAGGTGTTCCATCAATGAAGATAGTTCAAGCATGAACTCACCATGGAGGGGGAGATCTTCATCAAGCTATGAAGCACAATCAATCAACAAAGGCAAAGCAACATTGGTGGAGTTGGATGAAGAAGGTAATGAAGTTGAAGATGATGAAGGACACATGATGGAGAAAGAAGCCACGTCAAAGAAAGAGATCAAGTTCCCAAGGCAAAGGAGGTTTATTCCTCCAAAAGGTGAAGAAAGGAAGTCTTCTAGAGTTAAGTATCCAACTCAAAGGTTTACTTATGATTCATACATGGCAACACATTATGCATATATGAACAAAGTAGTAGAAGATCATGAGCCCGATTGCTATGAAGATGCAAGCAGGTACACCGAATGGAAAGAGGCAATGCAAGAAGAGATCGACGCACTTGAGGAAAATCAAACATGGACTCTAGTGCCCAAGAAGGAGAACATGAAGGTAATAGGTAATAAGTGGGTGTATAAAGTAAAGAGGAATTCAGATGGATCTATTTCTAGGTTCAAAGCAAGATTGGTGGCTAAGGGTTTTGCACAAACCTATGGAGTGGACTTTGAAGAGACATTCAGCCCCGTGGCAAAGATGAGCACCATTAGGACACTCATTGCAATGGCTGCTAGCAAAGGATGGAAGCTCTTCCAATTGGATATCAAGAATGCCTTTCTCAATGGAGACTTGGAAGAAGAGGTATACATGGAGCAACCACTAGGTTTTGTTCATAAAGAGTTTCCACATCATGTTTGTAGGTTGAAGAAGGCACTTTATGGCCTAAAGCAAGCTCCAAGGGCTTGGAACCAAAGATTGGTGGACTATTTGATCAAATGTGGTTACAATCAATGCAAGGCGGATCCATCTCTCTTCATCAAACAAAGAGGAGAACTTGTGGTCTACATGTGTGTGTATGTAGATGATCTTATCATTACAGGTAATGATACAAAGGGCATTGAGGAGATCAAGGCAAAGCTTGGAAAGGAGTTTAGGATCTCTGATCTTGGAGATCTTAGGTATTTTCTTGGCATTGAAGTTGTATACAAAGAAGAAGGTATTATGCTCATACAAAGGAAGTATATTCTAGACCTACTTGAGAGGTTTGGGATGCTACATTGCAAGCCTATTTCAAATCCCATGGAAGTTAATGTAAAGCTAAGCTCCATTGATGGAGAGCCATTAGAGGATGTAACTTTGTATCGATCTATTGTAGGCTCTTTCAATTATGCCACAATAACCAGGCCTGACATAGCATATGGAGTTGGAGTGTTATCACAATTTATGCATAGTCCAAGGACTACACACTTGCAAGCTGCAAGAAGAATGTTGCGATATCTCAAAGCCACTATAAATGAAGGATTGTTCTACTCATTTGATGATGATATGCAGGTCAAAGCTTATTCCGATGCCGATTGGGCCGGTTCGAAGGAAGATAGAAGGAGTACAAGTGGTTACCTAGTCATGCTAGGTAGCAAGATCATCTCATGGATTTCAAAGAAGCAACCCACGGTGGCATTATCTTCCACCGAGGCTGAGTATAGAGCTTTGGCTCAAGTCACATGTGAGCTAATGTGGATTAAGAAGTTATTTATGGAGCTTAATTTGCAGGTTGACACATATCCAATTTTTTGTGACAACATGAGTAGCATTCATCTAGCATCGAACCCTGTCTATCATGCTAGAACCAAGCATATTGAAGTGCACTATCACTTCATAAGGGAAAAGGTGATATCCAAGGAAGTTTCAGTACATCATATTGGTACTAAGGACCAAGTTGCGGACATGTTTACAAAGGCTTTGGATGGGATGAAGATTTCAAAATTCAAGCAATGCATCAACATGAAGGAGCTTGGATGAGAATGAAGAATTGAAGCTTGAGGGGGAGTGTTAAAAGTCAAGCTTCAAGCTAAAAATTCGTGGGGAATCTTTTATGGACATGTGGAGCAATCAAAGGAAGCCAAAAGCCACGAGATTCCATCAAGAAAAGTCACTCAACCACTCCCCAAGTCATCTCAACTAATTCCTCCAAGTTAGGAGGCTGATTTGGAAAGGTAGTTCCTAGATTTTAGGGGCACACCTCTCACTATAA
Organism: Ceratopteris richardii; assembly: GCA_020310875.1. Lineage (NCBI taxonomy): Eukaryota > Viridiplantae > Streptophyta > Polypodiopsida > Polypodiales > Pteridaceae > Ceratopteris > Ceratopteris richardii. Next base: position 116,589,598 of record CM035418.1, read on the forward strand.
AAGGAGCATGTATCCCGACTTCTTTTGGGCCATCTTCTTGGAGTTTTAGCTCATGTAAAGTGAGCACTAAGTGCTGGAGTTGTGATAAGCAAGCCCCTTGCTTAAGCAACCCCCTTGCTTGCTTGTTTGTTTTCTTTTAGTAGGCATATCTATGTGTGTGCGCAGGCAGTGTTGCAACTCTCTACCCCTGAGTTGTTAGCATTGGTTCTCCCTCATATGGTATCCATTTGATGTAATTCTTGTCTCATTGGATAGCTATAAGAGTCTATTTTATGCTTACAAATTCTCTGGAGCATTCTCTGAGTAAGCTGGGAGCAACATTCATTTTAGTGAAGTTGTGTGATTGATATCTCTCTCTTTGTGTAGGCTCTGTTGGAAATATTTTGCTCTCTGTTGTAAGGGCTGGTTCTCCTTCTCTATGTATCCATTTGCTATGATTTTGGTGTCATTGGGTAGCTATTAGAGTCTTCTAAAGTTGACTTAAGTTTGAGATTCATTCTCTGTATAATCTCTGAGAAAAGTTTGCTGGAGTGAAGTGAGGTCTCTGCTTGACTAGCAGTTGTGAGCATTCAACTAGCTCATGTTGTAGACATTGTTTCTCTTTGTGTAAGCATCTATTTCAAGTGAAATTTGTTTTGTTGGAAAGCCCTTGGTGTCTACTACAGGTCTACAAAAGCTCACAGGAGTTCTCTGCATAAGCTCTGAGTAAGAGCATTTTTGGTGTGCAGAGGTCAAAGAAGGATACCTGTGGAGGTCATTCGCGCTTCATCGTTGCTTAGGGGTTGAGATACTTCCCCCATCAGAAAGGACACGTGAAGAAATATTGTTATGCATTAAATAATGCTAAAGGTGAAGGACAAAATGTTGATGGGCATGTTAAACAGTTACTTGCATCATCTACTTCAACTATGAAGATTGAAGAAATTATTACTATTTCTGATGATGCTAATGTGTTAACACTTGATAGTACTATGCCAACTGAGGCTCTTATGGCTGATTCTCTTCCCCACACCTGATTTCTAGCTTGGTACCGTGAGACTTGGTGACTCTTACGAGTGTGATATTGTAGGGATTGGAGATGTGGTTGTGCAGTTCATTGATGGTTCAAAATTTACTATGCATAATGTGTTGGTGTAATTCAAGCCTTAACACTTGGCTTGGATATTAACCTTGAAGACTCAACATAAAGCTTGGACCTTGGAAGTCTAGCTTGGATTAATTCATGAAGATATCACTTGAAGAATGAGCCATAGGAACTCATGCTTATGTGTACTAATTTTTACTCACTGTAAAAGTCATTATGACTTGGAATACACATGTAATCATACCTACTTGATTAAGTCGTGGAAAATTTGATTGAATGGGTAGGTGAATGATTGAGAGAATATCTCATTCACTTTTAGGTACAAGATTCTAGGAGATTGACATGAATTTGAAATTCAAAATCTCACTCAATCTCTATAAAAGTTACAAGTCAAAAGTCGTGGATTTATTCACTTCTCCCGAGGCATTTCTGACAAATTCATTGAGAGTGTGAGTGCTACACTATAGCCTACACCTCTGAGTACCATTGGGCATTACATATCATGCCAATGGGAATGTACAATCAATAGATCTAATACATATACTTACATTCATAATCTCTGATTTCTCTGTGTCATCATCTTCAACTCTGTCAACTTCCAAGAGGCACATCTCAAGATCCACTGAACCAAATTGGATGATTCAAAGTGCATTGGATTCAGCTCAACGTCTACTATACACCTACAAAGTTTCAAGGCTATTGGATCAACCATTACAGAGAAATCTCAATCGAGGTGCTCACTGGTATGTGACTGTAAGTCTCCTAAAAAGTCGGGGGTGTACCTTATTTTGCTAAAGTGATTTCTCTGAGTGTGGTTTATCATTTCCTTTCATTCCACTTGAAAATAGGAGCTTACTAAGCTAATAGAATATCTCTAGAAGGAATTTTGCTAATTGTAACTACACTGGTCACACTGAGCATAACACTGAGCAGGTATCAAGACCAAAATAGAAAGTTTTCAAGTCTTGTGATTTACAAAGTAGTCTGTTTTGATCAAGTCATTACTCAAACCTTTTCCAAAGTACATATAGCATATTTTGGAGTCATTTGGAAGCTCAAGGAGTCTACTAAGCATATCTGGAGTCAAAAGAGGGCAGGTGTGAAGCAGGTTTTGCAGCACCAACTAATCTCCTGAGTGCATTCAACCATCATTCCCAACAGTGGTATCAGAGCATATAAGGTAATCATGGGTGATGGTTTCCCTTCCTTCATTGACAAATTAGATAGGAACAACTATCAAGCTTGGTCTCTAAGGATGAAGACCTATCTACAAGGAAGGAGCTTGTATGGATTCATATCAGGAGATGAGGAATTGCCCTCATTCAAAGCTAGAGGCCTACCCACCAAGGAAGAGCAAGAGAGACTCAATCAATGGTGTGCAAAAGATGCTTTGGCAAGGTCATATCTTCTAAACTCTATTTCTGATTTCCTTCTACCACACATAAGGAATTGCAAAACTTCCCAAGAGACTTGGGAAACCTTGTCAACTTACTTTTCATCAAGCACAAGGGCCAGAAAGAATCAGCTATGGGTTGAGTTTACAACTTTTAGGAAGCAATCAAAGCAATCTGTCTCAGACTTTGTTACCAAAGTCAAAGATATTGCAGACCAACTTGCAAGTGTTGGAGAAGAGATTGAGGAAGAGCAAATAGTCAGACAAGTGATCAATGGTCTAAAGGCAGATGACAAGTGGGAGAGCTTTACCACAGCAATGGACTTATACATGGACATCCAAGCACCTGATCTAACAACTCTGATTGGACAACTCTTCACTCATGAAGCAAAGCTTACAAAGATTGGAGAGCAATCAAAAGGTAACAATCCCTCTGCCCTTTATACTGATAAGAAGGTAAAGGATAAAGGTAAAAGCAAAAAGGTTGATGAAGAAGGCTCTACCTCCCAAGCAAACTATGCAGGGAGAGGTAGATCTTCAAGAGGAAGAGGCAGAGGAGGTAAGTCAGGTAGGGGGAGACCCTACAACCAATCTCCATGCAACATTTGTGGCTTGTCTAACCATACCACAGATGAATGCTACAAAAACTACAAGAACCAAAGAGGAAGAGGTCACCAAAGAGGAGGATACTCTCAAGGCAGAGGCAGATTCAACCAATCTCAAGGCTACCATGGCTACAACAATAATTATAACAACAACTACAATCACAATGGCAACTATCAAGGTGGATACAGAAATAGGAAAGACTACAACAATTATGCAGAGGAGCAAGATGATTCCTTATTGATCATGAATATGACATCTAAGTCAGGTATCAATGATGATCACTTATTCTATATTGATTCAGGGTGCTCTAATCATGTAGCTGGAAATGTTGCCTTACTTTCTGATTTGGAAGAACCCAAAGGCAAGCACCAAGTGCAGACAGGTGATGACACTAAACATTCACTTGTTAAAGTAGGTAATGTCAAAACTAGTGATGGTAATCAAAATCTATTGAGCAGAGTATTGTATGTTCCAACAATCACCAAGAATCTGATGAGTGTAGGTCAGATTGTGGAAAAAGGTCTACAGGTCAGGTTTACTCAACATGGTGCATATGTGGAGGATCCAAGACATGGATTTAGAAGGATAGCCAAGGGAGAAAAATTAGGTAGATTGTTTACCTTTGAACTTGAAGACACTAAGAGTATTGCTTTGTACAACTATAAAGATCAAACCCTATCAGAATTGGAGATTTGGCACAAGAGATTAGGTCACATTGGAGAAAGGACCTTAAAGCAAATGAGTAGGGATCAATGTGTGCTTGGGATACCTAATGTATCCAAGCAACACATGATATACAAGTGTGGGGCTTGTCAATTTGGTAAATCACACAGATTGCCTTATACCAAGAAAGGTTTTATGCATGAAGATTATCTGGAATTAGTGCATACAGATGTTTGGGGACCTAGCAAGGAGCCATCCAAATCTGGATCAAGGTACTATGTGTCCTTCATTGATGACTATAGCAGGTGGACTGTCTTATATTTCATGAAACATAAAGATGAAGTATTTAATTGTTTCAAGAGGTACCTTGCACTAGTTGAAAATCAAATAGGAAGACATTTGAAGAAGCTAAGGTCAGATGGTGGAGGAGAATACTTCTCAAATGACTTTGAAGATTTCTTGCAGGAAAGAGGCATCAAGAGGGAGATTACTAAAAGGTACTCACCTGAACAAAATGGGGTAGCAGAAAGGAGGAATAGACTTATTGTAGAGACAGCTAGGTCTATGCTAAATGAAAAGAAATTGCCAAATTATCTTTGGGCAGAGAGTGTATCTACTGCCATATATTTAATTAACAGGTTGCCATCAAAGACACTTGATGGAATGACACCCTATGAGGCTTGGCATGGTAAGAGACCATCTCTGGATCATTGCAAAATCTTTGGTTGTGTTGCATATGTGCATATTCCCTCACAAGTAAGGGGAAAACTAGACCCTAAAGCTGAAAAATGTATCTTCATTGGTTATGATTTGAATCAGAAGGGATACAGATTCTACAACCCCTCAAACAAAGGCTTCAAGGTAAGCAGAGATGTCATCTTTGATGAGAATGATTCATGGTATGAAAATGAATGCAGGAAGGTAAGTCTACCTTATGACATGGAAGAAGACTTCCCCAAGCTTATCAAGCAAGAACCAATTCAGAAAGAAGACACAAGCTCAGATGATGAAGACACCATCAACATTGAAGAGTTCAAGGCTTGGAAATCCAAAGGGAAGATGAAGATGAAGCAACTAGAAGAAAATCCAGAATCATCAACTCAAGCTATGAGGAGATCTCAGAGACAAAAGAAAAAGCCTATTAGGTATGGGTATGATACTTCCCTTGTAACCAAGCATTCTGTATATCTTGCAAAGGATCTTTTGAGTGAAGAACCAGGTACATTTGAAGAAGCAATCACTAAACCAGAATGGAAGGAAGCAATGGATGAAGAAATGGAGGCTCTCAAGGAGAGTGACACTTGGGACTTGGTACCCAAGAAAGAATCTATGAAGGTGATAGGATCCAGATGGATCTACAAACTCAAAAGGAATTCAGATGGTACAATAAACAGTTATAAAGCTAGGTTGGTAGCTAAGGGTTTTGCACAAACCCAAGGCATTGATTATGAGGAGACATTTTCTCCTGTGGCCAAGATGCCAACTATCAGAGTTATGGTGAGTGTAGCTGCATCCAAGAATTGGAACATGTACCAATTGGATGTGAAGAATGCATTCTTGAATGGATGGATATCTGAAGAAGTCTACATGTCACAACCACCTGGCTATGAAGATCCCAAGAAGGTAAATCATGTTTGTAAATTGAAGAAGGCTCTGTATGGATTGAAGCAGGCACCTAGAGCATGGAATTACAGGTTGACAACCTATCTCCTAGACCAAGGGTTCATAATGAGTAAAGCAGATACTTCATTGTTTATCAAAAGGAACAATTCAGAGGTAATATACTTGTGTGTCTATGTTGATGACATCATTATTACAGGAAATGATGTTCAAGGAATTAGACATATCAAAGGACAGATGATGAAGGAATTCAAGATTAATGATCTTGGATTATTGAAGTACTTCCTAGGACTTGAATTGGTCTATACAAATTCAGGTATCTTTATTACTCAGAAGAAGTACATTCAGGATATGGTCAAGAAGTTTAATTTGCAGGAAGCTAAAGTATCAAGCACTCCTATGGAGGTCAACCATAAACTCAGTGCTCATGAAGGAGAAGAACTCCAAGATATTACAGGTTACCAAAGTTTGGTAGGTAGTCTTAATTATGCTACCTTAACCAGGATTGATATATCATATGGTGTTAGTGTACTTAGCCAATTTATGCACAAACCAAGAGTACCTCATTTAGAGGCAGCAAAGAAGATAATTAAGTACCTAAAGGGAACACAAAATCATGGTTTGTACTTTCCCTATTCATCAGACATTGATATTAAGGTATATTCAGATGCAGATTGGGCAGGTTGCAAGGATGACAGGAGAAGCACATCTGGTTACATATGTTTTGCAGGTGATAAACCAATTTCTTGGTCATCCAAGAAACAACCCACAGTAGCTTTATCATCTACTGAGGCAGAGTATAGAGGGCTAGCAAATGCCACTCAAGAAGCCATATGGTTGAAGCTTTTATATTCAGAATTGGGTCTATACACAAGACCACCAGTCATTTTTGGTGATAACACAAGTTCTCTTCACCTTGCAGCTAATCCAATTTATCATGCTAGGACAAAACACATAGAGGTTCATTATCACTATGTGAGGGAGAAGTTACTTAGCAAAGATATTCAATTGTCATATGTGTCTACTAATATGCAATGTGCAGATTTGCTTCCTAAAGCTCTGGATGGAAGCAAGCTATGCAGATTTAAATCCATGATTGGATTGCAGGAAATAATTGAAGACTAGAGATGAGGACTTGAGCCAAAGTGTTTGGCTTGAGGGGGAGCTGTTGGTGTAATTCAAGCCTTAACACTTGGCTTGGATATTAACCTTGAAGACTCAACATAAAGCTTGGACCTTGGAAGTCTAGCTTGGATTAATTCATGAAGATATCACTTGAAGAATGAGCCATAGGAACTCATGCTTATGTGTTCTAATTTTTACTCACTGTAAAAGTCATTATGACTTGGAATACACATGTAATCATACCTACTTGATTAAGTCGTGGAAAATTTGATTGAATGGGTAGGTGAATGATTGAGAGAATATCTCATTCACTTTTAGGTACAAGATTCTAGGAGATTGACATGAATTTGAAATTCAAAATCTCACTCAATCTCTATAAAAGTTACAAGTCAAAAGTCGTGGATTTATTCACTTCTCCCGAGGCATTTCTGACAAATTCATTGAGAGTGTGAGTGCTACACTATAGCCTACACCTCTGAGTACCATTGGGCATTACATATCATGCCAATGGGAATGTACAATCAATAGATCTAATACATATACTTACATTCATAATCTCTGATTTCTCTGTGTCATCATCTTCAATTCTGTCAACTTCCAAGAGGCACATCTCAAGATCTACTGAACCAAATTGGATGATTCAAAGTGCATTGGATTCAGCTCAAAGTCTACCAGACACCTACAAAGTTTCAAGGCTATTGGATCAACCATTACAGAGAAATCTCAATCGAGGTGCTCACTGGTCTCTGACTGTAAGTCTCCTAAAAAGTCGGGGGTGTACCTTATTTTGCTAAAGTGATTTCTCTGAGTGTGGTTTATCATTTCCTTTCATTCCACTTGCAAATAGGAGCTTACTAAGCTAATAGAATATCTCTAGAAGGAATTTTGCTAATTGTAACTACACTGGTCACACTGAGCATAACACTGAGCAGGTATCAAGACCAAAATAGAAAGTTTTCAAGTCTTGTGATTTACAAAGTAGTCTGTTTTGATCAAGTCATTACTCAAACCTTTTCCAAAGTACATATAGCATATTTTGGAGTCATTTGGAAGCTCAAGGAGTCTACTAAGCATATCTGGAGTCAAAAGAGGGCAGGTGTGAAGCAAGTTTTGCAGCACCAACTAATCTCCTGAGTGCATTCAACCATCATTCCCAACATAATGTACACCATGTACCTCATTTATCACGCAGTTTGATGTCAGTTGGTCAACTTGATGACCTTGGTTACAAGGTGTTCTTCTATGCTCAGTCCTTTTGCATATTAAAGGGCAATATGGTTATTGCAAAAGGAAGCAAAGTTGGCTCACTTTATCCTTTATTTATATAACAGAAAGAACACTTGTTAGCTGTTATTGAACAGCCTATGGCTTGTATTGGGCATGATCATTTGGGACATATATCTTGTAGTGGAATGGAAAATCTTTCTCGTTCTAGCTACTTACCTGCATTATCTTTCTATAATTTTTCATTTTGTGAACATTGTCAATATGGAAAGCAAACTAGAAATGTGCATAGAATGCACATTGACTCTTCAATTCAACCTTTAAATCTTGTTCATACAGATGTGTGTGGTCCTATGCCGACTAGGTCCTTAGGTGGTTCTCTTTAATTTGTCACTTTCATAGATGATGCAACTAGAAAAGTTTGGGTATATCCTATCAAATCAAAGGATGAGGTATTCCCTACTTTCAAAAAATGGCTTGCCTTAGTTGAGATTGAAAAATGAACTAAGCTTAAGGCTTTACATTCAGATAATGGGGGTGAGTATACCTCACATGAATTCAGGCCTTTTTGTCAATCTAGAGGGATTCATAGAGAGTTTACAGCTCCTTATACCCTAGTATAGAATGGTGTAAGAGAGGATGAATAGAACTATTCAAGATAGAGTAGTATCTATGTTGCATCATGCAAACCTCTCATAAGGTTTTTGGGCAAAAGAAATACTGACTACAGTTCATGTGATTAACATTTCACCTAGTACTAGCAAAGGTTTGAAAGTGGCAGAAGAGTTATGGATAGGGAAGCCACCATATTATGATCATCTTCGAGTTTTTGGGTGTGAAGCATATGTTCATATACCCAAGATCTTAGACAAAAATTGGACCATAAGTCAAAGAAATGCATTTTTCTTAGATATGGTCGAGAAGGACAATTTGGATATCGCTTATGGGATCCTGAAACACGGTCAATGATCGGAAGTAGTGATGTCATTTTTAATGAGTCTAAGATGCATAAACAACCCATTAAGGAGGTTGAGGTGAGAAGAGTGGTGTTTGAGGATACTAGTCCTCCGGTTAGCATGCATAAAAATGTTGTAGATAGGGATGTTCAAGAGAATGTCCATTCAGATCAGTCTACACATATTCCTGTTCAACACCCATTGAGACATCGTGCACGTGTCTCACATCCACCTGATAGACATGTTTTAGGGCTAGATTTTGTTATGCTAACAGATGCCAGTGAGCCTTCTTGCTACAAAGAGGCTATGCAAACAAAGGATCATGTCAAGTGGAAGCACGCCATGAAGAGTGAGTTGGATTCTATTCACAAGAATGGTACTTGGGATTTAGTACCTTTACCAAAGGGCAAGAAAGCTTTGCCACATTGTAAATGGGTATATAAGCTGAAAGTCACATCAGATAGTGCTTCTCCAAAGTATAAAGCATGACTTGTTGCAAACGGTTTTAAGCAACAACATGGTGTTGATTTCAAGGGAATCTTCTCTCCAATGGTCAAGATGACTACCTTGTGCATGTTGCTTGGATTCGTTGCAATGGAGGACTTAGAGCTAGTCCAAATGGACATGAAAATTGCTTTCTTGCATGGAGATCTTACAGATGAGATCTATATGGAACAACCAAAGGGTTATGTAGTTCTTGGAAAGGAAAGTCTAGTTTGTAAGCTTAAGAAGAGCTTGTATGGACTTAAACAGTCCCCTCGACAATGGTACCAAAAGGTTGACGCTTTTATGAAGTCTCAAGGCTATTCTCGAAGCAATGAGGATCATTGTCTCTACACCAAGAGATGCTCAAATGGAAGCTTGATATGCTTGATACTTTATGTCGATGATATGCTGATTGCTGGGAAGTCCTCTTATGATTTGTCAATTCTCAAAAAGAAGTTGAGTCAGACATTTGATATGAAGGATTTGGGGGATGCCAAACATATTATTGGCATGCACATTACTCGTGATAGGAGAAAAAGATGCATATACTTGTCTCAAAGTGAGTACATATCCCAAGTACTTCACAAGTTCAATATGCAGGATAGAAAGACATTGAGTACACCTTTACCCACATATGTGAAATTGAGCAAGGATGATTTCCTGAAATCAAATGAGGAAAAGGAATTCATGACCAGAATTCCCTATCTGTCTTGTTGGTAGTCTCATGTATGCTATGGTAGCTACGAGACCACACATTGCATTTGAAGTGGGTGTTGTGAGCAGATATATGTCTAATCCTGGCAAGAAACATTGGGAAGCGGTCAAGATGATTTTAAGATATCTAAGTGGCACTAAGGACAAGTGCCTATGCTTAGGTAGAGGGAAAGCATCCATTATTGGTTACACAAATTTTGACTATGCTGGTTGTGTAGACAATCATAAGTCTACATCAGGGTACATTTTTCATTTTATTGAAGGTGCTATCTCTTGGAGATTGTTGAGGTTGTAGCAAGGAATGACCAAGAACCCTCACCACCTTGCATGGAAGCAATAAGGAAAGCTCAAGAGTGACTCTCCTCTCATCCACCCCTATCTCCCACATGTTCAAGCCATTGGCATCAGCCCCATGCTATGCCACATGCTTGAAAACAAGGAGAATAGGGGGTCAAGGATCCTAGTCCATGAGGAAAATACAAGCAAATGCAACTACTCTACTCACACAAAGAAGAGACATGCATAGGCACACACACTCCACTCTCACACACTCACAAAGACAACAATACATGTAAATGTAACAAGTCTTGGAGTAAATGAGAGCCTTCTTCCATTGATAAGAGATATTACATGAGAGCACATCGACCAAAAAGCTCCCCTCTTTACAAAAATGAGCTTCTATTTATAAGCTATGCTCTATTCCCCATGTGCTCTTTTGAAAATTCAAAAAGGTGATTCTCTCTCTAACTAACATATCTCCTAGAGATCCTTTCCTAACAAACAAATCCCCATAAAAGCATGCGTGGGATTTCTATGTGGGGATTGTTTAGATGTGTGCAAAAAGTAGGCTATTTTACAAACTTTCTCTTCCATAGTGTTAGAGAACTATTAAAAAGAGTCCTAAGAGATTGTTCACGTGAGCACATCTCTTTTATACAAAAAAAAAGGTATTTGGAGCACTAGAGGGGTGCCTATACTCAAAGAAATTGTGGGAAACCCCTATAACCCAACACTCTTCCCCCCCTAGACTTTTATCGTCCTCGACAAAGCTAGAAAGGAAGAACATACACAACTGAACTGTTCCAAGTGGAAGTCTTCAAGTCTGAAAATCTTCAGGTCTTCAAAATCTGCAATTCTTCAGTCTGCAAGGCTTCAGGTTGCAAGTCTTCTGTCTTTACTTCAATCTACAAATCTTCAATCTTCAAAGCTGGGCGACACAATCCCCTTGGGGGGCAGTCAGCCCAGCATGCATCCCATTGTGTAGTCCCATGTAGGACTGATAGAGCCTCACCCAAGAACCTGAAATTAAACATACAAAACACGAGTAGACTGTTTCTAAAAAGAGGTAGAATGTAACATTTAGTTCAATTCGTAGTTTCCACTTGAGGGGACATCAAGTCCTATAGGACTAGCTCTTTAGAGACAAGTCCTCTTGGAGAGCTAGCTATTCCTGCAATCCACAAATTAAAGCACCAAAGGCCAACAACCCAAGCAATGGTCCATATGACTTATATTTTTGCCATGTCATACTCACTTAATTACAAGCGCTTAGTTATATGGATGAGAAAAAACAACAGTTAGTGAATAAAGCCATGTATATTCTTTGCTAAGTAGACATACTTGGTCTAGAGCAATTTCTGCAAATCATAGTGTCACATCATCTAATAGGGGCACACATGATTGATGTAGAAGTTCAATATGTGCAGGCCTGCAATGAAATATTTATTTGATTGATCCAGCAATTATCAGGCACAGGGTTGAGACGATGACTGTATGAAATCACACCGATGCTGTTAGTGCCTGGAATTTTAGTTATATGCAAGCCTTTTTATGTAAAAAGAGATGCAATGAGTAATCAAGTTTTAGTCTGTATGATCACATGAGGGCATGATCAAAGTGATTCATTTCAGGATTGATAAAACATGTAGGCAACAGAATAAGCAATGTCAATCATATGCCCCTAATCATCCCAAGTTTCTCCCAAAATTGGTATAGAGGGTAATTACACACCAATCCTACAGGGGTCAGTCACAAGGTCTTCAAAACTAGTATCAAAACTACATCCATCACAAGAGAACAACATCATGCATGAACCAAGTTCCCTATCCCAGACAATTATCAACTCATCATTCTTCTTTTGAACCTGCCATAGTATTATCCAATGTCCTCATCTATAGGAGTCAAGAGGGATCAATGCTACATTCTGTATGTGTTGGCCTGCAATGCATTAAGTGAGCATTGTAAAACCAGAGAATTACTTCTCTGGCAAAAAACAAGCACTCGGACCTTTGTGACTTTCACAATGGTACAACATAGGTCTAAATCCACACAAATTTTCCTTCTAATTAACAACTTTTAGATTGTTTGCCTAAATTATTGAGCAGGCCGTTTTTCCAAGAAAAAGACCATCAACCCCTTGACACAAGGAGCATATATCGCCATGACTGCAATTCCTAAAATTCATATGAAAGTAGAATAGCCAAGAATGATGATTTAAAACATGAGTAGTCTCAGCCTAGTTTCCTAACTGTCGAGAAGTTGGGTGATTAAGTCAAACTATGATGCAATTTAGTTTAGATTATGTCTTAACCTAAGGTCAATGTCCCTCCAATAATTCAACAGTCATGCGAGAACAATCCACAATTTTGATTTATGCATAGCCAAGTGACAATCATAAGAATAGTTTGAGTGTAGGGAGTTTGGTCTCAATCTGCAATTAGGATAGACAAACAACATCACCCCCATATTACCAAAAGATCTATGAGATATGCCTATATAAGTGAAGAATGAATGCCACAATCATGGATATAGGCAAGCCTGTTATTACTAATCAGTGTAGAGACCTACAAAGCTCATGATCATCCACATTTACAACCCTTACTCTTTATGCAAAGATTATCAAAACATATCATGTAACCCAATTGAAATAGAGACTGAGACACAAGTCATACTCAAACTGTTGTGACTTTTAGTCCTAGAGCCTGGTCTGAGCCCATGTATTCTTCCCCTTAGCACAGAGATCATAAACAGAGTGAACACGTAAGCTTGGAGTGATGTGAGCGAACAAGTGAGTCAATCCAATGTGCACATATGATTGAAGCTTTTGAAAATGAACTTCCTAAATATGATATTGTGCTTAGAGGTGATGTAAAAAAGATGATCTTTATCGTTCCTCAGGCATTCATGAGATGCAAATAGAGTTCCTTTAATGGACTAGATGTGGATTGCCTACTTGCACTTATTCAGAAAATACAGATACTCGTTCATGTGTGGTGGATTACTTTTGACCAGTATAATTGTAGTCATGATTCATACAATTTATATGGTGTAATCAAGATAGGTAAAGTGCAATTCAAGTGAAGCTTGTGATAGATTGTGTATGGAAGCATAGAGGCAACCAAAACAGAGAAGTAGGGAAGCATGTCATTCCCATGCCCCCATTCTGATAGACTGCACAAGAAATGAGCAAAAATAGCTTAATATAGTCAGAACCATTCCCTCATGAGTAATACACAGGAAGATTACCCTACAACATCTCCTACCATCCGAATCACCTACTTCAGTTTGGAGCTAAGTGATGGGAGGGGGTGGTCACATTTTCTATGGAATCAAAAAACAAGTACAAGCTCAAGAAATCAAGGAAAACCTTTCAACATTGTTATGTGAGAGTAGCTTGAGATCACCAATGTCCAGGAGTACCTGCAACAAGCCTACAAGACATACTTTCATGGCACCACACCTGTGAAGAAGGAGAAGGGCACCAACCTGTGCAATCTAGCATACATAGTTAGAACAACAATAAATTAGATCCAATCCCTAAGGGTCCACCATCTTAGTAGGACACATCATAAGGCCACAACTTTTTGTAATTGTTAGCAATAGGCAGGTCAACTCCTGCCCATAATCTTCTCCTCTGCAGGGCCTAAACCTCATATGCAGGCATTCCAAATGATGTATTGGGGTACCATAAATGGTCGAAGGCAGGACAGCTACACCACCAGGAGTGCAGCAAGGTACTGGAACAACGACCTATCACATCAGCAGCTTCAAGGAGGATGCCCTAGGGTGGCCTCATCTCTTGGCAAAAGGGTAGAAATGGCAATTTTGTGTGATGTCATGGCATCGAGCTTCCGTCATATGTGCCAATGTGTCTCCGGTTGTTAGTCAAGTCCTCTTTGGATATCCAACTTCAAAACAGAAGCATCACAAATGGAAAGCCATTTTGATAGTAGTTTATAGATATTCGTGGACCTGTTTATGAACTTGGTGATTCCTACTCCAAATCCTCGTGTTTTGATAGGCACATCAGCATTATAGATGCTTGCTTGCCTCACGGCCTCAAAATCTATGGATGGAGAATCGATGCCTAATACTACTTAGGACTCGGGGGCACAGATAATCAGAGAGAAAGTTTGGGCTTTGCAACGTGAAGAACAAGCCCTGCCAGGGCAAATGACACCCCACAAATTATCGGAGTAGAACCTCTCTAAAAAATTCAAGGAGCTTCCCAGATGAACACACAACATCATAAATGGCCTGTTATTACGGTGTCCATTAGCCCAACATGCCGCTTGGTATGATACTAAATAAAGGAGATGGAGGGGAAAGGGATGATTCATTCAGCTCAAGTAAACATTGCTTACAAGCAACTTCCATTCATAATCACTTTCTTTAATCATAGACCAAGGCAAACAAGTGACAAACAGATACACAAATGCATAGGCGTGAGATTTTAAACAGGGAAGAGTAACCCTAGAGCCTTTCAAAAATGGAAATAGATGCATAACTTCTACAAGAGTGTTACAACACATTGCCAAAGCAATGATGGAACCCAGCCAAGAACCGACTTGAGAGGATGGCACCATTTGCCAGTGGTGTCGAAAAGTATCTAGCCCCCTTCATGGCAGAATAGTAGAAGCGTATATGCCGAATACATACCCGCCTTTCATGCTGGACTAATACGTCGAAGGGTTGAGACATGGCAATCAAAGGTCGATTTTTCACGCATCAAAGTCTCATGTAGTCTGTAGCAATCTGTGTACAGTGGATGTATCCCGGAGACAGAGCAGTCATTGGGTTTAGATTGCATGCAGCAGTGATGAAAAGTTTTCGCAGCCATAGCATAAAGAAGGTCGTCCTTCCAATGTATCAGTCTGCTCAAAATGGTGACAACAACATCACCCCAAATTAGTAGAGGAAAAATACTTGCTGACTGGAAGGTTGAGTAGTAGAGTGTGTAGAGTCTTATGTAGTCTAGTGGCAGAGGGAAATCGAACTTCCCCTTCAAAGGTTATGCACAGATGGTGCATCACCGAGCTCCTTTCAAGATATGAGCCGCAAGCAACATCCTTGAATCTTCAAAACGACATTTCGTATGTGCACCATTGGTCGACCCTGGATGCATCAACGAGATGGCACCTAGCCACCGAGGGAGAAGAGAAGGAGCATAGTAGTAGCCCCGCACCCTTCTATACGATAAGGGAGGTCAAGAGGTATGCAGAGACGGTCCTGTGACAGAGGTAAGCAGGGAGCATAGCTCGACTTGCAAGAGGAAGGAGACAGGGAAGACGAAGGAGACAGGGAAAAAGAGGGAGAGAGAAAGGGTAGTACACCCCTTCCTGCCCTGCATGTTTTGTCAGCAAGGAGAGAATGGGAGGGAGAGTTAAGACCCTCCCCCAACTACCCTGTCGTGCAACATAAAGAGAGGGAAGGCGAATTCTGTTCCCCTCCACGTCCATATCAAAAAGGAAGAGCGCACTGACCACAATAGTCAAGGACAGAGATCATTCTCATGTCCTACGCTCCTAGCCTAAACTCGAAAGTTTGTACTTAGATGTGTTAAAAGTTCTTTCATGTAGAATGGATGGCATCCGATGATGGTATTTTTTTGAAGCAGCACTAAAGCTTCCAATCTTTCACATGTTTGAAATAGAAAAGAGGGAGAGACAAAATAGAAGAATACCCTCCCCTCAATCCAAGACATACACCAGTTTCAAGAAATGTCAGAGTTGAAAGGTGATGCCATATGTGTGAATGATGTGTACATGTGTAGAAGTGAGGGAGAGAGAAGACAGGTTAGGGGGTGTTTTCTTTTTTTTGCATCGAACAAAATAAACTGAAACTACACTACCAAAAACAAGAAATGGGGAGCAAATGGCCCAATGGAAGGGTGAAAGTGCCCTGCAAAAACTCAAATCCCTCGTAATTGAGAAAAACAATTTCAACACAATACTTTACCACATGTTCTTGAGCTCTCCAAGTGATGAAAGGCTGACCATCCTTGGCAACGACGCCAAAAAATATTGAGGTTGTAGCAAGGAATGACCAAGAACCCTCACCACCTTGCATGGAAGCAAGAAGGAAAGCTCAAGAGTGACTCTCCTCTCATCCACCCCTATCTCCCACATGTTCAAGCCATTGGCATCAGCCCCATGCTATGCCACATGCTTGAAAACAAGGAGAATAGGGGGCCAAGGATCCTAGTCCTTAAGGAAAATACAAACAAATGCAACTACTCTACTCACACAAAGGAGAGACATGCATAGGCACACACACTCCACTCTCACACACTCACAAAGACAACAATACATGTAAATGTAACAAGTCTTGGAGTAAATGAGAGCCTTCTTCCATTGATAAGAGATATTACATGAGAGCATGTCGACCAAAAGCTCCCCTCTTTACAAAAATGAGCTCCTATTTCTAAGCTAAGCTCTATTCCCCATGTGCTCTTTTGAAAATTCAAAAAGGTGATTCTCTCTCTATAACTAACATATCTCCTAGATATCCTTTCCTAACAAATAAATCCCCATAAAAGCATGCATGGGATTTCTACGTGGGGATTGTCTAGATGTGTGCAAAAAGTATGCTATTTTACAAAAGCTTCTCTTCCATAGTGTTAGATAATTATTAAAAAGAGTCCTAAGAGATTTTTCACATGAGCACATCTCTTTTATTAAAAAAAAAGGTATTTTGAGCACTAGAGGGGTGCCTATACTCAAGTAAATTGTGGACAACCCCTATAACCCAACAGAGATCTTGTCTTCAAGAATGTACAACTATTTCCACCACAAAAGCAAAGTATGTTGAAACAAGTGAGGCATGTAAGGAAGCGTTGTGGCTTTCTCGTCTTGCTTGTGATATGGGTTTACCTCAGCATTTACCTTGTTTACTCAATGATACTCAGAGTGCCATTGCTTTGGCTAACAGACAAAGCTATCAATGCATGTGCCTGGACATCTCTGCCATCCCAACGAATTTGCTCTGCAGTAGGTGCAGCAGAAACAACAACACGAACAGGAATCTGCGGAATATCATCTTCAACACCATCTTCATCAGCTCTAGCACCTGTATTTGCAGTACCTGTAGTCAGAGGTGTAACAGGACGTCTTTCAACACCCTGCACAATGTTCCACAATCCTTTTGCAACCAATACATGTCGCATCATATAAGTCCATAACACGTAGTTGGTACCATCCAACTTATCCTCAACAACCAACATACGAAATACATCACTGCTTTCAGCCATGGCCGGTGACCAAAATATCTTGATGCAGAAAATTGACTGTATCTCAAAAAGTTGAACAGAACTGCCAAGACGAATTCCACTAGACCTGTAGCAGACTTCGAGACGCTTATATTGGCGAACAGAAACTGGTATATACCATTGGCACAAAAAGATGAAATAGCTTGCACAAGCGCTATGATAGTGCGTTCGGAGGTCGAAACGAGCTCAGATCGTGATTTTGGCACCACAGAGTGAAGCCGTTTTGATATTTGAAACACCCTGAGTATGCTCACCAAATTTCGTGTGAATCTGAGACTGCAAACGGAGGAGTGTCGACGGTGCCCTAGATGAAGCGACGACCTGCTTTGATACCAATTGTTGGAGATAGACGTCTACGGAAGCACGCGAACAACACAAGGAAGAAGAAGAAGCTTGGAGCACAAACACACAATACTGAATGTATTACTAGAGAATGTACAAAGATAAGTAGCCCATCAGGGCAATAGGCGTATATACAAGCCGGGGGAAAAAAACCTCCTAAAGAGGGAAAAAAGTGCCCCTGCAGTCCTAGTGTGTTCACACACATCACTACCTAAATATATCAACATGTATAGTTTCTAAAGCTAACATGGTACATGTGCTTTTTCTTTCCCATGCAAGAGATGAAGAAAAACTTGCAAATTCGATGATCGATAACTGAAAGGATGGTTTTAGAGTTTTGTGTTATGTAGAAGTGTGTATGTGGAAGCAAAAGGGGGAAAAGAGATCTAGGAAGTGTAGAGAGTAAAGGCATAGAAGCAAAATGAAAAGAAGAGTGTACTCACAAAGGAAAGAGTGTGAGAGACTCAAAGTCAGTAGATCAAGAAATGGGTGAACTCAGATGGATTAGAAATGATCTTGCCAAGAGCATGGAGTAGGTACCTCAAGCTTCTAACCAAGTACAAATGGGGGGAGAGGCCCTTCTTATATAGATTTGGGAGGGGCTCTCAAAAGTACATCCCATGCGGGATAATTCCCCTCAAAGGAGAATGAATACACTTGTAGAAGCAAATGGCAAGGTACCCAAATACAAAGGATATAATATAAAATGGAAATGGAATAAAAATAGAGTGATTCCAATATACAAAAGGGAGATGCACTCTCATTTTCTCAACACTCCCTCTACAACTCCATTTTGTAGAGTATGGAGGCTGCGAGGGTATGAGAGAAAGGTCCACCAAGAATGTAGCAGCAGCAACACGAACACCAAATAGGAAGTCTCCATCTCGAAATCCATAGCCTCCAATTGGTATCAACCATGCAGGATTGCAAGGTACTGCATAAGATGTCCACTAGATGGATCAAGTGGATGCTCCATAGGTACGCCACCAACACGATATAGGAAGGGAACAAGATCTCAGTGGATAAGATCACCTCCATGCGAGATAGGTAGGATGAATCCATGTGGTATGTGGGACCCTCCAAAGCTTTGACATTATCCACTATCAGATGTGTATTGCCAAGAAGTAGTTCTTGCAAGAATGAAATATAAAGCATGAAGCATAAAATCATACTCACATGGTAGTACATCTGTATGCCAAAGTCCTCCATGAAGTGTACGAAGTCTTGATGTGTGTCAGTAGGACCATGCAAGCCCCCTTTGAATCAAGAAGATGGCGCAAAAAGGATCCAACTAAGTGATGAATCCAAGTAGATGCAAGAGTATCCTATGATAAATGAAAAGATGCTAGACTCCATGAATGGAAAAGTACATGCTTAGAATAATGTTGTAGACGAGGTAATGAACTCATGAATATAGGAATGGAAAATAAAGATTCATTGTTCCTGGAGCAATGCCCAACTGAACCTGAGTGGAAATGTAAACCTTCAATGGTACGATAGGAGGTGTGGCCATCTTAGGTATACGTTGATATTGATTCTTTGATTATGCATGCTCTAAAATTGTACAATGATATGGAATGATCCCCCTCTAAAGCGAAAAATGGGAGGATCCAAAAGGGATGAATACTTAGAGTATTCATCAAACGTGAAGTCTTTGGTTACTATAACTAAGTGATTCTTTGGGTCATAGATTTTGTATGCTTCTCGATCGCTATAACCGATGAAAATGTACTACTTAGGCCAATCATCATCATGGGCTAGCTCATGGGCATCACTACCAAAGATGCAAAAAGATATCTGAGAACCCTTTGTTTAGAATATGTATTGTTGTCTGTATTGCTCCATCCCAAAACTTTAGTGTAAGTTGATTTTGACTAAGCATAACCTTGGCCATCTAGATCACACTTCAAATTTTTTGTAAGGCAATACATCATTGAGTATCCTGTGATGCTTGATACTTAATTTTGTGTTGCTTCAAGTGCTTGGAGAAGTGATTGACAAAGCTATTGTCTCCATCAGATTCGATTATCTTCAATGAACTTGGAAAGTCTTCTTGAATTGTTTGTGTCCACTGCTTGAACTTGGAAAGGGCACCCTCTTTATGCTTGATTGAATAAACCGAGGTGTAGCTGATGAAGTCATCTACTATCAGGAGGAAGTAAATTGACCCACTTAGAGAAGGTGTATGCATAGTTCCACAAATATCAGCATGGACTAATGCTAAGGGTTCAAATGTAGAAATGGATGCTTCTATAGGCAAAGGGCTAGATATCTGCTTTGCACATGCTTGGTAGTTCAATTCCACTTGTGCTATACTAGGTAGAGCTTTGACAAGATGATTGGAAGAGATCTTAGCTAAGCAAGAGATATGTCCAAATATGAAATTCCATAAGCTAAGACTTGAATCTTTGTCCATAAAATCCTAAATCTTGTAGAGACCTTTGTCTTCAAAGCCTTGAGCTATCACTTCATTGGATTCACGATCAATCACTTGAACTTTGTTGTGATCGAATTGCAGTGTCATGTTGCACTTTGTAATGGCCTTAATTGAGAGAAGGTTCTTGCAAAAGCTTCATACATAAAGAACATCTTTGAGTGACTTGGTCTCGCCTTCTGAGTTAGTGACATGAACTTTGCCTCTTCCTTGGATCTCAATGCACTTGTTGTCTCCAAGATAAAATTGACCTTTGTGCTCATGAAAATCATCTTTGTCATTGCACATATGAGATGAAGCCCCACTATCAAAGATCCATTCTTTGTTAGGAGTGGATGTGACCATTGCCTTGTGTTCAGTTGTGAGAAAGAGATCTTCACTTGTGCAGTGAGAATGATCTTCAGCCTTTGGAGTAGACTTTGACTTATCCTTGTTTTTCTTCGTGAAGCAATACTTTTCAATGTGTCCAAGCTTGCCGCAAAAATTGCAAGTGAACTTCTTCTTGCCCTTGTCCTTAGACTCTTGATCACCTTTTTGACCTTTCGTCTTATGGAAGGTAGATTTGCCCTTCATAGCTATTAGTTGGGTAGCTTGGTTCTTTCGTCTAGAGTCATGAAGAAGAAAACTTCTTCTAACTTCTTCCCAAGTGAGTTCTTGACCTGTATTGTATAGAGTACTCTAATGGCCATGTCTTCACTTGAGATCTTGCGTCCACAAGAGCCAACTTTCTTTGGTAATCTCTGAATTGAGCAATCACTTTTGTGATGGTGTCTTGTGGATGTATAGTGAGATTGTGAAATTCAGCCTCTAAAGCATAAATCTTAGAAGGTGTTTTATCTTCATATAGATTTTCTAGAGTATCCCAAGCTTCTTTTGAAGTCTTACATGCAATGATGTGACCCTTTTTCAATTCATCACATGCGAGAAAAGCGAACCAAATAATTGTTAGCTAAAAAACCTTTGAGCACTTGATTTTTACAACTTCAAGGCAAATAAAGAAAAAGATAATAAAAATTCCTTGAGGATAACAATGAATCCCAAGTCTATAGTAAAAGAAATATAATGAGGCCTTGCAATTTATCTCATTGCATAAACGTGTATATATCCTCCACTACGGATGAGGTTTGCTCCTTAAAGTCCAACGTGACTTGTTTAACATAGAAATTGAAAAAGTCCATGGTTAAAATGCACAAGGGAATACATTGTATGTGAAGATATGCATTTCAAGTACAATGAACTGAAAATATGTCAGAGAATTTTCATGACTATTCAATGGTACTTATGCGCAAATCATGTCCATTGATTAATGCTACATCAGAAAAGAAAATTGGAATCCATTAAAGATGTCCATTTTTGGTGCAGAATGGACATGGTTGGCTGCTAAGATTGCCAGTCAAATGGTAGATGCCCGATGCGATTCTTGGAGTATGTAGCAACGATCATTAAACAACAGCTATAATTAGTATCCCCTTAATATAGTGACGGACGCGGATGTACGTGCAAGAGGTCTAGACATCATCATTTTTTTTTTTTTTTTTTTTTTTGAACACAACAGAAAATATAAAATTGATGCAGAAAAGAAATTACAAGGCTAACTCCCAGAACTTTTGCATGGGAGGAGAACAGCTAAGAACAACAGCTGCAACTAGAGGCAAGGCAAAGGGAGCCCAAACCCCACAACTTACATCAGAATGTTTCTAATATACCAGTTAAAGTAACTGATCATATTGTTTCTGTCCCTAGATTGTATCTGAAGCATTTTGCTCTTCCAAGAACTAAAGGGGTAATTTTTTACAATATACAAGGGGCTCTTATCAAGCAATTTCTCATTGAGGGGAATATTGCTGCACTTGTTAGCTATTCTTCTTATTCCAACAAGGCAGGAGAAAAGAAAGCATTTTCCTTTATTGTCGAATAACTTGCTGTTCCTGTTTTTCCAAACAAACCAGAGTATGTGAGCCCTCACCATCTGCCATAAAGCAATGTCCATCCTGTAAGTTTCTCCAATAAGCAACTCCTTGAATCCCAGAGGGTATATTCCAGCAGTTTGACAGTAGAACTGAATGATTTTCCAGAAGTCAAAACTGTCTTTACATTTAAAGAACAAAGGTGTTTGGACTGGAAGCAGAGCCAGAAAATATAATATTGATGCAGGACTGTGCAAAGCTTGTGGCAAGGTTGAAGACTTGGAGTCTAGACATCATCATTAATGTCATTCCATATCAAATTTTGATCCTCCTACAGCCGCTGCTGCACATCTCTGGTGATCTTCACGCTTGGCACTTGTATACAGAGCATAGCGCAGCTAGGTTAGCTCATGCTATGGCCAACAAAAGATCGCCCTTCTACCAATCCAGGACCACAACCATTTCCTCTTTGTATGGATAGATTGCCGCCCAATGTACTGATGCTGAAGAGCAGTCTATGTGAGATTACTCTCCCTCTCATTGGCAGAGAGAACTCACAAAGAATAGGTTACTCAATCTCTGTCTCTTTTGCATAGCAGAGAGATGTCTTGCTTTCTTTCTTTCTCTCTCTCTCTCTCTCTCTCTCTCTCTCTCTCTATGTCCTTGAGAGATGACAAACACCTCTTCTGCCAATTGAGTGCACGTCATCTGTGGTTGTTGAAGCTATAGAGAGCAAAAGTCCTAATGTGAGGTAGGATGTAGATAGTGAAGTCACGCTATGGTAGCTAAAGGGATATTGAACTAGCTACGTAGCAAGTCACAATTCGCTTATTGTTTACTTTTCTCTGCTCAAGAAGAGAGAGGGGATGATGATCAGTGCTCACAGGTGTCTTCCGCGAGCATTCAACTCAGCATTCTACATTTTACAGTGTTGTTTTGATTCTCTCGACAATCTGGTACTAAACAAGATGGAGAACGTGACCTATTTTTTTTCGAAAGGTTCCAGAGTGTTGCGAATCTAACACGCTACTATAGATGAATCTGATGTGCATGTGACAGTTCTTTGCCTTATGTTACCTATAGAATGGCTTCGTTAGTGTCTTTTTCGCTCCTTTTTCTCTCTGTCTTTGTTGCTCAGAGAGCAAAGTGGCACACGGCACAGATCTCTTTCTCTCGCTAGCTCACAAAACATTGAAGTGTGGGCTATACACTATGCTTGCTCGCGATGATGACAAATGAGGAGTTGGCACAAAGGAGCATATGCCTCTAGCACTTCTGAAATAGAGGTCGTCAAAGTCGATCCCTTAGGACGTCAATGCCTTGTGAAACTTATCCACAGACATTAGTTATGGTGCAAATGATGGATATTCTTCGGTCAGTCCCTTCTTTTCATAGATTATCTTTCTCTAGGAGCAAACACATGAGCAGTTCAGAGAAATTGGTGGAAAACTCAGGCATAAGTTCATGCTCACGTAGATAAATGTCTAAGCCAAAATGCAGATACTTATGTGATGAACCCGAATCTTTAGTAGAGTCTACTACACACAAAAACAACAGATCCCAATGATGGTAAAAAAAAAACAGGTCATAATAGTGGTTATAACCACTTGTAACTGAGACAGACATGACAAGGTCATGAGCTGTGTCATAACACCATAAATAAGATGATAGAGATGGCTAGGACTCTATACAATAGTGTTTATAAACACTTCAAAATAGATGAGATGCAAGATCAATGCCTCAAAAATAAAATTAGTTATGAATAATCAAAGAACACCAATAGCAAGGGTGGGAGGGAGAGAAATATGGGGGCAAAGGGTGGGAGGAAAAATGGCCATAAAGGGTGAAAACTGAATGAATGAAAGGGTAGGATTGCAGAAATGAAGGAACCATGTGAAGCTTGCATGATGGGCAAGCAACAGAGGAAGGTGTTTCCACAAGAAAGCAAGAAGAGTGCAAGCTATCCTCTAGAGTTGGTGCATGCTGCCTTGTGCAGAAAAATGCCTACACAGGCCTTGGGCAGATCTTCCTACTTCATGTTACTTGTCGCTGACTATAGCAGGAAGATGTGGGTGTACTTCCTTTGTGATAAGGCTCAAGATTTTGGTAAGTTTAAAGAATGAATTCAACTTGTTGAAACTGAAACAGGAAGGAGATGAAGAAATTCAGGATAGATGGATTGAAGATTTCTGCAAGAGTAAGGGAATCAAGCATCAACTCACAGTGGCACAAAGTCCTCAACAGAACGGTGTTGTAGAACATGTTGGCGAAAACTTCGGCTCTAACGCCTACTGTTGCGGAAATACTTTCGCCCTGAAGGTGGATTTCGCGACAAGGCGTGAACTCTGTCAGGCCTGCGGAAATTGCCGCGCCACCGCAATAGAATGCTAAACTAGAGTGATTCAGAACACCTCTGTAATCAACAGTAGCTCAGCCTAATTAACGTCGCTTTAACTGCGTTATCCTGCGACACAAGTTCCACCGGAACTTCACCAGACTGTTACTGGACTGACACCGTAGTTGTGCCGGAACTTCACCGAAATAAACTTAGTTCTGTTCGTAATTGCTTCAGATGAACTTATGTGAAGTAAGGAAGTAGTGTGTGAGCTTCCTTCACCGAATGAACTTCCTTCTGGAAACTTCACAGTTCTGAACTGCTACTTTCCGGTTAACTTTTGTACTGTGTGTACATCTTCATTCCACCGGAAACTGTGATCAGCTTAGAGTAGAGAAGTCTAGCTACAAGATGAGCTATCTCTCATACAAAGCTTCGAACTCTGCTGCGAGTTATACTTCGTTAATTTACCGAAAAATCCTGATTTCTGAGAAACTGTAACTGACCGAGAAATTACTGAAATATGTTTACTGAGTAAACTGTTATACGCCGAAACATGCGTTTACAGAGAAGGTACTGAAGCACGTTTAGTAACGAGTCGTGACATCAAACGATAAACTAAGCTTCCTACCGTAACACGAAATAGCTTCAGATTCTTCACAAGTAAAGATTGCACGCAGACATCCACATGAACATGTGTTTTTTAATTAGAGAAGATGTGTACAAGTAAGCTTGGCCTCTTCTTGCTCAAGCTACAGAAACTCTCCTACAGTGAGTAGTTTCTTATTACCATCTCTCTTCAGATGAAAAAGGCCCGACACTTCAGGCTTGTGTTATTCATCTGTACATACGCGATCTATGGCGTCTTCTGAGAACTTCTAACTCTCTTCACTCATACGCGATCTATGGCGTCTTCTCTCAGTCTCTCGTTCTCCTCTGTGTATCAGTGTCTCTCGCATACACGCATGTACTCCCGCGCTCTTCTGCGTCTGCGTCGCGTTCTTCAAATCTTGCTGTATATATATACAATTTCTTTGGCGCTCCTTTGCTCTGTCATTCTTCAATTCGCGTTATGCGCGCCTTACGCGCCCGCCGCGGTTAATTGCTCTGTTATGCGGACACCGCGCACTAACTTCGCATACTGTACACCTGTGCACCGATTTTCTGAAGATTCCGTTTCTGTCTTGTTTATTGTGTCAAATTCGTGAGTGTTTCCTTAACAGCTCCCCCTCAATCACTAATTTGACCTCTTCCGGTCTTTCATATATCTTTCTTTCTTTTATTCCTGCCATTTCTTTGAATCTGTTTGTCTTTGTTCCATCCAAGCTCTTTGTCAGAATATCTGCAATCTGATCTTTCGTAGGAGTGTAGACTATTTCTATCTCTTTCTCCATTACTTTTTCCCTTAGGAAATGATACTGAATCTCTATGTGTTTTGTTCTTGCGTGAAACACAGGATTCGCTGCAAGATACAGCGAGCTCATATTATCTCCATGTATGATCGGTATACTTTGATCTATACTCATGCTTTTAAGTAACGTCTGCATCCATATTACTTCCTTTGCTGCTTCTACCAGTCCTTTGTATTCTGCTTCTGTTGATGATAAAGCTACTGTGTGTTGTTTCTTCGAACACCAGCTTACCAGCTTATCTCCTAGGTATATCATATACCCGTGCGTTGATCTTCGGTCATCTTGACTTCCTGCCCAATCTGAGTCACTATATGCTCTGAGCTTTATGTCTGACGTAAAAGGATAATATAATCCTTCCTTTATAGTTCTTTTGATATATCTGAGAACTCTTTGTCCTGCAACCCAGTGTTGATCTGTCGGACAATGCATAAACTGTGATAGAACTCCCACCGGAAAACTAAGATCCGGTCTTGTTAGCGTAGCATATATTAAGCTTCCTACTAACGATTGATATTTCTTCATATCTTTAAACTCTGTTCCACTATATTTGCTGAGTTTATGGTTTACTTCAAGCGGTGTTGAAGCTTCTCTGCAATTTTCCATGTTGAACTTCTTCAGTAAGTTCAGGAGATACCTTTCTTGTGTGACATATACACCATGATCTGTATATGTGATTTCCATACCTAGAAAGTATGATAACTTTCCTAGGTCACTGATCTTGAATTCCTTTTCTAGCAGTTTCTTTACCTCTGTGATTCCTGTATCTGAGGTTCCTGTAATTATTATGTCATCTACATAGATACAAATGTAGATCATTCCTTCTTCTGTTCTTTTAATGAGTAGACTTGCATCTGCCTTCGAACTTTGGTATCCAAGTTCGTTCAGATACTTCACGAGTCTGTAGTTCCAAGCTCTTGGAGCTTGCTTCAGTCCATAAAGTGCTTTCCTTAACCTGCAAACAAAATTTGGGTATCTGGAGCTTATAAATCCTTCCGGTTGTTCCATATAGACTTCATCTGATATATATCCATTCAGGAATGCATTCTTTATATCTAGCTGACTTAGCTTCCATCCTTTTGATGCTGCTATAGCAATCACTGTTCTTATGGTTGACATTTTTGCCACCGGACTGAATGTCTCGTCATAGTCTATGCCATGCGTCTGAGCATAGCCCTTGATAACCAGTCTCGCTTTATGTCTGGCTATCCTTCCATCTGCAAGTTTCTTTATTTTGAACACCCATTTATTTCCAATTATTTTCTTACCATTCGGTTTAGGAACAAGCTCCCATGTCTTGTTCTCTTCCAGTGCGGTGAATTCTTCTTTCATTGCTTCTTGCCATTGCTTCTTGCCTTTGGCTTCGTCATAGCTCTGAGGCTCTTCCTCTTCTTTAACTATATATGCATAATCTTGTTGAGTTATATATGATGTATCATACGAGTATCTTTCCGGTTGTCTTCTTACTCTGTTTGACCTTCTTAGCTCATATTCTTCGTGTGTGTCTGAGTACCCGTCTTCATCTTCGTTCCTTATACCTGTTCCGATCCTGGACGTACTTGCCTCGTCTTCTTTGTTTACCTGTACGATTGTTTTTCCTTTCTCTCTTCTTTTTATCTCTTCTTCAAATTCTTCAGCTGTATGACTCTGATCTGCATACCAGCTTTTCTGTTCATCAAATGTTACATCTCTGGAAACAATAAAATGTTTGGTTAGAGGGCTCCATAACCTGTAACCCATCTGTTTCTCATCATATCCGACGAATACATATTTCTCCGCTTTTGGTTCAAGCTTATGTCTCAGTTGAGATGGTACATAAGCATACGCTACTGATCCAAACACTTTGCAGTGATCAAGTGTTGGCTTCTTTCCCCACCAGGCTTCATAAGGGGTCATTCCTTCTAACGCTGTACATGGTAACCTGTTTACCAAGTATGTAGCTGTATTTACAGCTTCAGCCCAAAGATAATCCGGGCAATTCTTTTCTTTTAGCATAGCCCGTGCAAACTCTACTAGAGTTCGGTTTCTCCTTTCTGCTACACCATTCTGTTGTGGTGTATACCTGCAGGTTATTTCCCTCTTAATACCTGCATTCCAAAGATAGTCATTGAATTCTCGGGAGAAGTATTCTCCCCCTCCATCAGACCTCAGTCTTTTAAGTTTTCGTCCGGTGAGTCTTTCAGCATATGCATGAAAATGTCTGAAAGCTCCGAACACCTCTGACTTTTCCTTCAAAACATAAAGAGTTATCCACCTTGTTGCATCATCAATGAATAAAACATAGTACCTTGACCCGCTGATTGATCCTTCTTTCGTTGGTCCCCATACATCTGTATGTATGAGTTCTAGCACACCATCATGTTTGAATCCTTTCTTCTGGAAAGGTAACCTGTGGGCTTTTCCCATTTGACAGGCTTCGCATTTGTGAATCATATGTTGGTTCTGTACGTTCGGTAATCCCAGTACAGACTGATTCGCTATCATAGCTTTGATTCCTTTTTCGTGAAAATGACCTAATCTCTTGTGCCAGAGATCAAGTTCTGTAATTACCTTTTCATCATGTGTGAGCAGCGCTTGGCCAATGTTCCCTTGTACTCTTAAGGTAAAGAGTCTGCCTTCTTTCTTACCAGAGACGATCTGATAATATCCGTTCTTGGGATCTTCTACAAATACTCCTTTATTTGTAAATCTGACCTGAAAACCTTTTTCGACTATCTGTCCCACACTGATCAGATTTTTCGGTATTGTTGGAACATACAAAACATTGGTTAGCAAATCTGCTCCACTCTTGCATTTCACTTTCCCGATTGATTGTACTTTGTGTCTTGTATTGTCACCTGTTTGAACAGTGTGACTCGCACTTCCCTTTTCCAATTCTGACATCAGTTCTATGTTTCCTGACAGATGATTAGAGCATCCAGAATCAATGTAAAATACCTTTAGGTCTTCATTTCCTGATGTGCTAATTGAGTTCATCATCAATGATGTATGACTTTCATTCTGTGTGTCATTTGCGTAGTTGTTGTAGGCGGTGTTGTAAGATTGGTTCTGTCCCCAACTTCTTACTCCACCTCTACCGTAGCCTCCTCTTTGGCTTTGTCTTCCTCTTTGGAAGTTACTTTGATTTCTTCCGCTACTGCCTCTGCTATTGTTGTTCTGACTTTGATTTGATCCCTGTTGGTTGTGCCAGCAGTCATTCGCCAAATGGTTACTTAGTCCACAAATCCAGCAAGCTTTCTTGGTGGTATTCTGGCGGCTTCTTCCTCTTGCTCTTCCTCTGCCAGTGCCTTTACCTCTTGCGTAATAGGCTTGAGAGCTCGACTCTTCTTCATCTTTTGGCTTACCCTTTTCTTTCTTCTTGTTCTTCATGTACATTGCAGAGCTGTGTCCTTTGTCTGCGTCTCCTTTCAGGTCTTGCTCATATGTGAGCATCAAACCAAGCAGCTGATTTAATTCTGGTACAAAATGATTTAGGGAGAGTTCAGTTGATAGTACGAAAGGTTTCCACCTTTCATCTCCTCTCAACCCTGTGAGCACTTGTGCTATCAATCTATGATCTTCGACTTCTTCATTTATGGATCCAAGGCTATCTGCTAGATCCTTCATTTTAGTGACGTAGTCACTGATGCTTTGACTCGGCTTCTTTTTGAACGTTGTGAACTCGGACCATAGGCTGGCTTTCCTAGCTTTCGTAGTATTTTGGAAGTGATCTTCCAATGCGCTCCATATGTCCTCTGCTTTCTCCAGACCTCTAATGTGCGGTAGTAGATGATCTGACACAGTGTTGTAGATGTAGGCTCTTGCCATTGCATCTTTCTTTTGCCACAGCTTCAAAGCTTCTATCTCTTCCTTTTCTGGTTGGCTATCATCTTCAAAAGTGGGTTTCTTTTCTTCTCCGGTCACGTACGTCATTAAGTCCTTACTCATAAGTAAAGCTTCCATGCGCATTACCCATGCAGGATAATTATCTCTGTCCAGTTTATCTATTTGGACATGATCTGCCATGATAGAGAATACTCTAGGCTCTGATACCAAATGTTGGGAGATTATCTAGCTCTGATACCAATTGTTGGCGAAAACTTCGGCTCTAACGCCTACTGTTGCGGAAATACTTTCGCCCTGAAGGTGGATTTCGCGACAAGGCGTGAACTCTGTCAGGCCTGCGGAAATTGCCGTGCCACCGCAATAGAATGCTAAACTAGAGTGATTCAGAACACCTCTGTAATCAACAGTAGCTCAGCCTAATTAACGTCGCTTTAACTGCGTTATCCTGCGACACAAGTTCCACCGGAACTTCACCAGACTGTTACTGGACTGACACCGTAGTTGTGCCGGAACTTCACCGAAATAAACTTAGTTCTGTTCGTAATTGCTTCAGATGAACTTATGTGAAGTAAGGAAGTAGTGTGTGAGCTTCCTTCACCGAATGAACTTCCTTCTGGAAACTTCACAGTTCTGAACTGCTACTTTCCGGTTAACTTTTGTACTGTGTGTACATCTTCATTCCACCGGAAACTGTGATCAGCTTAGAGTAGAGAAGTCTAGCTACAAGATGAGCTATCTCTCATACAAAGCTTCGAACTCTGCTGCGAGTTATACTTCGTTAATTTACCGAAAAATCCTGATTTCTGAGAAACTGTAACTGACCGAGAAATTACTGAAATATGTTTACTGAGTAAACTGTTATACGCCGAAACGTGCGTTTACAGAGAAGGTACTGAAGCACGTTTAGTAACGAGTCGTGACATCAAACGATAAACTAAGCTTCCTACCGTAACACGAAATAGCTTCAGATTCTTCACAAGTAAAGATTGCACGCAGACATCCACATGAACATGTGTTTTTTAATTAGAGAAGATGTGTACAAGTAAGCTTGGCCTCTTCTTGCTCAAGCTACAGAAACTCTCCTACAGTGAGTAGTTTCTTATTACCATCTCTCTTCAGATGAAAAAGGCCCGACACTTCAGGCTTGTGTTATTCATCTGTACATACGCGATCTATGGCGTCTTCTGAGAACTTCTAACTCTCTTCACTCATACGCGATCTATGGAGTCTTCTCTCAGTCTCTCGTTCTCCTCTGTGTATCAGTGTCTCTCGCATACACGCATGTACTCCCGCGCTCTTCTGCGTCTGCGTCGCGTTCTTCAAATCTTGCTGTATATATATACAATTTCTTTGGCGCTCCTTTGCTCTGTCATTCTTCAATTCGCGTTATGCGCGCCTTACG
Source organism: Ceratopteris richardii (assembly GCA_020310875.1). Lineage (NCBI taxonomy): Eukaryota > Viridiplantae > Streptophyta > Polypodiopsida > Polypodiales > Pteridaceae > Ceratopteris > Ceratopteris richardii. The sequence goes on from CM035418.1 coordinate 116,620,669, forward strand.
CGCCCGCCGCGGTTAATTGCTCTGTTATGCGGACACCGCGCACTAACTTCGCATACTGTACACCTGTGCACCGATTTTCTGAAGATTCCGTTTCTGTCTTGTTTATTGTGTCAAATTCGTGAGTGTTTCCTTAACAGAACATCGGAATCGAACCATCATAGAGATGGAAAGGTGCATGTTGAAAGGAAAGGGTTTGCCTAATCAATTTTGGGTAGAGGTTGTCAACACTATTGTCTACATCTTGAATCGAAGCTACACCAAGGCACTTGATGGAAAGACTCCACAAGAAGCCTACACTAGTAAAAAGCCTTCTGTTTCCCATTTCAAAGTATTTGGAAGTGAATGTTATGTACATGTTCCAGATAGGGAGAGAAACAAGCTTCAACCAAAGAGCATCAAATGTATTTTCCTAGGGTACAACGAAGATAAGAAGGCTTATAAGCTTTATGACCCTGAGGCTAAGAAGATCATGGCGAGTTGTGATGTGGTGTTTAAGGAGGAATAGCCACACGCAATGGAGGAGGAAAAGAGAGCTTCCACTTTATCATCAAGCGAAGGGGCAATCCACTATGAACGTGACCCAAGAGCTATCCCTTCTACACAAGAAAAGGAAGCATCATCTTCAGATGATGAGTTTGAAAGTCACCAACCTGCCAACACCCAAGTGGAAAAGCCATTGCCACGTTGGGTGAGGCAGCTCTATGATTCTGCAAACCCCATCCCACACTCACTAGAATAGGTTGCAGATGGACCGAGAGGATCACAGAGAATAGAGAAACAGAGATGGGCAAGCACCCATATTGTAAACACAGCCTTGATGGCTGATCCCATTCAAGAAGAAGCAAAGGAACCAACCAATGTGGAAGAGGCACTCCATGATCTGAATTGGAGGGCTTCCATGCAAACAGAATACAACAATATCATGTAGAATGGAACTTGGGGGCTAGTGGATCGACCCCCTAAGCGTAAAGTTATTGGCACCAAGTGGGTCTGGAAACTAAAGTACAAGGTTGATGGTACTCTAGAAAAGTATAAAGCAAGACTTGTTGCACAGGGCTACTCACAAGTTGAAGGCATTGACTTTTGTGAATCATTTGCCCCAACTGCAAGAATGACTACTATCCGAGCGGTACTAGTTATGGCTGCACATAAGCGTTGGTCAATCTATCATATGGATGTCAAATCAGCGTTCCTAAGTGGAGACCTCAAGGAGGTCATATGTGTCTCAACCACTAGGGTTTGAGGCTCCCCATTCAAAGAACAAGGTATGTAAGCTGAAGAAGGAATTATATGGGCTAAAACAAGCCCCTAGAGCATGGTACCAGTAGATAGATAAGTATCTCTTGGATATAAGTTTCAAAAGATGTGATTTTGATGCTAACTTGTATGTTCTAAAGAGAGGAGGGAAGACAATTGTGCTTGTGCTCTATGTAGATGACCTTGTGATTACAGGAAATGATGATGCTCTTCTTCAACAAACAAAAGATGCCTTGAGTTTACAATTTGAAATGTCAGACTTGGGCTTAATGCATTATTGCTTAGGTCTTCAAGTTTGGTAGGAACCAAGGAAGATTCTCATCTCTCAACAAAAGTATGCAAAACAGATATTGAAGGCATTCGACATGGAGGATTGCAAGGAAATTTCTACACCTATGGAGGTCAACACAAAATTATCTATTCAAGATGCTTCATCTCTAGTGGATACTAGAAGATACAAGAAACTAGTTGGAAGTCTCATCTACTTGTGCAATAGTAGACCAGACATCTATTATGGTGTTGGAGTAGTAAGCAGGTTCTCTAATAAGCCTTGCCAAAATCATTGGAAGGCAAGCATGTAGATACTTAGGTGTGTGAAAGGAACCACTGATTTTGGTATTCTTTATGAAGAAGGATCATCTTTGGTCGGATACTGTGACTTGGATTGGGTAGGAGATATTGATACTAGAAAATCAATTTCAGGATATAGCTTTTCTTTAGGATCAAGGATTTTCTCTTGGATTAGTAAGAAGCAACCGACTATAGCATTATCTTCTACTAAAGCTGAGTACAAAGCTGCATGTGTCGTAGCATGTGAAGTAATATGGTTGAGGAGGATCCTATGGCACATAGGAATACAAGGAAATGAGGCTACAGAGTTGAAGTATGACAACCAAAGTTGCATGGCCATTGTCAAAAATCCTGTTTTCCATGCACGTACCAAGCACATAGAAATTTAGTATCACTATACATGAGTTGATTGAGGATGGGTTCGTGGAGATAAGCTATTGCCCTACAAAAGAAAATGGAGCAGACATCTTCACTAAGGCTCTTGGGAGAGAGCAACTTCTTTGATACTTTCCAAAGCTTGGGATTGGACCAAGGAGGTAGTTCATCACAGGGTGGACATTGAGGGGGGTGTTAGATATGCTCAATACTCCATCCTCATGTGACCACAAATGATCCATGGTTCTCTAAGTTGTAAGGCCCCCATTATGAGGAGAAGCCATTATGAGAGCCCAAACATTTGTGGAACCCTAACTTCCAAGTTAGATGAGGTCTATGTGTGACTGTTGATTGTTATAGATGATCTGTGTGAGCCTAGCCATTAGGTTAGGTAGGGCATAAACTTCTAGGTCATTGCATTGCCATTTAAGGTGAAAATAAAGGCCCTATGGCATCATGCAGTTTCCCCATAGAACCTTAATGGGGGGAGTGCAGAGGGGGGCTTGCCCCCTTCTGTAGGGTCTGGGAGGCCTATCCCCCTGGTCGAGATGGTAGGACTTCTAGTCGTGGAGATATTTTCAGATTGTATATTTTATTGACTATTTTGTATCTCCCGACTACATTTATCTATACTGAACCGCCTTGTAAAAGCTATATAAGCATGGCCTAGGTTGAGCTTTACATAGCATTGCGCACTAGTAAGCCCTTCATCTAGAGTCTGTTTAGATTGCCATCTAAGATCCACATTGGGAGCGCACAAGTGGACAACACCATCATTGTTATTGCATTACACTCAGCAATATGAGAATTTGAGTTTTCTATCTCTCAGTTTGCATCTATCTTTTTCTGTGTTTTTTTCTCTCAACTCTATATACTGGTCTATTCCATTGTCCTGTTATTTTCTAACAGTGCATTGGTGAGTCCAAAAGGCATTACAATGAATTCAAAGTGGCCAGTTTGACTTCTAAAAGCAGTCTTATAAATGTCATTTTGTGTCATTCATATCTGATGATACCCAGATTTAAGATCAATTTTGCTAAAGACACATGCTCCATGAAGTTTTATCTAGCAAATCATCTATCATATGAATAGGATATATATTTTTAATTGTGATCTTATTGAGTGCTCTATAGTCAATGCACATCCTATAAGTCTTGTTCGTCTTATCCACTAAGAGAATAGGTGCTCCAAAGGGAGAAGATCTAGGCCTTATAAGTCCTTTGTGGAGTAAATCCTTAACTTGATTAGCTATTTCTTTTTTATGTAAAGGTCCATGCCTATAAGATACTTTATGGGGAGGAGAACTACCACGAATTAAGTCTATTCAATGGTCAAGAGTGTTACATTTATGTGTTCCTCAAGTAGCTTTGATGTGAACCTTTTCCTTGTACATGGGCACTTTTTACTCTAGTGTTGGCTAGAGGTTTTTTTCCCATGTTACCACATACTTGATACTCTCATATGTGGTGGTACTTTGTACTTAGGGATATTATTCAGCTTTTACTTCAGTTCTGATCATTGTCAATAGAGAGAGCTATTCCAACCATCATCTTCTCCGTGTGTCTTGCTACATTTGTGCTCCTTGTGTGTGCTTCTCGTGTGTGTCTCGCACTTTTATACACACCCAATAGTGGTATCAAAGCAGGTTCAGATCCTCCTCAAGTTTTGATTTTTCATGTCATGGTGCGTGCGCACTTTTAATAGTGCAAATCCACTTTGAAGCATAGCACTGTGAATTTTAGCATCCAAGAAACATTTCCATCAGGTGTGCTGAGATTTTACCCATTTGAAAGCCATTCATGCAGTCAGAATCGCCATCAGAGTGATGGTTTGTCAACTGAAATTTCAGCATTCATTTCAGATTTTGTTGAAGTAAAGATTTTGTCACATTTTTGTTATTAAGTGAAATGGCGGGCAACAATGATTTGTAATTTTTTTGCATGCTTCAAGCTGAAGATAAGCTTGATGGGACCAACTATCCAATGTGGTCTTACATGATGAAGCATGTTCTTGTTGCAAAACAACTTTGGAACATAGTGGCAGATATAGATCGAAGACCCGTAGGTTCTTCTACTTCATAATCTAATGTCAGAGATGGAGCTTCTTCTTCAAGTACAGTGGCTTCTCCTTCTCCACCTACACAGGAATAGCTTAGATGGGATGGAAAAGATGCTCAAGCTCATGCATTGATTGTGATTTTTGTGAAGTGTCATATAGTTCCACACATTCGATCATGTTCTACATCAAGACAGGCATGGGACACTCTTACTTCTTTGTATGCCGTGCGTAATGAAGCACATGTTGCATAATTGAGGAAGCAACTTGAGGATGTATGTATGGCTGAAAATGATTCAATGGATGTGTATGTGAGAGGCATCAAGGATTTGAAAGAGCAATTGGCAAACATAGATGAAATTATTATGGATGCATCACTCATCTCTACATTGTTGAAAAGATTACTAAAATCTTTTCAAAGCTTTGCTACTACACTCCGTTTGGTTGCAAAAGGGAATCCCAATGTGTATGCATTCGATGAGGTTGTGTCTCTTCTTTTGCAAGAAGAGCAATCTAGAGTAAGTAGGAGTGGTTTGATTGAGGGAATGCAAGCACTTGCTATCTCACAAAAGGGGAAAAGCAAGTATCGTTCAGCTTTGGGTTCATCAAAGCCAAAGCCTCAACCTTCCTCTTCCACTCATTCCTCTAATGATGGTGATTTGCAAAAGAAGAAGAGATGCAAATATTGTCGAAGGTTGGTCATACTATTCATTGTCACAAGGAAGGAGATAAGGAAAAGAGCTCATACACACACTCTCACTCTCAAGGAGAAGCACACACAGATTGAGGCAAGGAAGAATGATCTTCTTCTTCTTCTATTACATAAAAAGGAATGTACAAGAATGACCTAAAAAAAAGAATACAACAAGTGCAATATATAAAGATCAGTACATAAGGAAAAAGCTAATGTCTGTGAATGAGTGAGCTGGCAAGGAACAATTGTGCCATCACTCTCGATAGATAAATCTAATAAAGCTCAATGAAGTATCCCTAACATATACTAGTGTGACCACTATACATGTCAGAGAAACGAAAAACTGGTACGTGTCATCCTGGATCATCACATGTTGAGCTTGATATCTCAACACTCCCCCTCAAGCTCAACGACATATCCTGTAATCGAAGCATCTCCCAAAACTTCTTCAACTTCTGAGCTCCAAGTGCTTTGGTGAAAATATCAACAACCTGCTCATTTGTTCTCACATAAATAAGATCAATATCACCTGCTAATACCTTCTCTCCGATGAAGTGATAATGTACCTCGATATGCTTTGTTCTAGCATGGAAAACAGGGTTCTGTGCTAATTGTATGCTATTAAGATTATCACAATAAATGGTGATAGGCTTTTGCACTTCCACACCTAAATCTGCAAGTAGCATCTCCAACCATGATGCCTCACATGCTGCCATTGCAGCACCTCTATACTCGGCCTCTGTACTTGACAAAGCAATAGTGGGTTGCTTCTTGCTGCTCCATGTAACAGCTGCACTCCCAAGTGAGAATAGAAAACCACTAGTAGATCTTCTATCTGGAATGCTACGATCCCAATCTGCATCGGTGTATCCATAAACAATGCATAATCCAAAGTAGCACTCAGATAACCTAGAGTGCACCTCAGGGCATCCAAAATGTGGCTTCCTCAGAACCTACATAAACTCACTTTCAATTCCAACAATATAACTTAGATCAGGCCTTGTAATTGTGAGATATATAAGACTTCCCACAATTTTCTTGTACATAGTAGCATTTTCCAATGCTTCACGTGATGTAGTGTCCAACTTCAAATTCTGATCTAATGGCATAGAAATTGGCTTACAATCAGACAATCCTTGCATGCCATGCATGAGGTGCTTGCTTCAGCCCATACAAAGCCTTTTGCAACTTGCAAACATATTTTGGATGCTTTGAATCTTCATATCCTTGTGGCTAGTCCATATATACTTCTTCCTATAACTCACCATGTAGGAAAGCATTCTTCACATCCATCTGATGCAAAGTCCATCCTTTTGTTGTAGCTAATGCAACAAGTGTTCTGACAGTAGACATTTTAGCTATAGGGATGAATGTTTCCTCATAATTAATGCCATATGTCTATGCATATCCTTTAGCTACTAATCGTGTTTTATACCTGCTTATGCTACCATCAGCATTATGCTTTACCTTGTAAACCCATTTGCAGCCTATGGGTTTCTTACCTTGTGGCAATGGAACTAGCTTCCATGTATCATTTCCATAAAGTGCAGCCATCTCCTCATCCATAGCTTTTTCCCAATCTGCAATTCCAATTGCATCTTCAAAGCAAGAAGGTTCAACATCTTGTATTACCTTTGTCATGTAGGCACAATGACGAGCCATATAACTATCATACGTCAATCGTTGCACTGAATTCTGCATCCTCCCATATCTTCTTGGTCCTGGGTCACTTCTTCTTGTATCATCTTCATGTGCCCTTCTTACTCCTGGAGTCTTCACAGAGGGCAATCCAAGTTCCTCATCAAGACTCTTTTCTGAACCGCTTGAATCTCCATCAACATCTTCAAAACCCATTCTGTTGTGGTGTGTACCTGCATGAAAAACTGACACCGAATTCCATGATTTCTTAAAAAAATTTAAACTCATTTGACATGTATTCACCTCCTCCATCATATCTTAATGTCTGAATGTACTTCCCTATCTGCTTTTCCACAATAACTTTAAAATTCTGGAAGTGAGTGAACACCTTGCTCTTCTCTTTCATGAAATATACCCATACTTTGCGTGTATGGTCATCAATGAAAGTAACATAAAACCTGCAACCGCCCATAGATGTGGTCTTTGCTAGACCCCAAACATCTGTATGTACTACTTCTAGTACATTCTCACTAACATGCTTGTCATGTGGAAATGATGCTCTTGACTGTTTACCAAATTGACATGTTGCACATACCTTTTCCATTTATGCAACTTTGAAATTTGGTATTCCATGGACAATATCCTTTGACTGCATCAGTTTCAGCCTTTGCAGATTTGCGTGTCCAATTCGTTTGTGCTAGATCTCTATATCAAGAATAATTGCTGCACCTTTTGCAAACATGGTTGCATTCATTTCAGGAATCTTCACATTTAAGGTGAACATCCTACCTACTTTGTTTCCTTTGGCAACCAATCATCCATCATGCATGTACTCCTCTACATATAATCCATCAACATTGAACCTGGCTTGTAATCTCTGATCAACCATTTTTCCAATAGAAACCATATTCTTTTTTATATTTGGAACATGCAGCACATCAGCAAGATGTTTTACCTTTCCATCCTCCATAGATAGTGCTATGTTTCCTGTATGCTCAATAGGATGTGATGTGTCATCACCTATTTCAACATATCTAAGAACTGGCAATTTTTGCAAAGTACTAAACCATTCTGCATAATTGGTCATGTGATTTGAAGCACCTGAATCAACATACCAGACATTATCATTCGATTTTGAAACACTAGTAGACATCATATTCATCATGTGATGTTGAACCATAAACAAATTCTGAGAATCATCTTCACTTGTGGATGCATAGCTGTTTTGCGGCCTTCTGTTATTTTGATTCTTCAACCTACAATCACGTTCAAAGTGTCCAGGTTTACCACAATTCCAACATCCTTTACTATCATTACTTTAATCATTTCTTTGGAAATTTTTGCGACCTCTTTGGCTCCCCCTGCCTCAAAACTATCTTCTTCCTCCTGCATGATTCTGTTGTTGACCTTGGTCTTGGTTACTGTTTCCTCTTCCACTTCCGAAACCTCTACCTCCGCCTCTTCCTCTGCCAGAGTAGAATACCTCCTCAGAACTTGGCTTTCCTTGGGAGTTTGAATCCTCACCAAGATTCTTTTCTTCAATAATCAACATGGATACCAAATCAACAAAATTTGGAATATTTTCCTTGCTGTGTATAGAAGTTCTGAACTGCTTATATGCAGCTCCTAAACCACAAAGGCACACTTCCAGCTTATCATCATCATCTACATTCACGCCAATAGATGCAAGTGACTCACATATGCTTTTGATTTTCAGAGTGTAGTCACTTACCGACATGCCCGTCTTCTCCAATGTATGTAGCTTGTTCTTGAGTTGCAATTTCCGTGCCTTTTTATTGGTCTCATACAATGTGACCAAACTTTCCAAGCCTCTTTTGGAGTCTTGGCATCCTGTATGTGTTCAATCATGCTATCCTATATGCTAACAGATAGCCAATACATTACCTTTCGTGCTTCTTGATTCCATTCCTCATATGCTCTTATTTGTTGTGCAGTTCGATTCGTCTCTGGTAACAGCGGAGCATTTTCGTTCTCTCCTTTGATATACTTTTAGTAGCCTTTTCCCATCACGAAATTTTTCATTCTGAATCTCCAAGCATGGAAGTTATTCTTGTCTAGCTTATCGCTCATAAGCTAACTCATTCCATCTGCAGGAGGTTTTCTACCTTCACGCCGATTTTCGTAGCAAATGGAGGTCGTTTGTGAATCGCATTTTCTCCATGCCTTGCTACTACTCTTCATCGTCGCCTTCTCCACGAGCTCTCTACAGCCACGCTGGCTCTGATACCATGTCACGAGGAAGGAGATAAGGAAGAGAGCTCACACACACACACTCTCACTCTCAAGGAGAAGCACACACAGATTGAGGCAAGGAAGGATGATCTTCTTCTTCTTCTATTACATAAAAAGGAATGTACAAGAATGACCTAAAAAAAAGAATACAACAAGTGCAATATATAAAGATCACTACATAAGGAAAAAACTAATTTCCACGAATGACTGAGCTGGCAATGAACAAATGTGCCATCACTCTCAAGAGATAAATCTAATAAAGCTTAATGAAGTATCCCTGACATATACCGGCATGACCACTATACATGTTAGAGAAACGAAAAACTGATACGTGTCATCCTAGATCATCACATGTTGAGCTTGATATCTCAACATTGATGAGTGTAGAAAGCTTGCTAAATGCAATGAAAAGAAGAAGGAATCCGGCATGTCTATTGCTAAAAATTCAGCAAATGCAAAGAATGATCAAGCTAACATGGCTCAAGATTTTTGGGCATGTGTTGTTACATGTCATTATGATGCATCTTTGCATTCTAAACGTATCGTTGCGAGTGAGGCTGATTTTGATTGGTTATCTAATAGTGGTGCTTCAAAGCACATGACATCCTGTAAAAGATTTTTTGCCTCTTTGAAAGATGCACCCAAAGGAGGACATGTGGTGTGTGCAAACAATGCCTCTTATCCTATCATTGGAGTAGGAGAAATTGAGCTTATGGCTCCAAATGGAGGTGTGATTCTCTTGAAAAATGCATTTATGTGCCCGATATCAAGAAGAACTTAATTTCAGTTTCGTTGATTGCCAAAGCTGGATTTCATGTACACTTTGTTGATGATAAGTGTATGGTTCATGATTTCAGCAATGGCGATGCTATCGTGATGTCTGGTACGTTATTTAATGGTTTTTCTCGCATGGATACATAGAAGATGATGCCTCGAATGCCTTAGTTGCTCATACTTCTTCCATGGCTAAAATGGAGCTTTGGCATGCTCGTTTTGGTCATTTGAACTTCAATAGTTTGCTTTATTTGCAAAAGAAGGACATGCTTATTGGTTTGTCAACACTTGAGTCCATTGAAAAGCATGCATGTGAAGGTTGCATTATTGGAAAAAAGCATCATGCTTTTTTTCCAAAAGATAGTCATACACGCACTACAAGAAAATTGCAACTTGTTCATAGTGATGTATGTGGTCCCATCAAGACTCCATCTTTTGGGAAGCATGTATATTTTGTTACCTTCATTGATAATGCACTCACCATACATGGGTGTATCCTATGAGAGCAAAGAATGAGGTATTTTCTTGCTTCAAAGCATTTTTAGCTATGGCTGAAAATTTTTCTTCACACAAGCTTTTGACTCTATGCATGGATTGTGGTGCTGAATACATGTCACATGAGTTTAGTGCTTTTCTTCATGAAAGAGGTATTTCATATCAATGTAGAGTGCCATATACACCTCAAGAAAATGGTGTTGCCGAGCGTAAAAATAGAACTCTACTTGAAATGGCACGATGTATGGTTAAAGGAAAGCATCTTCTTGATACGTTTTAGATGGAAGCGGTCATGTGTGCAAACTATGTGTTGAATCGCTACCCTACAAAAGCATTGAGAGTCATCACTCCTTATGAGGATTGGAATGTTCATAAGCCTATGGTTAGTCATATGTGTATGTTTGGTTGTTTGGCATATGCTCTTGTGCCATCACAACAATGTCACAAACTCGATGACAAGGCAAAGAAATGTATATTTGTTTGTTATAGTGCTGAAAGTAAGGGATATTATTTGTATCATCCATTGACGAACACAATTATTGTGAGTCGAGATGTGGTATTTGCTGAAAATTCAATTTTCCCTCTACTTGAATGCAAAAAGAAACCAATAGTTTGCTCACAAGATGATTTCGATACACTCATGCCTTTGTTCCAAAATGGTGCGCTTGTCTATGGCCATGTAGACCAGCAAACTAAGGTTCAAAGAGCTGAAAAAATCTAGCCAAATAGGGTTGAAAATGTAGAGAATTTCCAGCCAAACATGGCTGAAAATTTTCAACCAAAAATTGTCAAAACTACTGGAAATTTCTAGCCACATATGGCTGAACTTTTGCGACAAAATATGGCTAAAAATGAGCATGAAATTCATCCCACACATGATATAAATGTTGATGATGTATTACATAATGAACACATGTCTATCAAGAGTGCAAAAACTATGACAAAGTGGCTAAAACAAACTTTGCAGGACAACAAATTGAGTGCACCTTTACTTGGTATAACAAGATCAAGCTCTCACCATGCATCGAGTAATTTTGTGGATTATTCTCTTATTGCAACATGTAATGAAGAGCCACTTACTTTTGAAGATGCATGTGATGATCCACAATGGATGAGTTCTATGCAATCAGAAATGGATTCCATACATAGGAATGGTACTTGGGAGTTATGTGAATTGCCAAAAGGAAAGAATGTCATTGGTACAAAGTGGGTTTACAAGATTAAGAGAAAGTCTGATGGTATCATTGATTGTGACAAAGCTAGATTGGTTGTCAAAGGATATGTGCAACAATATGGCATTGACTATGAGGAAACTTTTGCACCTACTTCATGCATGACTACCATTCGTACCATGGTTGCATTTGCTGCCCATCGAGGTTGGAAAGTACATCAGTTGGACATAAAGACAGCTTTCTTGGATGGTGATTTGCAAGAAGAAGTTTATGTGAAGCAACCTCCTGGATTTGCCATGAAAGGGCAAGAGCATATGGTTTTTTGCTTGCATAAAGCTTTGTATGGTCTCAAGCAAGCTCCACGTGCATGGTATGACAAAATCCATAATGCAATTGAAAGCACACTCTATGTATGCAAAAATGGGGCTGATCTTACAGTTCTTGTTTTTTATGTTGATGACATACTCTTAACTGGGTCATGTGATGCAAAACTTGACATTCTTATGGCTGATTTGCAGCATACTTTTGATGTCACTTATCTTGGTCTTTTGAGCTACTATCTTGGCATCCAGTTTGTATCCTTTGAGGTGAGAATTATTATGCATCAAGCAAAGTATGTTGAAAAACTACTTCAACGTTTTGAATTTGAGGATTGCAAGCCAGTTTCCACACCAATTGAGATAGGATTCAGGATCTTGGTTGAGGATTCCAGTGATGCATTTGAAACTTCTCTTTATCAGCAAGCTGTGGGATGTCTTATATATGCATGTAACACAAGGCCGGATATACATTATGCAATTTCCCAGTTCAATCGATTTATGCATAGCCCTGGCTCTAAGCATTGGCAAGCAGTAAAACATGTGTTTAGATATCTGAGAGGTACTTTGAGCTTAGGGCTCTTTTATGGAAGAGATATTCAGCCATGCTTGCATGCTTTTACAGATAGTGATTGGGCTGGTTGTTATGATACTCGCAGTGTCCACTAGTGGTAATTTCTTTTTCCTTGGAGGCTCATGCATATCTTGGTTGAGTAAGAAGCAACCTATAGTGGTGACATTGAGTTGTGAAGCTGAGTATAGTGCAATTTTCACAGCTACAGTTGAGTGTATATGGTTGAGATGCATGTTGATGGATCTTTGTATGGAGATTGATGTTGTTATGCATATTCTCACTGATAGTCAGAGTGCTTTGGCTATTGCACAAAACCTAGTGTTTCATGCATGAACCAAACATATTGAGGTGCATTATCACTATGTGAGAGAACACCTTCATGTAGATATTGATTTGGTATATATGCCTACACAAGATAATGTGGCAAACATATTCACCAAAGCTCTTCCACAGAAAACTTTTGAAGCTTTTTGCAAAGCTTTAGGCTTACTAACTTGTGGGGGCTGATCTGTCACTCCCTGTATGTGTTCACATCATTCGCTCCAAGGGGTTTTGTTGTATTTATGTGTTCCTCGAGTAGCTTTGATGTGAACCTTTTCCCTATGCATGGGCACTTTTTACTCTAGTGCTAGTTAGAGGTTTTTTCCCCATGTTACCACATACTTGATACTCTCATATGTGGTGGTACTTTGTACTTAGGGATATTATTCAACTCTTACTTCAGTTCTATTCATCGTCAATAGAGAGAGCTATTCCAACCATCATCTTCTCCATGTGTCTTGCTAGGTTCGTGCTCCTTGTGTGTGCTTCTCTTGTGTCTCTCACACTTCTACACGACCCAACAAAGAGATCCCCTAGAGCATGGTAGTTTAGAAAGAAAATCAGCCATAAAACAATCCTTATATGAATCCATAAATGATTTATGTGCATTAGGAAGTGTATGTGTATAATCTATGTTATTGGAAAAAACAATACATGAATTGTAGCCTTTCCTAAATGCACGTTTTACTTGAGTATGACTAATTAATGGAAATCATTGGAAATCATGCATTGCACACAAAGAAATATCTTGATTGTTAAAATTAAAAGTTATTGTGTGTGTATGATAATAAATGCATGGATTATAATGATGATGAAAAGGCATACCAATTATAACATCATAGGACTGCAAATGAACAATTGAGAATGTGTTTTCATCTACGTACGAACCTATACAAATATGAACATTATGCAGTTCACTTATAACAATATATCTATTTCCTTGAAATGCAGCCTTAACTTTATACATAGAAGGAAGTGGATGTAGTTGGATATCTTGCACTAGTGTATACAAAATAAAATCATGCAAACTACCATCATGTAAAATATTAACAACTTTACCATTAATAGTACCTTGCATGCAAAGGAAAAAATGAATAGAAATTGTATTACCCGAGGTACTTAGATCTTTTTCTTGTGCTTCTTCAGACCAATCAAGTTGAATGTCATCAAGAACCACCTCTATGTTGTGTACTTGAGCTCCGACATGCTTCATGTCGTTAGTTCGGAACTGACATTTAGATTTAGTATGACCAAACTTACCACAATGCCAGCAAGTGATACAGGGCCTCTTTTGTTGAGCATCCATCATCATAGTGTGAAGGATTGGAGGTTTTGTAGATTGTAAGAGGGTTGTCTTGGTTACTGGTGAGAAATTGGATTGAGGAGGGTATTGAAATGTAGGTGGGCTTGAAAAGTAGTGAAAGGAGGCTTGAAAGGAAAATTGGGCTTGATTGGTTGTTGTTGTTGTTGTTGTCATTGATGCATTTATTATAAGCTAATGGACTTGGTGATGGATTGAAACTTCTTTTCAACATCATGTGCAAAAGAAATAGCTTCCTAGAGGGGTCCTGGGACGTAGTGTGTTGAGCTTGTCTTGGATTCGCATCTCAAAAACATCTTCATAATTTCATTGCAAGGTATCTTCATGGATCATTTCAAGCAAAAAAATAAGTAGTAGTCGTTGCCAAAAGCATTCAGTGTAGATAGACACACTATCTCCATCTTTCCATCCAAAGTTTGTCCATGATCTACTAGCATGTAAGTGGAACTGAGGAGGAAGACATGTTGGAGTTTCTGTTGCAAAAGCTCCAATTGTTTCTCAATCGATACCCCAGGTACGTGTGATGTACCAAAATCCTCAATATTATGGGTAGGGTCCATGGCCTTATATAGAACCAAAACCTAAGACTAAGCATATGAAAATAATTTTAACAAGTGTATATAATAATAATAATAATAATAAATAAATAAATAAAGGGAAGAGAGTGCTAAATAAGTAAAAAATAAAGGTGAAGAGTGTTAGAAGTTATGCTAAATTTCATGGAATGGGGTATCAAAAAGTGAAAATAGGCTAGTGGATAAAGCATATCTCTTGTAAGTATGAGGTTGTGGGTTCAAATCCCCTACATGCTAAATAAGGAACTAAGCTAACTAGAGAAATAAGTAAGCTAACTAGGGAAATAAATAAGCTCTTATTGCCCTTCATAAGTTAGAATTGGTTTGCGGATAGCCAGCAATTGCCAAGGGAACCAAAGGGAAGTAGTGAACCAAGAGAACCATGAGTGTCAGAGAAGCCAAAGATGCCAAAGTTATGAATAGCTCTATGCCTTAGTCGATGTCTTGGAGTAAGCCAAAGGAGTAACCAAATGGTAAATGAACTTGATAACCAAATGGATAAACAAAGGGAGTAACTGAATGATAAATGAACTTGATAACTGAATTGATAAACAAACTTGATAACCGAACCAAACTTAAACAGTGAACATTGAAGAGTGTGCAGGGATCACTAGGGGTGCATGGAGTACAGTGAGTGGAGTAAGCCAAAGGAGTAATCAAATGATAAATGAACTTGATAACCGAATTGATAAACAAACTTGATAAAGGAACTTGAAAACTAAACCGAACTTGAATAGTGAACATTGAAGAGTGCACAGGGAGCACAGGAGGTACAAGAAGTACAATGAGTACAATGAGCATTGAGAGTACAATGAGCATAGTGAGTAGAGTGAGTGGAGTGAGTACAGTGAGCACAATGAGTACAATGAGTACAGCGAGCACAGTGATCATAGTGCAGAGTGTGAGAGGAGCACATTGGATAGTAACTAATTTGCAAAAATTCAAAAAAACACACCGATGAACCAAAAACAAACAAACTTGATAAACAAAAACCTAGACCTGATGATCAAGGTAGGAGTAAGCCGAAGGAGTAACCAAATTGATAAATGAACTTGATATACAAAATTGATAAATGAACTTGATACACAAAATTGATAAATGAACTTGATATACAAAATTGATAAATGAACTTGATAACCGAATCGATAAACAAACTTGATAAACAAACTTGATAACGGAACCGAACTTGAACACTGAACAGTGAATAGTGCATAGGGAGCATAGGGGGTATACGAAGTACAATGAGTACATTAAGTATAGTGAGCACAATGAGCCTAGTGATCATAGTGTGTATAGTGAGCACCATGAGCACAGTGAGTACAAGGAATGTAATGAGTACAATTAGCATAGTGAGTACAGTGAGCATAGTGTCATATTCAGCACAGTGCAAAGTGTGAGAGGAGCACAATGCACAATAAATAATTCAAGAAAGTTCAAAAAAAACACACTAGCAAACCAAAAATGAAGGAGCTTGATAAAAGAAAACATGGACCAGACGATCAAGGCGGATGCCAAATCACAAAAGGACATCGCGAATCACAACTAGATATTGAGAAACCACCTCCGCAAACATGCCTTGGCTACGATACCACTGTTGACTAGAACTTGCAGATGCACATACGTTGAGGATGGTACATAAACAAAATCTCATAGAAGTACAGAGAGAATAGAAACAGACAAGAGACTGAACACAAGGCTGGGTACAATCTCCCCCCACATATTCTAATGGAGTCTATTAGTGTGTATTTATAGGTATTTTTCATTATGTCCTAGATAGAAGATACATGAGGGTAGCATTTCAAAAAGCATGCATTTATGAAAGTCTTCTTTATTTATAAAATCATTGCTTTCTCAATGATCTACTACTTTTACAAAAACGTCGCTTTCTAAAGCGATCTACTATTTTTACAAAAAATAGATAAAATAGTTTCTAAATATCTTCACAAATATCTGAATAAGTTCACGTACGTTCACACCCTCATGAGTCTTCACCTACTAAATCAAAACACAAATCACATTAAAAACGTCAAGACATTAAAATCCATATAACATTCCATTATTCTATAAAGTATAACACATTGCACTCTTTAACTCTTGGATTTGCTTAATTAATCCTTTCCAAAATCATTAAAGTTCATCCCTCAATGCATTTAAAATCTCTTCCTCAATAGGATCACTTATGACTTGTCATTTAATAAATCGGTGCCTCATACCATCTTTTTTTCTCCTTGAGCATTTGCATTTTGTATAATTCTAGGGTTTACACCGTCTTGACATGAAGCAAGGAGAATATGATTTCTCGCTCACCACATCTCTCTCTCTCTCTCTCTCTCTCTCTCTCTCCATCTTACAAACACATAGTCCCTCTCTTTCTCACATAATTATAGTCGTGGCAAGAAAAATAGTTAACGAGCATTATGAGGTGATTCAGTCTTCTTCACCAGATTAAGATGGCCTTGGTTCACCCAAGCGGCAAGGATGCCAATCACAAAGTCATCATTAGACAATAAAACTTAAATGCATTCATCATACTATAATGCATCAAGGGCTAAAATGAGATATAAACCTTAAAAGCATAAGTGATATATAGTAAGAAAACAATGTCTCAAGGTTTATTGACTAGAGCTTACTCTCATAACTCCGAAATCACTTGGAACTCCATGAGGCCATGGTCCATGCTCAAGATGGTATCATCCTCTCATGCCAATGGGATCTTTGATCAAGTTACAAAGCTCAAGGGATGCATGGCCGACCTTGGTCAACTACCCTCTTTGTCTTAGATTAGGATAAAGAAATCTTACATTCAGCCAATGCATTGTGATAGTCTTGGATTCCTTTCTATTATAGTGAGAAGCACTTAATTGTGGTTGAAGGGAGTTATTGTAATAATTTTTATTTTAGAAAACAAAATTTGCAAATTGATAGTTGCTCATACCTCTTTGAGTAAAGTGCAGGTGTGTGGAAAAACTTGAATCAAGATTGTTAAAGGAAAGGTAAATTGTGATTATCTTTGCATAAGTAGATTGCTTTTTTACTAAGTACCAAGCAAAATTTGCCAAATCTTGGAAAAGATGACATGGTTGCAATGAGGAAAGTCAAGTAAAGTAGGTGTGTGCAAAATTTATTGATCCATTTGTTTATCTAAGGTAAAGTAATAATCTTGAGAAAAGATTTATTTGTCTCTTGAAAAAAGGGTGTTTGAGTTTATCTTTGCATGAATTGATACTTGTACTTCTTAGCACATATATTCTTGAAAAGCTCTACTTCCAAACTGATTAGATTGCAAGCATAAAAGAGTATAACCAATCATGAGACAAAAGATCAATGGATCTTGAAACAAGAAAACCCTAAGTGAAGTGTTTTCCTTGATTTAGGGTTCAAAATACTAAAAAATTCATAAAATCTATTAAAAATTCAAACAAATTTCTTTTCTCTTAAAGCAGATAGAAGTGAAGCAAATTGAGTTAGAAAGTGGCCTTAAAAGGATACCAAAGGATATCAGATCTGCATGTAAAATCATCATGAATAACATAGAATAATTCAGACCCTCCAGTAGAAATATGATTATATCAGGGATGATGGCTGAGTCAGAGTTTGTAAAAGGTAGTATGATCATCAAAGAGCAAAAGAAAGAGAAGGAGCAGCTGGAAGATCAGATCCGGGTCATCAAGGAAAAGAATGAAATTTTGTCTCAAAGAATAATTTCATTAGAAGAACAAGAGGTTCAGAACCAGAATAAAATTCAATTTCTTGAGATCAAATGTGCTAAGCAGTTGGAGCATAGTAATAAAATGGAAATGGAATTAAAGAAAATGGAAGGAAGATTTAGAACCCTTCAGAGCTCATATTAGATCATGGTCAAAGCTAATGAAAACATAAACAGATTGTTGATGGAGGAGGGCCAAATGAAACTAGAAAGGTTGTACAAATAACCCAGGATGAGATGGAGGAGTTGAATAAAGAAATTCTAAAGTTACAAGTAGAGAAGGAAGTCAAGGAAATGGAGAAACAAGCTAGTGTGCATGCTGCTAGTGCAATGAGAGGGTACAACAATTCACATTTGGATATAGCAAAAGAAAGAAATGAATGGAAATCAGAGAAAGAGCAATTCATATCTCAGAATCAAGGGTTAATGTTGACAGTGGAAAAGTTACAGAAAAACTTGGAATGCTCACAAAAGCAGGTTGAAGAACAGGTAGTGACCACACAAGTAGAGGAACATGAAGGAGGAGAAGAAAAAAGATTTCAAAATTTTGGTGAGCAAGAAGACAAAGATGTTGAAGAATATTCAAATGAATTTGTTCAAAGGCTTCTAACAGACAGGGAATCAAGAATGGAGTTCATAAGGAAAATGCATAATGAGTATGAAGAACATATTGTAAAATTTGCTCTCAATAAAGGAGTAAACCCAGATCAACATCATTGGGCAGCTGATCCGTTAGGAATACCTTTCTGTATGATTATGGAAAGTATTAAAAAGTATCAGATTGCAAGGGTAGGACTACCACCAAACAAATATTTGGAATATGAAGAAGATATTAATGTCAGTAAGGGGTTGTTTGAAAAAGCTAACCCTAAATGGAGGAACAGATGGTTGGATGCCAGCAAGGAATGCAGGAAGATCTGGAAGGAGGCACCTTTGAAGTTAAAAATGAATCCAGCGTATTGCCCAGTAGCAAGAAGAAGAGAATGGTCAGGGGAAAGAAGAAATGCAGGTCAACTTCCATCTAAATGGCTCCATTTCCCAAAACTAGCAGGACCAAAAGCAAGAACATGGCCAACCAAGAAGTATATGATTGATACAACAGAATCTGTTATATCCACATACAAAGATGTAAATGACCCAGCTTGTATTTTATTAGTAAGAGTGATGCGACTTGTGGTGGCATGTATAGAAACATTCACAGATATTGATGTAAGGACTCTCAACTACATTGGATTCAACTCACCTACAGATGCTTTACTCTTTGACTGCTTTCGACTATGGATTTTTTGAAAGAGAGTCAGAAATTTTTGGGAATTTATCAGTAATCACTAAATATAGACTCACTGCTTATGAAACTGCTTATACAGAATACTTGAAGAAGGATGTGATAGACAGACCAGAGGCAGTAGTACGATGGAGGAAAGCTTTGTTTGAAATGGTGAACAATTTGAACATTACAGAAAGAAAGAGTCATGACTTGTTATCTCAGGTTTATCAAATAAAGAAGAAATAAAGGGAGTTCTCATTACTTATCTGTAAGAATATTTTTTGTCAGGAGCCAAAAAGTCTAGGAGGGGAAGAATGTTAGAGGAAGCATTTTCTTGAAGGGAAACTATTTGTAAAATGTCAAAATTTGTAGAAAAATTGATACAAATGATGTAAAAATTAAGGAAGATTCTTCCTCATATAAATTAGGATCATATGTATTTCTTCTAGAATTTCTGGAAGCTCCTAAATAGCATATTTTTAGAATAGAAGGTAGAAAGGACCAAAATTCAAGTGTGAAAGGGGACACTTGAAAAAGTATAAAAGATAATTTCTTCTATTTTGAAGAGGTTGGTTGTATTATTTTGATGCTATCCAAGTATTGTGAGAGCTTTCCTGCAGAAAATCGTGTTTTCTCCTTTCATGATCTTTCTCTTGACTGTTGAGGCTTATCATTGTGTAATCCATGGAATTTGTAAGCTTTCCTTGTGTATTTCTGAGTAAGATGAATGAAGATGGATGATTCTTAATGTATTGAATATGAAAGTGAAGAAGAACAACCAAAAACACGCAGATGAGCAACAGATGGCTTGTGGTCATGCCAAACCTCATATGGAGTGATAGACTATAGCGCTTTAGTGGGGCACGTGTTCAGTACATATGCTGCACACATGACAGCCTCAAGCCAGAAACTATGTGGTAAAGCTTGACTCTTGACTGTTGAAGATAAATGTACAAGCTCATTTTCATATGAGCCATGCTTGGATAGATTTACCAAATATAAAGATAAAGGAAAAGTGGAGGAAAAAAGGAAAAAATAATAAAAGAAAAAGTCTAGTCAAAATTCATGATGAGTAAGAGATACAATATCTTGCCTTGTAGTTAGTAGCATGTAGTGGAGAAAGTGGTGAGTTAAGAAGGAGGCACAAACTTCTTCACATGCTCATTGGTTATAAAAGTGAAGTGGGAGCACATTCAAAACAAGGAGAGAAAGAGGCAAGAGCTCGCAGTAGTCGGATCTGGCCATTTTGTAATTTTGTCTTCCCTTAAACTCCTTCCAGCCGCACGTCAGTTTGTACATAGCTCTGTTGTAGAGCTCATATCTCAGTGCATATGTAACCATTTCTTGCGTTTAAGCATTCATTGGAAAGCTTATTTTGTGTACTTTTTGCATATCAAATATCTCTTTGAAAGCTTATGTAGTTTGTGAGATATCAGTGAAAGAGTGAAGTCTAGTTTTTTAGTATACCTATGTGGATAGGTAGTCTATTTTGGTCAGTTTAGTTTCCCAACCACAACATATCCAAAGTGTGTGATTTTTTTGTCTTCTTGGAAAGCTCTTGGCATCTACTTTCACTGTCTTAAATATCCCATTCAGATCGTTCATATTCTGTGAGATATCTGTCAGAGAGTAAAGTCCAGTTTTATAGTGTACTTATGTGTGTAGGTGGTCTATCTTGGTGAGTTGCGTTTCCTGATCAAAACTCATCCAAATTACTTGATTTGTAGCTTGTTGGAAAGCTATTTTTGTCTACTTTCTCTGTACCAAATATCTTTCTCAAAGGATATATATTCAGAGAGCTATCAGTCCGAGTGAAGCTCAGTTCTTCAACATACCTATGTGGACAGGTAGTTCATCTTTGTCAGTTGTGTTTCATAATCAAAACTTGTCCAAATCAAGTTATTTATAGCTTGTTAGAAAGCTATCTTTGTCTACTTTGATTGACTAAAGGCTCAAGTCCATTTGAGTTTTGTATTGAGAGCAGAAAGCTATCTAAGGTGTAGCTATTTGCCCAAGTGCTAGACATGCAAGGGTGGTTCACTACACATTTCCGTTGCGCATAGGAGAACTGATTCTTCATAGTTGGTATCAGAGCAAACTTGGTGTTGAAGCTTCATCAACAGAGCTGGAGATAAAGAAAAGCAAAAGAGGAGCTATAAAACAATGAGGAGCTTCACAAACGCAAGAGCAAAGGACTATAACTATTCGAGGTAACTCTCAAAGTCTTTGATACTCTTCAATGGCTGACTTGGGTCAACAAGTAGAGAAGTTGGATAAGTATAACTATCCCGTGTGGAAGTTTAGAATGACCAACTACCTAATGGGCAAAGGCTTATGGGGTATTATGAGCGGCGATGATGCTCAACCTCAAATCAATCAAGCTATGGCCACCGAAGTCCAAAGAAGGCAAGCAAAAGAATGGGAAGAGAGGAATAGGAGAGTCATGGTCCTCATTTCGCAAGTCATTACGAATGCCATGGTAGGTCATATTCAACATCTAGAGAAAGCTAAGGATGCTTGGGAAGCTCTTGAAAGGATGTATTCAACAAATACCAAAGCTAGGAAACTTCAACTCAAGAATGAGTTGAACACAATCAAGAAAAGTTCGAGTCAATCCATAGCTGAATATACTTTGAAGATTAAGGAGCTATGCGATGCTTTAGCTTCTATTGGCACAACGATTGAAGACAAAGATCTTGTGTGTTATACTCTCAATGGCTTGAGAGAAGATGAAAGATGGAAGCCTTTTATAACTTCCATTAACTTGAAAGATGTATATCCAGGTTTTGAACAACTAATCCCTCATCTTGTCACAGAAGATCTTAGCTTCGGTGGTCCCAAAGGAAAGGACAGCCACAACCAAATTTTATATGCAGGTCGAGGTAAAGGAAGAAACTCAAGAGGAGGCTCAAGAGGAAAAGGAAGAGGTCACAACCACTCCAACTACAATCAAAACAATTCGGAAGACAACCAGGATGCATCAAATGCCAACACACAAGGAAGAGGTTGAGGTAGAAGTAGAGGAAGAGGCCGAAGCTTCTACAATTCTCATAAAGGTATAACATGCTATCATTGTGGTAAAGTAGGACACTATGCTAGTGATTGTTGGCTGAAGAATGGAAGACCAAATGGAGGCAATCAAAGAACACAAGGCATAGATTATGATGAAGTTTTCAGCCCTGTTGCAAAGATGGGAACTATCAGAACATTAATCGCAATTGGTGCTTCAAGGAGATGGCCATTATATCAACTCGACATTAAAAATGCTTTTCTTAATGGAGAACTACAAGAAGAGGTATACATGAGTCAACCGGTTGGATTTGAAGATGAAAACCATCCAGATTTTGTTTGCAGGTTGAAGAAGGCACTTTATGGCTTGAAGCAAGCACCAAGAGCATGGAATCAGAGATTGGTAGAGTATCTAACTAAGTGTGGATACAACCCAAGTAGTGCAGATCCTTCGTTGTACATGAAGAAGGAAGAAAATAGAGAGGTATATATTTGCATATACGTCGATGACCTCATCATAACAGGAAATGATGTTACAAGGATTAAAGATATCAAAAGGAAGCTTGGTAAGGAGTTTAAAATTTTAGATCTTGGAGAGCTGAAATATTTTTTAGGAATTGAAGTTGTTTATGGAAAGAGTGGCATCTACTTGATGCAAAGGAAGTACTTGTTGGATGTTCTTTTCAAATTTGGAATGAGTGAATGCAAACCACTCACTCAACCCATGGACACAAATACAAAGATTTGTTCAAATGATGGAAAACCATTGGAAGATGTAACGACATATAGAAGCATTGTAGGATCATTGATCTATGCAAACATTACAAGACCTGATTTGTCCTATGTTGTTGGTGTACTTTCTCAGTTTATGCAAGCCCCGACAAGTGAACACTTAAATTCAGCCAAGAGAGTGTTGAGATACATAAAGCATACAGTTAATCATGCTTTGTTTTACAAGTTTGATGAAGAACTACATGTCAAAGGCTTCAGTGATGCTGATTGGGCAGGCTCAAAGGAAGATAGAAGATCAACCTCAGGTTATGTGTTCATGATAGGAAGCAAACCTATCACATGGACCTCAAAGAAACAACCTACTGTTGCACTTTCATCTACGGAGGCTAAATATAGAGGATTAGCATTTGCCACATGTGAAGCAATGTGGATTAAAAAGCTTTTGGCTGATCTTGGAGTGCAAGTTGGAACCATCCCTATATATGGTGATAACATGTCAAGTATCTACTTGGCAAGCAATCCTATGTTTCATGCAAGGAGCAAGCACATAGAGGTCCACTACCATTATGTAAGGGAAAAGGTGTTGAGCAAAGATGTGGAGATAAAGTTCATTAGAACCAAAGAGCACGTTGCAGATATGTTTACAAAGTTCTTGGATGCTTCTAAACTCAAAGGCTTCAAGGATGTGATAAATTTGCAGGACATGGATGAAGATAACTCCCAAATGAGCTTGAGGGGGAGTGTTGAAGATAAATGTACAAGCTCATTTTCATATGAGCCATGCTTGGATAAATTTACCAAATATAAAGATAAAGGAAAAGTGGAGGAAAAAAGGAAAAAATAATAAAAGAAAAAGTCTAGTCAAAATTCATGAAGAGTAAGAGATACAATATCTTGCCTTGTAGTTAGTAGCATGTAGTGGAGAAAGTGGTGAGTTAAGAAGGAGGCACAAACTTCTTCACATGCTCATTGGTTATAAAAGTGAAGTGGGAGCACATTCAAAACAAGGAGAGAAAGAGGCAAGAGCTCCCAATAGTCAGATCTGGCCATTTTGTAATTTTGTCTTCCCTTAGACTCCTTCCAGCCGCACATCAGTTTGTACATAGCTCTGTTGCAGAGCGCATATCTCAGTGCATATGTAACCATTTCTTGCGTTTAAGCATTCATTGGAAAGTTTATCTTGTGTACTTTTTGCATATCAAATATCTCTTTGAAAGCTTATGTACTTTGTGAGATATTATTGAAAGAGTGAAGTCCAGTTTTTTAGTATACCTATGTGGATAGGTAGTCTATTTTGGTCAGTTCAGTTTCTCAATCAAAACATATCCCAATTGTGTGATTTTTGTCTTATTGGAAAGATCTTAGCATCTACTTTCATTGTCTCAAACATCTCATTGAGATCATTCATACTCTGTGAGATATCTTTCAGAGAGTAAAGTCTAGTTTTATAGTGTGTATATGTATTATGTGTGTATATTTGTATATGTGTAAATATTTGTATGAATTTTTAAAAACCCTAGAACCCTAATCCTAATGACCTAGACCTAAAACATGTGTATGTGTGTATTTTTGTGTATATATATGTATATGTGAATATATATATATATATATATATATATATATATATATATATATATATATATATATACATATATATGTGTATGTGTGTGTATGCATATGTGTATCTATGTAAAAACCCTAAAACCCTAATCTTGAAGACCTAGACCTAAAACATGTATATGTGTATGCATGTGTG
Organism: Ceratopteris richardii; assembly: GCA_020310875.1. Lineage (NCBI taxonomy): Eukaryota > Viridiplantae > Streptophyta > Polypodiopsida > Polypodiales > Pteridaceae > Ceratopteris > Ceratopteris richardii. The sequence goes on from CM035418.1 coordinate 116,645,530, forward strand.
TATATAAGTAAAAGCCAAAAACCCTAATCTTAAAACCCTAACCCTAAAACATGAATATGCGTGTATGTATATGTCACATGTGTGTATGTATGTATGCATGTGTATATATATCTATGTGTGTGTGTGTATGTATGTATGTATGTATGTATGTGTGTGTGTGTGTATGTGTATGTGTGTGTGTATGTGTATATGTATTATGTGTTTATATGTGTATATGTGTGTATGCATGTGTGTATATATGTAAAAGCACAAAACCCTAACCCTAAAACATGCATATGTGTGTATGCGTATTTGATGTGTGTGTATGTGTATGTATGTATGCATGTGTATATGTGTGCATGTGTGTATGTATTATGTGTGTATATGTGTAAACATCAAAAACCCTAATCCTAAAACCCTAACCCTAAAACATGTATATGTGTGTGTGTATGTATGCATATGCATATGCATATGCATATGTGTATGAAATATGTATGCATGTGTGTGTATGTATCTCTATGTCTCTCTCTTTCTATCTATCTATATCTCTCTCTTTATCTCTCTCTCTCTCTTTCATCTCTCTCTCCCTCTCTCTCTCTCTCTTTATCTCTCTCTATTATTATCTCTCTCTTTCATCTCTCTCTCTCTCTCTATGTGTATGTGTGTATGTATATGTGGTGTGTGTGTGTATGTGTATGTTCATGTATGCATGTGTGTGTATACATATGTGAATGTGTATATATATGTGCATGTGTATGTAATATGCATGTGTGTATGTATGTATGTGTGTGTGTACATGCATGTGTGTGTGTATGTATGCATATGCATGTGTGTATGCACATATGTGCATGTATACATATGTGAGTGTGTATTTATATGTGTGTGTGTGTATGTAGTATGCATGTGTGTATGTGTGTATGTGTGTGTACAATCAAATATGTGCGTATGTGTGTGTACAATCAAATATGTGTGTATGTATCTCTCTCTTTCTTTCATCTCTCTCTCTCTCTCTCACTTTATATCAATTAAAAACAAAACAATCACTTACATCCATGTAATTGTTTGGAGCATTGTCGTCAAATCATTTTGCTTTTTGCATATCTTCCATTTCATATTTTCCAACATTCTACCCCTCTTATCCTATTGGCTTATGATCAGCCCCTCACCTAAGCCCTTCGCCTCCCCCAATAGCAGTTGCTACCAGAGAAGGGCTTGCCAACCATCATAGCCCTATTGATCCATTCCTCACCTAAGTCTAAATGAGCATGACAAAAATAGATGTCCAATGCCAGCTTTTTTTAACCTTGTTGAAGTAACCTTTGCAGAAGAGAGGGCTCTTGTGCAAGTTGTTACTTTTGGCATGATGCCATGATGTAGAATTCGTTAGAGGAGGATTGCTTTGTTCTCTCATTTAGAGGATACCAGAGTCCTCAAAACTTTAACACCTGTTTGACCCAACACCAATCATTGAGTGGAAGTTCACCTTTTGTATGACTACATTTCGCACACTCTACGATTGGATATTTTCCTCATCATATAAATCGATGATCTGCTCATCTACAGTTGTCTATTAGAAGAACACTATGAACATGTCTTGACAGTATTGCAATGCCTGCGTGAATGATGAATCTTCACTAAACCAAGCAAGTGCGAGTTTGCCATCAAGAGGGTAGAATTTTTGGGATTCATTGTCTCGGAGCTCACGCTTCAGATCGATCCCAAGAAAGTGTGGATCTCTCAATCTTGTTACCATTGTTGTAGCATAATCCTTAACCTTTAGGTTGGGGATCACTTACATGGGTTGGGGATGCTACCATACAAAAAACACCAATCTTAGTAATCCAATTTGAGACCCTAACCAACCAATATTTTTTTATTATCTTATCCAATCATTTCAATGATAGTTCCAAAGTTGTTCACAATTACAGAGCCCCTCGGCCAGTAGTCTATTTTTTTTTTTGATAGAACAAGAAATTTAATAGAAGTGCAAGAAAAAGCAAAATACAACAGATAAGACCATCTTCAACAGATGTCGAAAGGCTTCCAAGAATTGCATCCTAGAGTTGGTGTCTCTAATACACGTTTTACAAAGTTGAATAATGTTTTTAATACCCTGAGTACAAGAGTACAAGAAATCCTTAGAGTTCTGGGAGAATAATTTTTGGTTCCTATTCTTCCATATGTGCCAAATAATGTGAGCTCCTAGGGTCTGCCACAGAACAATATCCACTCTGTTGCTAACACCCAGAAGAATTTCCTTGTAGCCAAGAGGAGGGCAAGAATTGATTGAGTAGAACAGATTCAGCAATCTCTAGAGTTTTTGGGCATTAACATATGAAGGAGATCCTCAATTTGGCCACAAAAAGAACAATTTCTTGTACTTATATTTTATTGCAATTTCCTGCCATAAAATTAATTTTAATGGTGCATTGTCAAAAACAAAAAATTCACATATTTCCCGTTGTCGTAAAGGTGCTTTTTTTTTTTTGCGTATAGTACATAAATGCTTTTGTGTTTTATCTGGGCTGTAGTGGATAATATGATGAGCCATCACCATGATGTGGGACGAACATCCAGAGAGAAAAAGAGAGAGAGAGAGAGAGAGAGAGAGAAGGTGCGCCATCATCCTTAGTGTGGGGATGAGAGGGAGAGAGAGAAGGTGCATGAATCTGATCATCGAGAGAGAGTTGGAACAAAGCTGAAAACGAACATCGAGAAGAGAGAGAGAGAGAGAGAGATGGAACGCAGTGACCTCTGAAGAACGCAGACACCAAAACGATGCAAGGATATTTTATGTGGCATTACTGCAAGGCAAATCTTGTATGTGAGACTTGAGTGTGTGGGAGGAAAATTGAAACCTCGCTCTATCTTATCTTTTCTGTAGTGCAGCATTGGAGAAGGTGAAAGAACCCGATAACGATGATAGCATATTTTATGTCGCATTGCTGCAAGGCAGGTCTTGTACGTGAGAGAGTTGAGTGTGTCGGAGGGAATCTCTCTCTATCCCTTCGGCAGCGCATTGGATAACGATGATGACTAGCATGCACGACTTTCGAGAGCGAAAGAGAGAAAGAGAAGAGACGGGAAAGGAAATGTACGACACTATGATTCGGCTCTCTACCCGACCGCATAGGACAAGGTAACCCATGATGACGGCGATAATAAGACGCATATGGTAGTGTTGGGAAAACTTGTAAACTCAACCAGATAGGATACCAATTTGATGTAGTTTGAAAGGGAAATCAGGGTTTTTTTTTTTCTTAATGGAGGTTCAGTCGAAGTTTACTTCTCCGAGCTTTAATTTTGAAATTGTAAATGTACAAGTGAACAGACATAGTACCCATGGGACCTTCTGTATTCCACAAAGTGTCCTGTCGTAGATGGGAATTGAACCTTTGCCCCCGCCTCAAGAGGTGGAAGGTCTATCCAACCAAGCTAATGCACACCAATAAAAATCGGTTTTCTGAACAAGCATCTTCCTCCTAAAATATTGAGGAGGAAGATTTCCTATTTCATTCGAAACCAAATAGAAGATCTCCGCTTACATCAAATTTCAAAAGGCTTTACTCCTATGATCTACCACAAAAACAAGCAATATATACAAAGGACTTCATGCATGGTCTCATCTTTGTTTTGCCATATCGAGCTAAGAGAACATGTAATATAACAACACTGCACACATGTACATAACATATGCATATGTATAATATATAGAAAAATAGATATAGGTTTCTTTTTTAAGCCCATGTTCACTAGGAGATGAACTCTTTGTGTAAAGTTCAAAATTAAAATCAACTGAGATTATCCACTTGCACATAGAAATATCACTACCTATTGTCAGGAATAAATCCTCTATGTAAGCAACATTAAAAGCACAATGAGCCCAAGTAGGTCTCCTAACCTACTCCTAAAAAGTAGCTAATGTGGATCAATCCATTGATCCCATTTCTGAAATCCAATAGTTTCAAGATTTTGTACACCCTTAGTAGACACTGTTACCTTTCCACCAAGCCAACAATCATTCAATTTGAGTGAGCATAGGTTGGAAAACTCTTTGTTCTATGAGACACTACTTGTTTGTCCACCTATGCAAAAGTTTAGCTCATAGAGATTCATCTATACATCAAATCAATAGAATGATCAGATCGACATATTTAGTGGACAAAGTATGAGACATAAGCTTCCATTCTAATGTAAGCTCACTACAAGGGGATGTAAATACAGAGAGAAACAATTGTTGCATTTTGACTATGTCCGGTAGAATACACTAGAGACAGAGGGTCTAGTGCATAAAGCTTATGAAAAGCTTGTCTATGGAGATGAGAAGAACTAGTACTGCTAAAGGATGCTCCTCTTGTATCAAAGCACTTGCTAGGTCCTTCAAATGAATGCTCAGCCCCAAAAATGCACCCTTTCTTCATGTATAGGTGAGTGTGTGACTCTTCACTTACCCTTTCCCTAACTCTTGAGTTTCCATTAGCTCTTTTTGATCTTCTAGCTCCCTTTCGAGTCTTTTGGTGTTTCCTTTCACTTCAAATGGAAAAGTAGTCGTGTGTTTTGCATTATCCAATATTTGATTCATTCTTTGGATATCCAAATAATCCTCTAAGCTTGTTCCTTCTTTTTCAACACCTATTGGAGAAAAAAGTGAGTTTACGTTGGCACTCCTTGGACCATGTAGTGATGTTTAAGATTGAATAAACTTACTTGTAAAATTGAAACACAATTTCTTTAAATGCATAGATCTTTATTGTGTTTTGTCCTTCAAAAATTTAGAGATCATGTTTTGTGCTTCATGAGAATTCAGACAAGAAGTAATGTGTCATTGGGTTAAGTCATTGCAAGGTAATAGCAGGTGTCCTTATGCTTCCTTACCTTTCACATTCTAAGCTTCCCAATCCCTATGCCTAGTAGAGATGATACAAGCATAAACTTGAAGGGGGAAGAAAATGATATGCAAACTATGCTATGGCTTTCAAATTGGAACTTGAAAATGTATAACCCACACAATACTTTGGGAAAGACATTGTGTGAACCATTTAGATTGGCAAGAAGATTTCAATGCCATGAGTTTCAAAGAAATATCTTGTTACAGATCTCAATTCTCTGTTTCAAGAAGAAAGAACTTATACCTTAAGTGGGAAGACATGCTCGAGCTAAAGAGAACAATTCCGTTGCAATCGGAGATGCATATTCAAGCACATATCACCTCTATTTGGAAGGAAAAAGAATCTCTCTAACATCCTGAGTGCCATAGTATGGCAGCACCTCAATTTGAGTGAAACACCTTATGAGGGAGTGATAATGAACAAATAGAACTTGGGAACTCGATTAGTTTGCACAATAAAAGCCTAGTACTTGAGTTGCGTTTGAGGGAGGGGAGGGGAGATGCAAGTGCACAACCTTAGATTGGTGCACATAAGCACAAAGATTGCACTTTTGGTTGCATACAAAGCTAGAAATTAGTGTCAATTTTGTCAAGGGATAAAGCATGTATGAGATGGGACAAGGGAGGATCAAGAAGTGATGTACAAATTAATGTGACTTCAGTCTCTGTGGAGGGATAGAATAGACGGATGGGTATTGGGAGATTGAGGGTTGAAAAATAGTAGAATTTAAAATATAAATATTTCACAAAAGGCCACAGACCTTCTTAAAAATGCCCTACATATCATCTTATTCTCCTCTCGAGAGATAAAAGTAAAGCAGATTATTGCACAGATTATTTTGAATGTTCTATAGAAACACGCCTTCCTTTCTCTGCAACAAAGGGAAAAATAGGTTTTATCTCCAAAAGTCCTATCATTTTGTTTTGAAAAGATCTAACAAAGAAAAAAAAAGCGAAATAAAAAGTTATTCCCTTTGTTTCCTAAATGAAAATGTAATAATTGATCTTTTGTGTGTATAATAGCAAAAATTAATGCAATCTGATGAGTATCTCTATCTTTTTGTTCCTTAACATCCTCTATAACAAATAGCATGAAGATATGCGGAGAATGTTTTTTGTAAACTTGATTAAAGATATATGCACATATCATCATATGGCTACATAGAATACACAAATTGAAAATGTCTATATATTTTCTGAAATCTTAGAGGTGATATGCTTGTGGACCTAGCCCCGAATGTTTAGTTTTCGATTTTCTAAAACATCATAGAGGCACTTTCAACAATTTTGTTGTACTTCATATTCATCTCTCTCACTAGATTTTTGCTCCATGTACAAATTAGACTGAACATAGATGGTCTTTCCCACTTGGGAAGAGTAGAATGAGAGTTCATAAATTATGAAGGGGCTATATTGAAACCAATTTTGAAGAAAAGGAGGTTGCCTTGGTGTTCCTCATCATACTAAGTAACCTTTGACAGGATTATGATTCCTTTTATTTATCACTTCCCTTACTGTTGTATATAAGCACTTTCACCGCCCAAAATAACATATTCTAGTCCTTTGGAGTGGCATTCATGCTTATTTATGGATCAAGCTTGCATTCAAATTCAAATTATCTGTTTGAAAGTACTTGGGATGTTCTACAAAGAAAGTAAATTCTTCTTGGCTTCTTGCCAAGAACTTGAGAGATCGACAAAATCTAAACATTAATGATTGTGATGTTGCATGCAGAGTAATGAGACTAAATCCATAGCATATTCGATGGAGAGCTGGAAAGAACAACATGAAATTCAAGAACATGATAGTACAATCATTACTTAGGGACTATTGCTCAAAAAGATGTTCAAAAGTTCATTAAGTTAGAGATCGTGAGGTTTGTTTCTAAGGGAGAAATTTGGAACTTCATAGCTTCCAACTATCAAATCAAGATGATCAAGCCACATGGTCTTTTAGCACCACACAACATCTCTAGTGCAAAAGAAATCATTTCGTTTGTCGAATATATTAACTAAGAAAGATGAAAAATCTTGAAAAGTGCAGTTAATGGAACATTTATTCTTTTTGGGCACTCAAATGGTAGAAACTAATAAGTAAATAGGTTAAACTTTGAATATGAACGTGCACATGTATAGCCGATTAATGCATACTACATACAACTAGAACAAGTGTGCTTGTGCATGACCAATTTATTACAATCTAAAGGTTGTATTATATGAAAACTTTGAATATGAACGTGCACATGTATAGCCGATTAATGCATACTACATACAACTAGAACAAGTGTGCTTGTGCATGACCAATTTATTACAATCTAAAGATAGATAGATAGATAGATAGATAGATGTGTTGATATATTTTAGTAGTGATGTGTGTGAACACACTAGGACTGTCGCACACTTTTTTCCCGCTTTAGGAGGTTTTTTTCCTCGGGCTTGTGTATATGCCTATAGTCCTATCAAGTTACTTATCTTTGTACTTTCTCTTGGTAATACATTCAGTATTGTGTGCTCTGCTCCAAGCTTCTTCTTCGTCCTTGTGTTTTTGGCTTGCTTTCGTAGGCCTCAAACTCCAATATTGGTATCCGAGCATGTCATCACTTCATCTAGGACATCATTGACACCCCTTCAGTCATAGTCTCATAATCACATGAAAATTGGTGAGCATACTCAAGGTGATTAGGAGTTCGAAATGGCTTTGCTCTGTGGTGTCAAAATTGCAATCTGAGCTCATTTCAGCCTGTGAACGTGCTATCATAATGTTTGTGTAGGCAATTTTGTCTTTTGTGCCAAAGATATATATAGGTTTTGGTTTGCCAATATAAGCGACTCGAAGTCTGCTACAGGTTTACCAAAATTGGATAGGGTAGTTTTGTTCAACTTTTTGAGATATAGTCATTTTTTAGCATCAAGGTATTTTAGTCAGTGGCAATGGTTGAAACCAGTGATGTATTCTATATGTTGGTTGTTGAGGATAAGTTGGATGGTACCAATTACCCATTATGTGCATATATGATGTGTCATGTATTGGTTGCAGAAGGACTCTGGAATATTGTGCAGGGTGTTGAAAAACATCCTGTGACAATTGCAAATACAATTATTGAAGGTGATGCTGATGGCATTGAAGATGATGTTCTTTAGGTTCCTATTGGTGCTATTGTTCCTGCTACACCTACTGCAAAGCAACTTCATTGGGATGGCAGAGATGCTCACATACATGTATTGATAGCCTTGTCTATCAAACGTGCCATTATTCCTCACATTCACTCCCGCAAAATAGCAAAGGATGCTTGGGATATACTTACCACTTTATGTCAGGCAAGGAATGAGGCTCATGTTGCTTACCTTTGAAAACAGTTGGACAGTGAGCATATGAATGAAAGAGATTCCATGGATAGTTTTTTGACAAAGATCAAAGATTTGAAGGAGTAGCTGATTTCTGTTGATGAAATCTTGCCAAACAGTTCACTTGTGTAGACTATTCTGAATGTTCTTCTAGATTCATATCAGAGTTTTGATTCTACTCTTCGATTGATATATACATGTAACACATGGATGAACATATAGTGTGCAATTTCCCAATTGAACCCATTTATTCATAGCCCTCACACTAAGCATTGGCAAGCAATAAAATGTGTTAGATATCTCAAAGGAACATTGATTTTAGGTCTCTTTTAGGATAGAGATGCCAAGTCATTCTTGCATGCTTTTACAAATAGTGATTGCACTAGTTTCTATGATACATGGGTGTCCACAAGTGGTGATTTCTTTTTCCTTGCATATTTTGGTTGAGTAAGAAGCAAGCCAATATGGCCACATTGAATTTTCAAGCTAAGTATAGGGTAGTATTCAAAGCTAGAGTGGAAAGTATATGATTGAGATCCCTAATGATGGATCTATGTATGGATATTGATGCACCTATGCATATTCTCAGTGGAAGTTAGAGTGTATTGGCAATTTCAAGAAATCCACCATCTCATGTGTGCACAAAGCACATTGAGGTTTATTATCATTATGTTATAGAGTGCCTTCATGCTATAAATATTTGGTCTGGTATATGTACCTAAACAAGATAATGTGGTAGACATATTCGCCAAGGCTCTTCAATGAGAAAATTTTGAAGCTTTTTGCAAAGCTTTAGGCTTATTACCTTGTGGGGGTTGATCTTTCACTCCCTATATGTGTTCACCTCATTTGCTTCATGGGTTTTGTTGCATTGATGTGTCCCTTGAGTAACTTATGTGGACTATTTCTCTATACATGGGAACTTTTTACCCTAGTGTTCGCTAGAGGTTGTTTCCCCACGTAACCACATATACATGATATACTCATATGTGGTGGTACTTCGTACTTAGGGATTTACTTATAGCTCTCACTTCATTCATTCTTATATTTGATCATCCTCGTTAAAGAGTTCTTCTAACCGTCATTTGTCTCTCTGCTTTCATCTTCTTCTTCATTCTTATGTGTACCTCTATTCATCTCACTCACACACACACACACGAAACAGTGCCTTGATAGTCCTAGGTGTGTTCATACACATCATTAAAAAAATATAGCAACACTTTCTACCTTTGGATATTATCCTATATAGGGAGTTTAACATGGTGGAAGTTTTCTCTAATAGGTTGATGCAAAAAGTCCATGTTATTGATAGCCTTGAAAAAGAAATATGGGATAAACTAAAACTTCATCAAAAATCAGAAACTATTGTTGATTTTCTTAGCTTAACCTTCAGTCTAGCATTGATCTTCACAAAGTAATAATTGATAGCAACTATATTTCTTAGCTGAACCTTCAGTATAGCATTGATCTTCACAAAACATTATCAAAGCAAGACTTGATAGGAACTATATTTCTTAGCTAAACCTTCAATATAGCATTGATCTTCACAAAGCAAGACTTGATAGGAACTATATATTTCTTAGCTCAACCTTCAGCCTAGCATTGATCTTCACAAACCAAGCCTTGATAGGAAATATATTTCTTAGCTCAACCTTCAATCTAACATTGATCACCTAGGGCTCCCCACCTTCACTCAAAGCATAGATATTGTTATGTTAGATCACCTCTCAATTGTTATCTATTTTCATCTCTTTGTTAAGGGCATGAGGGCTCCTTGGTTCCATGCTTATCTTTCTATCCTTTTTCTCTGCTTGGTTTATGTTCACCTAGCGATAAACTTTTCATGATCACTCCTCCCCAACGAAGGCTTAGATCAATGTTATCAAAGAGAACCAGACTAATCTGCAAAAGAAAAAAACAAAAAGGAGATCTAACATGAAAGGAAAGAAGGGATAAAATTTACAGAAGACTCATTTGTCAAGAAAATGAAGCTAATCAAAGTAAAAGCCACCTTCAGAAGGGCTTGTTCAAGATCAAGAGCATTCTCATATATGAAGAGAAAGTTGAGGAAATGGCTTCATTTGTTCTTTAACAACTGGTAGGTAGGCGAGGTGGAAAAAATCTCCAAAGAAATTTTTGAACTTTTGAAGAAGATAAAACTCAAATAAGTGCTCCCTAGAATGATTAAAAATAATGGTGTTGAATGTTCCTCGGAGGGGAATAACTATGATTTAATTATTGATCAGTCCTCTCAATTGTTTGGTGTGTCCTCTTTTCTCTCTCCTCAAAGGCATGATTTCATGTCACTCATTTTGAATGTCAAATCCAAAAAGATTCCTCAAGACATTGTGTTAATACTCAATAGCCCTCTTACCAATAGTGAGATTAGGATTGATATCGACAAATCAAGATACTCAAACATATCATTCATTTACATGATAGTCTTTAATTTCATTAATTATATTCAAATTATTTGATATAGGTATCACTAATGCATTCAATATATTCATTTGAAGTACTCAAATCATTTTCAATGCATTCATTTTCAATCATTCATGCTCAAGATAATCATATGATAACAAATGATTTTCAATTGATCATGAAAATCATTTACAATCAAATTACTATCATTTATCTTTTAATTAAATTCTTATGTAATTGAAGAATACTTTCCTTCAATATTTTATTTTCCTGGTATTTCATATTGCTTATCCCAATGAATGTCTTGTTCCTTACAATTTCAATCATTTTCATCATTTCTATTTTGCATAAATGCAATTGAATCATCCTCATTTTTTATTAGTTCAATGGTTCCTCTAGATAGATTCATGAAATACATACTATCTAAAATAAAAAATTATATCATATCCCTTACTCATCCCTCTTTTATATCCTTATGATTCACTATAGTGCCATAAGTTGAGACTTCATGTATAAATGAATGTTTTGGTTATATTAATTTTTTAGATCATTCTTGTAGATTTCTTTTATATAATAGAAGAAGAAGAAGAAGAAGAAGAAGATCATTCTTCCTTGCCTCAATCTCTTTGTGTGTGCTCCTCTTTGAATGTGTAAATGAGCTTTCTTCTTTATCTCCTTTGTCGTGACAACCACTCCCTAATCCCATCGTTAGGGTCAAATTTTCATACATAATGTTTTACTTAGATCAAGATCAAAATCAAGACATAAATCTCCTCATATTTCATGTACAGTTCACTTATGCCAAAAAGCTATGTGTCAAGGATTGCCCATAAACTATTAGAAATGTGTGATCCTAGAATCGATAAAGAAGAATTAATCAAGATTCAATTTTCAATTCAAAACGCATTCAACTGATTCATATATCATGTCAATTCAAGACGTACATAATTATCAATCAATTCATATTTAGCGACTAATCATAAACATTTTCATCATATAGGAAAAGAAAAGGTGACCTAAGTCTTCCATTCCACTATGACGAAGTGTTAAGAATTTTGTTGACCTTGACATTGGTCCACGTCCCCCATGGAAAATCATCCCAATGAGCACCACTTTCTTGTTTTCAATAAGAAGATGCCAAAGCTTGCTTAACTTGAAGTTACATCTAATCTAGGTCCACTTCAAGCATTACTTCTTGTTTGAAGAGTGATGTAAGTCCAAATTTCTTTTGGATCTCAAAATGTCCTCCATTTTGTTTTCATTGTATCACTTCAATGCCTTTAGGTGATGCAGATCCTTGCCAAGCATAAGGAGAGTCTTTGATTTTTCCCAATTGTTGATTCTATATCTTAATAGGTGCCAATCTTCAACATGAACTCTACGATTTGGGTCGATGTCATCAAATCTTATCTAGTGTCTTCTTATCATTGTTCCCAAGATGTTTATACATGTGAAACAATTTATTCTATAGTCTCTTGGCTCTCTAGAAGTTCTCCCTCTCCACTCTCTTGATGCCTACAATAAGGAAACAAATAAAATCATTATGTCTACTTCCAACAACCAACTTCCAATCACCACTAATGGAGGAAATCGATTTCATCTTATTCCAAAATTTCCATAGGGACAAGGTCAGATTTGAGCCCTTGGATGCAACTCCGAACAACAAGAACAGAATTACGAGAAGATTAATTTCTTTCCATTTGGGGAACCCTATGAGAGAGAGGTTGTTGTTTCTTCAAAAGGTGAGCTTAGCCCAAGAGGTGCCATCATTACACCAAGCTTTGATCATCCATTTGGTCACAGGCTTGTCTGCAAAGAACACCACATCCAGAATGCCCAAACTGCCCAAAGCATTCAACCATAGGATACTTTTCTGTATGATCTTCTCCAACACCCTCCTATTTGGATCACCCATCTACCTTTTCTTTGATTAGCATGAAAAAGAGGATTTCATGCTACTTGGATGCTATTAAGATTATCACAATAAATGATGATAGCTTTTTGTACTTCCACACCTAAATCTACAACTAGCATCTCTAGCCATGATGCTTCACATGCTACCATTGAAGCACATCTATATTCAGCCTCTGTACTTGACAAAGCAACATTGGGTTGTTTCTTACTGCTCATGTAGCAACTTCTCATCTACCAACCCAATCTACATTGATTTCATGAATCTGCAATCATGCACCAACATCATAAAACAATGCATAATCCAAAGTTGCACTCACATTACATAGAGTATGTCTCAAAGCATCTAAATGTGTTTCCTTGGGATCTTTCATAAATTGACTTTTACGTCCTACAATGTAGCTTAGATTAGGTCTTGTAATTGTGAGATATATCAAACTTCCCATAATTTTCCTATACATAGTAGCATTTTCCAATGCTTCACCTGATGTACTATCCAACTTCAAATTATGATCTCATGGCAAAGAAATTGGGTTAGAATCAGCCATACATACTTTTGCAGCATACGCAAGGCATATTTCCTTTGCAATATTTGTTTACTTGTTTTTTTAAGAAAAATAATGGCACAACAGAATAGACTAGTGGACATAGTTGAGAGAAAAATGCACACAAAGATAGATGCAAACAAAGAGATGGAGAACTCAAATTCTCATATTTACAAACATAATGTAGTTACAAAGATGGTGTTGCCCACACGTGCACTCCCAATGTGGAGCTTACATGGTGATCTAGACAAACTCTAGATAAAGGGCTTACTAGTGTACAATACTATGTAAAGCTCAACCTAGACCATGCTTATATAGCTTTTACAAGGGGAGTCAGTATAGATAAATGTAGATGGGACATACAAATTAGTTAGTAAAATATACAATCTGACAATATCTCCATGAACAAAAGTCCTACCATCTCAGTCCTATGGATCGGGGGGATAGGTCCCCCGGACCCCATCGAAGGGGTCAAGCCCTCCTCTATACTCCACCCATTAAGGTTCTATGGGGAAACCATGTGACACCATAGGGCATTTGTTTTCTCCTTAAATGGCAACCCAAGGGCCTAGAAGTCTATGCCCTACCTAATCTAATGGCTAGGCTCACAAAGATCATCTATTACCATCGATGATCACACATAGACCTCATCTAACTTGGAAGTTAGGGTTCCACAAATGTTTGGTCTCTTGTAATGGCTTTCCCTCATAATGGGGGCCTTACAGCTTTGAGCACCATGGATCATTTTTGGTCACTTGAGGGTGGATTATTGAGCATATCTAACACCACCCCTCAATGTGAACCCTGTGGTGAACTACCTCCTTGGTCAAATGCAAAACTTTGGAGAGTGTCGATGAAGTTGCTCTCTCCCAAGAGCCTTGGTGAAGATATTTGCTTCATTTTCTATAGTTGGACAATAGCTTCTCTCTGTGAGCCTGTCCTAAATCAACTCAAGCACATAGTGATATTGAATTCCTATGTGCTTGGTACGTGCATAGAAAACAAGATTCTTGGAAATGGCCATGCAACTTTGGTTATCACACTTTCACCTTGTAGCCTCTCCCCTTGTATACCTATGTGCCACAAGATCCTCCTCAACCATAGTGCTTCACATGTTGCAACACATGCTGCTTTTGTTGAGATATCAAGCTCAACATGTGATGATCTAGGATGACACGTACCAGTTTTTCGTTTCTCTGACATGTATAGTGGTCATGCCGGTATATGTCACGGATACTTCATTGGGCTTTATTAGATTTATCTACCGAGAGTGATGGCACATTTGTTTCTTGCCAGCTCACTCATTCGTGGACATTAGGTTTTTCCTTATGTACTGATCTTTATATATTGCACTTGTTGTATTCTTGTTTTTAGGTCATTCTTGTACATTCCTTTTATGTAATAGAAGAAGAAGAAGAAGAAGATCATTCTTCCTTGCCTCAATCTGTGTGTGTGCTTCTCCTTGAGAGTGAGAGTGTGTCTGTGAGCTCTCTTCCTTACCTCCTTCCTCATGACATGGTATCAGAGCCAGTGTGGTTGTAGAGAGCTCGTGGAGAAGGCGACGATGAAGACTACACGACAAGGCCTGGAGAAAATGCGATTTCAGAAGCGGCCTCCGTTTGCTACGAAAATGGGCGTGAAGGTAGAAGACCTCAAAATATTTTCGGAGTTTCGGAGCCATCTTGACCTTCGTTTCGAGCCCGCAAGGTGAGGCCCATAGAAAAACCAGGTCAATTTCAAAAACTATAACTTGCCTTATGTTCGGCGATACTCATATATTCCAGATCCAGAATTTCAAGCGATTCCGTGTACTGTTGATACACGAAAACTATGTTTTTCTCATATCGAACTCTCACGTCATAGTGCGACAGTGTTCAAGCAAAAGTGCTGCTTTTAGTGTTTTGCAGTGTTGTGAATTGTTGTAGAAATGGCAAACGTAGATGGAATGAGTAAGCTTATGAGCGATAACCTGGACAAGAACAACTTCCATGCTTGGAGATTCACAAATGACAAATTTCCTGATGGGAAAAGGCTATTGGAACTACATCGAAGGAGAGAATGAAAATGCTCCGCAGTTACCAGAAAGGAATCGGACTACAGACCAGTTAAGAGCATATGAGGAATGGAATCAAGGAGCGTGAAAGGTAATGTATTGGCTATCTGATAGCATACAGGATAGCATGATTGGACACAGACAGGATGCCAAGACTCCAAAAGAGGCTTGGAACAGTTTGGTCACTTTGTATGAGACTAATACAAAGGCACGGAAATTACAACTCAAGAACGAGCTGCATACATTGGAAAAGAAGAGCATGTCGGTAAGTGACAACACTCTAAACATCAAAAGCATATGTGAGTCACTTGCATCTATTAGTGTGAATGTAGATGATGATGATAAGCTGGAAGTGTGCCGTCGTGGTTTAGGAGCTGCATATAAGCAGTTCAGAACTTCCATACAGACCAGGGAAAATATTCTGAATTTTGCTGATCTGGTATCTATGTTGATTATTGAAGAAAAGAATCTTGGTTAGGATTCAAACTCCCAAGGAAAGCCCAGTTCTGAGCAGGTATTCTACTCTGGCAGAGGAAGAGGCAGAGGTAGAGGTTTTGGAAGTGGAAGAGGAAACAGTAACCAAGACCAAGGTCAACAACAGAATCATGCAGGAGGAAGAGGACAGTTTCGAGGCAGGGGGAGCCAAAGAGGTTGCAGAAATTTCCAAAGAAATGATTCAGGTAATGATAGTAAAGGATGCTGGAATTGTGGTAATAGACATTTTGAACGTGATTGAAGGTTGAAGAATCAAAATAACAGAAGGTAGCAAAACAACTATGCATCCATAAGTGCAGATGATTCTGAGAAGCAGTTTATGGTTCAACATCACATGATGAATACGATGTCTGCTGGTGTTTCAAAATCAAATGATAATGTCTGGTATGTTGATTTAGGTGCTTCAAATCACATGACCAGTCATGCAGAATGGTTTAGTAGTTTGCAAAAATGCCAGTTCCTGGATATGTTGAAATTGGTGATAATACATTACATCCTATTGAGCATACAGGAAACATAGCATTGTCTATGGAGAACGGGAAGGTAAAACATCTTGCTGATGTGTTGCATGTTCCAAATATAACAAAGAATCTAGTTTCTGTTGGACAAATGGTTGACCAAGGATTACAAGTCAGGTTCAACGCTGATGGATTATATGTAGAAGAGTACAAGCAGGATGGACGATTGGTTGCCAAAGTAAACAAAGTGGGTAGGATGTTCACCTTAAATGTGAAGATTCTTGAAATGAATGCAGCCATGTTTGCAAAAGGTGTAGGAGTTATTGCAGATATAGAGATATGGCACAAACGGGTTGGACATGCAAACTTGCAAAGGCTGAAATTGATGCAGCCAAAGGAGATTGTCCATGGACTACCAAATTTCAAAGTTGCAGAAATGCAAAAGGTATGTGCAGCATGTCAATTTCGTAAACAGTTAAGGTTGTTTTGAAGATGCAATTGGTAATGCAGATTGGGAAAAAGCTATGGATGAGGAGATGGGTGCACTTTATGGAAATGATACATGGAAGCTGGTTCCATTGCCACAAGGAAAGAAACCCATAGGCTGCAAATGGGTTTACAAGGTAAAGCATAATGCTGATGGTATCAGAAGCAGGTATAAAGCACGATTGGTAGCTAAAGGTTATGCACAGACATATGGCATTGATTATGAGGAAACATTCAGCCATGTAGCTAAAATGTCTACTATCAGAACACTTGTTGCATTAGCTACAACAAAAGGATGGACTTTGCATCAGATGGATGTGAAGAATGCTTTCCTACATGGTGAGTTACATGAAGAAGTATATATGGACCAGCCACAAGGATATGAAGATTCAAAGCATCCAGAATATGTTTGCAGGTTGCAAAAGGTTTTGTATGGGCTGAAGCAAGCCCCTCGTGCATGACATGCAAGGATTGCTGATTACTTAACCAGCATTGGGTTCTCAATGTCTGATGCAGATCACTCACTATATGCAAGGAAGGCTGATGATGGCATCACTATTGTGGCTATTTATGTTGATGACCTGATTGTAGATGGTGATAATGAAGAAAATATCAAAGAGGTAAAGAAACTTGTTATGTAGGAATTCGACATGAAAGATCTTAGTGTGTTGCGCTATTTCTTGGGCATTGAGTTTATACATACACAAACAGGTATATGGATGTCACAAAGGCAATATGCCTTGAATATGATGCAAAAGTATGATATGGCCAATTGTAAGCCAATTTCTATGCCATTAGATCAGAATTTGAAATTGGATACTACATCTGGTGAAGCATTGGAAAATGCTACTATGTACAGGAAAATTGTGGGAAGTCTTATATATCTCACAATTACAAGGCCTCATCTAAGTTATACTGTTGGACTTGAAAGTCAGTTTATGCAGGTTCCCAAGAAGCCACATTTGGATGCTCTGAGGCACACTCTACGTTATGTGAGTGCTACTTTGGATTATGCATTGTTTTATGAAGCTGGTGTAGATTTGCAGGTTCATGGATACACCGATGGAGATTGGGCTGGTAGTACTCCAGATAGAAGATCTACTAGTGGCTTTCTTTTCTCACTTGGAGGTGCAGCTATTACATGGAGCAGTAAGAAACAACCCACTGTTGCTTTGTCGAGTACAGAGGTTGAGTATAGAGGTGTTGCAATGGAAGCATGTGAGGCATCATGGCTAGAGATGTTACTTGCAGATTTAGGTGTGGAAGTGCAAAAGCCTATCACTATCTATTGTGATAATCTTAGCAGCATACAATTAGCATGGAACCCTGTTTTCCATGCTAGAACAAAGCATATCAAGGTACATTATCACTCATCAGAGAGAAGGTATTAGCAGGTGATATTGATCTTGTTTATGTGAGAATAGATGAGTAGGTTGTTGATATTTTCACCAAAGCACTTGGAGTTGAGAAGTTGAAGAAGTTTCACGAGATTCTTGGATTATAGGATATGGCGTTGAGCTTGAGGGGGAGTGTTGAGATATCAAGCTCAACATGTGATGATCCAGGATGACACGTACCAGTTTTTCGTTTCTCTGACATGTATAGTGGTCACACCGGTATATGTCAGGGATACCTCATTGAGCTTTATTAGATTTAGCTACCGAGAGTGATGACACATTTGTTTCTTGCCAGCTCACTCATTCGCGGACATTAGGTTTTTCCTTATGTACTGATCTTTATATGTTGCACTTGTTGTATTCTTGTTTTTAGGTCATTCTTGTACATTCCTTTTATGTAATAGAAGAAGAAGAAAAAGATCATTCTTCCTTGTCTCAATTTGTGTGTGTGCTTCTCCTTGAGAGTGAGAGTGTGTGTGTGAGTTGAATTCCTTATCTCCTTCCTCGTGACAGCTTTGTAGTCAACTTCAGTAGAAGATAATGCTACAGTTGGTTGCTTCTTAATAATGCAAGAGAAAATCCCTAATCCTAAAGAAAAGCAATATCCAAAAAATGATTTTTTGGTATCAATATCTCTTACCCAATTTGAATCACATTATCCAACTAGAGATAATCCTTCTTCATAAAGAATACCATAAACCAATGGTTCCCTTCACATACTTAAGTATTCGCATGCATGCCTTCCAATGATTTTGGTAAGGCTTGTTAGAGAACCTACTTACTACTCCGTCAACATAAGAGATATCTAATCTGCTATTGCACAAGTAGCTGAGACTTCCAACTAATTTCCTCTATCTTTCAATATCCACTAGAGGTGAAGTATCTTCAATAGATAATTTTGTGTTGACCTTCAGAGGTGTAGAAATTTCCTTGCAATCCTCCATGTCAAATTCCTTCAATATCTCTCTTGCATATTTTGTTGAGAGATGAAAATCTTCCTTGGTTCTTGCCAAACTTCAAGGCCTAAGCAATAATGCATTAAGCCCAACTCTTTCATTTCCTGTAATCACAAGGTCATCTATGTAGAATACAAGCACAATTGTCTTCCCTCCTCTCTTTAGAACATACAAGTTAGCATCAAAAGCACATCTTTTGAAACCTGGATCCAAGAGATACTTATCTATCCTATAATACCATGCTCTATGGCCTTCTTTCATCCCATATAATGCCTTCTTTAGCTTACATATCTTGTTGTCTAAATGGGGAGCCCCAAACCTTGGTGGTTGGGACATATATACCTCCTCCTCTATTAGATAGATTATCCTTCACTTATGTGCATAAAGAATACCATAAATTAGTGGCTCCCGTCACATACCTGAGTATCTACATGCATGCCTTCCAATGCATTTGGAAAGGCTTATTAGAGAACCTGCTTACTACTCCAACAACTAGAGATGATCCTTCTTCATAAAGAATACCATAAATCAATGGTTCCCTTCACACACCTAAGTATCTGCATGCATGCCTTCCAATGACTTTGGCAAGGCTTATTAGAGAGCTTGTTCACTATTACAACAACATAAGAGATATGGTCTGCTATTGCATAAGTAGATGAGACTTCCAACTAATTTCCTATATCTTCCAATAACTATCTTCAATATATAATTTTGTGTTGACCATCATAAGTATAGAAATGTCCTTGCAATCCTCCATGTCAAATGCCTTCAATATCTCTCTTGCATACTTTTGTTAAGAGATGAAAATCTTCCTTGGTTCTTTCCAAACTTCAAGGCCTAAGCAATAATGCATTAAGCCCAAGCCTGTCATTTCCCATAATCACAAGGTCATCTATGTAGAGTACAAGCACAATTGTCTTCTCTCCTCTCTTTAGAACATAGAAGTTAGCATCAAAAGCACATCTTTTGAAACCTAGATCCAAGAGATATTTATCTATCCACTGGTGCCATGCTCTAGGGGCTTCTTTCATCCCATGTAATGCCTTCTTCAGATTACATATATTGTTCTCTAAATGGGGAGCCACAAACCTTGGTGATTGAGACACATATACCTCCTCCTTGAGGTCCTCATTTAGGAATGATAATTTGACATGTGATAGATTATCCATCGTTTATGTGCACCCACAACTAGTACTACTCGAATAGTAGTCATCCTTGCAGTCAGGGGAAATGATTCACAAAAGTCAATTCCTTCAACTTTTGAGTATGCCTATGCGAAAATTCTTGCTTTGTACTTTTCCACAATACCATCAGCCTTGCACTTTAGCTTCTAGACCCACTTGGTGCCAATGAATTTACACTTAGGGGGTCAATCCACTAGCTCCAAAGTTCCATTCTTCATGATATTCTTGTATTTTGTTTGCATGGCAGTCCTCCAATTCGGATCATGGAGTGCCTCTTCCACATTGGTTGGTTCCTTTGCTTATTCTTGAATGAGCTTAGCCATGTGGGATATGTTTACAATATGGGTGCTTGATCATCTCTATTCCTCTTATTCTATGTGATTGCCTTGGTCCATCTACAACCTATTATAGTGTGGGATGGGGTTTGTAGAATCATAGAAGTGTGGCAATGGATTTTTTTTCTTAGGTGACAATAGCTTGGTGACTTTCAGAATCACCACCTGAAGATGATTCTTCCTTCTCTTGTGTAGAAGGAATGGCTCTTGGGCTAGGCTCATAGTGGATTGCCCCTTCGCTTGATGATAAAGTGGAAACTCTCTTTTCCTCCTCTACTGCATGTGGTTGCTCCTCCTTAAACACCACATCACGACTTGCCATGATCTTCTTAGCATCAGGTTCATAAAGCTTATAAGCCTTCTTATCTTCATTGTACCCTAAGAAGATACATTTGATGCTTTTTTATTGAAGATTATTTCTCTCCCTATCTGGAACATGTACATAACATTCACTTCCAAATGCTTTGAAATGGGAAGCAGATGGCTTTTTACCAGTGTAGGTCTCTCATGGAGTCTTTACATCAAGTTCCTTTTTGTAGGTTTGATTCAAGATGTAGACAATAGTGTTGAGAGCCTCTACCCGAAATTGATTAGGCAAACTCTTTCCCTTCAACATGCACCCTACCATCTCCATGATGGTTTGATTCTGATGTTCTGCAACACGATTCTATTGAGGGCTATGTGCCATGAATTATCTGATGCTTGATTCCTTTACTCTTGCAAAAATCTTCAAACTTTGTTGACGTGAACTCACCATAGCCGTCTGTCTTGAATTTTGTCATCTTCTTCCTTGTTTTAGTCACCTCAGTAGGACATCTTGCATTGTTTCCTACCTTTACTGTGATGGGTTCCTTCAGAGATTGTAAGGAACTGTAAAGGTCTTTTTTGCTCATCATGTGATGAGATGCACCATTGTCCCACACCCATGAGTCATCCGTTCCTGGATTTTCAGCCCAAGAACATACCTCCTCTATCGTAACAAATAACTCAAGCTCTATTTCTCTAGTGTTGGTAGACTCCTTGCCCGTGCCACCTTTTGAAGAGCCATTCTTCTCTTCTAGCTTCTTGATGTGATAGTCTTGAATTCTATGGCCTTTCTTCTTACAGCGGATGTTGATATATTTAGGTAGTGATGTGTGTGAACACACTAGGACCGCCGGGGCACTTTTTCCCCTCTTTAGGAGGTTTCCCCCCCCCCCCCCTTGTATATACGCCTATTGCCCTAATGGGCTACTTATCTTTGTACATTCTCTAGTAATAAAATCAGTATTGTGTGTTGTGCTCCAAGCTTCTTCTTCTTCTTTATGTGACTTGTCTCCAGGCAAGAAGGCCATTGGCACTAACTGGGTATACAAGCTGAAGCATAAACCGGATGGTAGAGTTGATAAGTATAAGGCTAGGCTTGTTGCAAAGGGTTATGCATAGGAAATGGGCATTGATTTTGATGAGACCTTTGCACCTACATGCCGTATGACTATTGTTCAGAGGATCTGTGCACTTGTAGCTCATCATGGTTGGAATGTACATCAGTTGGACATTAAAATAGCATATTTGAATGGTGACTTGCATGAAGAAGTGTATGTTTTTCAGCCCCGTGGCTTTGTGCAGAAAGGGAATGAAAACCAGGTGTGCAGGTTAAAGAAGGCATTATATGGTTTAAAGCAAGCACCACGTGCTTGGTATGAGAAGATACATGCCTATTTGATTACACATGGTTTTGAAAACAGTCCAATTGAAAGCACCTTATATGTTAAGCATGCTAATGATGTGCTTCTGATCATTGTTGTCTATGTTGACGACATGCTGCTCACTGGTCCTATTGAGAAGCATATTGCTGATTTTAAGGCTTATTTTCATGCCTCATTTGAGATCTCTGATTTGGGGCATTTGCATCACTATTTGGGCATTCAGTTTATGCAAGTTGATGGTGGAATGAATTTGTGTCAAACGAAATATATTGACACATTATTGCAGTGTTTTGGCCTTGAAGACTATAAGCTTATTGCCACTCCTATGGAGACAGGTTTACAATTGAGTCTTCATGATGTTGGAGATGCATTTGATGTTGTTCTCTATCAGTAGGCTATTGGATGCTTGATTTACTTATGCATTACTCGGCCAGATATTCAGTTTGTTGTCTCACAGATGAGCAAGTTTATGCATTGCCTAGGAGTCAAGCATTGGAAGGCAGTTAAGCGCATCTTTCGCTATTTGAGTGGTTCTCAGCTACTTGGGTTGTTTTATCCCAAGGGGGATCACTACCGCCAGATTTGCATTCTTTTTCTGACTCTGATTGGGCTGGTTGCTATGACACTCGTGTGTCTACTAGTGGCTTTCGCTTCATGCTTGGTAGCTTATGTATATCTTGGTTGAGCAAGAAGTAGCCTACTGTGGCCACTTCTAGTTGTGAGGCTGAGTATAGGGTAGCTTTCACAGCGACTGTTGAGTGTGTGTGGCTCAGATGCCTTATGGCTGATTTGGGTGTTGGTCAGACTTCTGCCACCACCATCTTCACTGACAGTCAGAGTGCATTGGCAGTTGTGAGGAACCCTATGTTCCATGCTCGCACTAAGCACATTGAGGTGCATTATCACTATGTCAAGGAGAGGTTCTCTGCCGGGGAGATCAGCTTGGCATATGTGCCCATGCAGGAGAACATTACAGACCTTTTCACGAAGGCTCTGCCTAGGGAGAAGTTTGAAGCTTTTCGCAAAGCTTTAGGCTTACTTCCTTTTGTGGAGTGATTTCCACATAGCTTGGCACTTCCTTATACATGAGTGCCAACTCCTTGTTCACCGCATCACTCCCAGGGGGGATTTGTTGATATATTTAGGTAGTGATGTGTGTGAACACACTAGGACCATCGGGGCACTTTTTCCCTCTTTAGGAGGTTTTTTTTTCCTGGCTTGTATATACGCCTATTGCCCTAATGGGCTACTTATCTTTGTACATTCTCTAGTAATACAATCAGTATTTTCTATTGTGCTCCAAGCTTCTTATTCTTCCTTGTGTTGTTCACGTGCTTCCGCAGATGTCTAACTCCAACAGTGGAGACACTCTCCCTTGAACTTCTTTCTGTCATTTTTCTTTTTGTCTCCATCTTTTGCAGAGTCTGCTTTTCCTCCTTTGGCATTTTCTATGAATGCAACATCTCATTTGTTGTCGCCACTCCTTGCCTTGAGCTGCAACTCCTCCTCCATGAGTAAGGCGCTGAATCCTTGAAACAGTAGTGGTTAAGGTCTTGATTTGAGTATCAAGAGCAATTGTTAAACCATCAAACTTTGATGGAAAAGTTTGAAGAAAACCTCAAGCTAGCTCCTCACTTGACTTTTGTACACCTTCTCTTGCCATTTGATCTCTTAGATTCTTTATGCAAGTGGTAAACACCTTTATAGTCTCCCCATCAAGAAATCTTTCTATTGCTAGCTGATTTTGCAAGTTTTGAATCCGTGTCTAATTACGAGTTTCATATTGATTTCTCAATATGTTCCATGCTTCACATGCCTTGGTAGTATGCTAAATGGTATTCACAACACTATCGATAGTATTTGTAACTAGAGCATAGATTGCATCTATGTTTCTATGTTTCCAAGTACGTAGAAGATCAGCATCAAGAGGAATCATTTAACCAAGAACAGTCTCCAAAAGCTCATATGAATTAAGGATAGAAGTGATTTTAAATTTCCACAGGGTATAGATCATACCATCAAGTTTACCTTCCGTGAAGGCTCATGGTCATATCTGCAATGTTGGGATGAATGGCATCTTTGATGCTCCTCTTAATGCTCTTCTACTCCTGTTGAAAAACCACCTTGATTCCCAATTGTAGATGATGATGCATGGCTTTACATCTTCTCTCTTTTTTCATTGAAACCTCTACAACCTCTATGTTTTTGCTTCTACACCACTCAAAGCCTCCTGAGCTCTGATACCATGTAAGAAAAATAACCGCAATACAAAATAGACCAATAGATAGAATTAAGAGAAAGAAAGAAGCAAAAATAGATGCAAACTCAAAGATAGAGAACTCAAATTCTTAGATTGCCAAGTGTAATACAGTTACAACGATGGTGTTGTCAACCCATGCACTCCCAATTTGGAGCTTAGATGGAAATCTAGACACACTCTAGATGAAGGGCTTACTAGTGCACAATACTATGTAAATCTTAACCTAGGCCATGCTTATATAGCTTTTACAAGGGGAATCGATATAGATAAGCATAGTCAAGAGATACAAAATATTCGGTAAAATATAAAATCTGACAATATCTATACGACTAGAAATCCTACCATATTGGCCCTATGGGCTAAGGGGATAGGCCCGTCGGGCCCCACAGAAGGGGGCAAGCTAAGGTTGTATCGAGAAACCATGCAACACCACATGGCCTATATTGTTGCCTTGAATAGCAACCTAAGGGCCCGAAAGTTAATGTCCAACCTAACCTAATGTCCAGGCACACAAAGATCATCTATTACCATCAACAGTCATACATAGGCCTCATCTAACTTGGAAGTTAGGGTTCCACAAATGTTGAGACTCTCACAATGGCTTCTCCTCATATTGGGGGCCTTACTACTTAGAGCACCATGGAGCATTCCTGGTCACTTGAGGGTGGAATATTGACCATATCTAATGTTGAGATATCAAGCTCAACATGTGATGATCCAGGATGACACGTACTAGTTTTTCGTTTCTCTGACATGTATAGTGATCATACTGATATATGTCTGGGATACTTCATTGAGCTTTATTAGATTTATCTACCGAGAGTGATGGCACATTTGTTTCTTGCCAGCTCACTCATTCGCGGATATTAGGTTTTTCCTTATGTACTAATCTTTATATATTGCACTTTTTGTATTCTTGTTTTTAGGTCATTCTTGTACATTCCTTTTATGTAATAGAAGAAGAAGATGAAGATCATTCTTCCTTGCCTCAATCTGTGTGTGTGCTTCTCCTTGAGAGTGAGAGTGTGTGTGTGAGCTCTCTTCCTTATCTCCTTCCTCGTGACATGGTATCAGAGCCAGCGTGGCTGTAGAGAGCTCGTGGAGAAGGTGACGGTGAAGACTACGTTGCAAGGCATGGAGAAAACGCGATTTCACAAACGGCCTCTGTTTGCTACGAAAATCGTCGTGAAGGTAGAAGGCCTCAAAATATTTTCGAGAGTTATGCCTTTAGGGTCACTTGTTTTTGTCAGATCGAAGTTTCGGAGCCATCTCGACCTCCGTTTTGAGCCCGCAAGGTGGGGCCCACAGAAAAACCAGGTCAGTTTCAGAAATTGTAACTTGCGTTGTGTTCGGCAACACATATTCCATATCCAGAATTTCAAGCGATTCCGTGTACTGTTGATACACAAAAACTGTGTTTTTCTGAGATCGAACTGTCACGTCATAGTGCGACAGTGTTCAAGCAGAAGTGCTGCTTGTAGTGTTTTGCAGTGTTGTGAATTATTGCAGAAATGGCAAACGCAGATGGAATGAGTCAGCTTATGAGTGATAAGGTAGACAAGAATAACTTCCATGCTTGGAGATTCAGAATGACGAATTTCCTGATGGGAAAAGGCTACTGGAAGTATATCGAAGGAGAGAATGAAAATGCTCCACAGTTACGAGAAAGGAATCGGACTGCAGATCAGTTAAGAGCATATGAGGAATGGAATCAAGGAGCACGAAAGGTAATGTATTGGCTATCTGTTAGCATACAGGATAGCATGATTGGACACATACAGGATGCCAAGACTCCAAAAGAGGCTTGGAACAGCTTGGTCACCTTGTATGAGACTAATACAAAGGCACGGAAATTGCAACTCAAGAACGAGCTACATACATTGGAGAAGAGCATGACGGTAAGTGACTACACTCTTAAAATCAAAGGCATATGTGAGTCACTTGCATCTATTGGCGTGAATGTAGATGATGATGATAAGGTGGAAGTGTGCCTTCGTGGTTTAGGAGCTGCATATAAGCAGTTTAGAACTTCCATACAGACCAGGGAAAATATTCCGAATTTTGCTGATCTGGTATCTATGCTGATTATTGAAGAAAAGAATCTTGGTGAGGACTCAAAATCCCAAGGAAAGCCCAGTTCTGAGCATGTATTCTACTCTGGCAGAGGAAGAGGCAGAGGTAGAGGTTTTGGAAGTGGAAGAGGAAACAGTAACCAAGACCAAGGTCAACAACAGAATCATGCAGGAGGAAGAGGACAGTTTCGAGGCAGGGGGAGCCAAAGAGGTAGCAGAAATTTCCAAAGAAATGATTCAGGTAATGATAGTAAAGGATGCTAGAATTGTGGTAGACCTGGACTTTGAACGTGATTGCAGGTTAAAGAATCAAAATAACAGAAGGCAGCAAAACAACTATGCATCCACAAGTGCAGATGATTCTGAGAAGCAGTTTATGGTTCAACATCACATGATGAATACGATGTCTGCTGGTGTTTCAAAATCGAATGAGAATGTCTGGTATGTTGATTCATGTGCTTCAAATCACATGACCAGTCATGCAGAATGGTTTAGTAGTTTGCAGAAAATGCCATTTCCTGGATATGTTGAAACAGGTGATGATACATCGCATCATATTGAGCATACAGGAAACATAGCATTGTCTATGGAGGACGGGAAGGTAAAACATCTTGCTGATGTGTTGCATGTTCCAAATATAACAAAGAATCTGGTTTCTGTTGGACAAATGGTTGACCAGGGATTACAAGTCAGGTTCAATGTTGATGGATTATATGTAGAAGAGTACAAGCAGGATGGAGGATTGGTTGCCAAAGGAAACAAAGTGGGTAGGATGTTCACCTTAAATGTGAAGATTCTTGAAATGAATGCAGCCATGTTTGCAAAAGGTGCAGGAGTTATTGCACATATAGAGATATGGCACAAACGGATTGGACATGCAAACTTGCAAAGGCTAAAAATGATGCAGTCAAAGGAGATTGTCCATGGACTACCAAATTTCAAAGTTGCAGAAATGCAAAAGGTATGTGCAGCATGTCAATTTGGTAAATAGTCAAGAGCATCATTTCCACATGGCAAGCATGTTAGTGAGAATGTACTAGAAGTAGTACATACAGATGTTTGGGGTCCAGCAAAGACCACATCTATGGGCGGTTGCAGGTTTTATGTTACCTTCATTGATGATCATACACGCAAACTATGGGTATATTTCATGAAAGAGAAGAGCGAGATGTTCACTCACTTCCAGAATTTTAAAGCTATGGTGGAAAAGCAAACAGGGAAGTACATTCAAACATTAAGATCTGATGGAGGAGGTGAATACATGTCAAATGAGTTCAGCAGTTTTCTAAAAAATCATGGAATTCGGCGTCAGTTTTCATGCAGGTACACACCACAACAGAATGGTGTTGCTGAACGTAAAAATAGACATATTGCAGAAATAGCAAGAGCCTTGATGGCTGAGAAGAATATGCCTCATTGTTATTGGGCAGAAGCTGTGCATATTGTTGTATACATCATGAACAGAACTCCGACTGCTGTTGTACATCAAGTTACACCTGAAGAGAAGTTTACAGGTAAAAAGCCAAACTTATCACATCTGAAAGTTTTTGGCTGTATTGCATATGTACATGTTCGAGATGAGTTGAGGATGAAGCTTGATCCGAAAGCAGAAAAATGTGTCTTCATTGGATATTCCCTTGAGCAAAAGGGGTACAAATGTTATAACCCACTCACACGACAGGTGAAGGTGAGCAGAGATGTGGTATTTGATGAAATGTCAAGCTTCTATGCAGATGCCAAAGAAGGACTGAATCTTGAACCAAATGACAAAGAAAATGCTAAAAAATCTAGTGCAGAATCTAGTGCAGAATCTCAAGTTTTGAAGATGCAATTGGTAATGCAGATTGGCAAAAAGCTATGGATGAGGAGATGGTTGCACTTTATGGAAATGATACATGGAAGCTGGTTCCATTGCCACAAGGAAAGAAATCCATAGGCTGCAAATGGGTTTACAAGGTAAAACATAATGCTGATGGTAGCATAAGCAGGTATAAAGCACGATTGGTAGCTAAAGGTTATGCACAAACATATGGCATTGATTATGAGGAAACATTCAGCCCTGTAGCTAAAATGTCTACTATCAGAACACTTGTTGCATTAGCTATAGCAAAAGGATGGACTTTGCATCAGATGGATGTGAAGAATGTTTTCCTACATGGTGAGTTACAGGAAGAAGTATATATGGACGAACCACAAGGATATGAAGATTCAAAACATCCAAAATATGTTTGCAGGTTGCAAAAGGCTTTGTATGGGCTGAAGCAAGCCCCTCGTGCATGGCATGCAAGGATTGCTGATTACTTAACCAGCATTGGGTTCTCTATGTGTGATACAGATCACTCACTATATGCAAGGAAGGCTGATGATGGCATCACTATTGTGGCTATTTATGTTGATGACCTGATTGTAGGTGGTGATAATGAAGAAAGCATCAAAGAGGTAAAGAAACGTCTTATGCAGGAATTCGACATGAAAGATCTTGGTGTGTTGTGCTATTTCTTGGGCATTGAGTTTATACATACAGAAACAGATATATGGATGTCGCAAAGGCAATATGCCTTGAATATGCTGCAAAAGTATGGTATGGCTGATTGTAAGCCATTTTCTATGCCATTAGATCAGAATTTGAAATTGGATACTACGTCAGGTGAAGCATTGGAAAATGCTACTATGTATAGGAAAATTATGGGAAGTCTTATATATCTCACAATTACAAGGCCTGATCTAAGTTATACTGTTGGACTTGAAAGTCAGTTTATGCAGGTTCCTAGGAAGCCACATTTGGATGCTCTGAGGCGCACTCTACGTTATGTGAGTGCTACTTTGGATTATGCATTGTTTTATGAAGCTGGTGTGGAGTTGCAGGTTCATGGATACACCGATGCAGATTGGGTTGGTAGTACTCCAGATAGAAGATCTACTAGTGGCTTTCTTTTCTCACTTGGAGGTGCAGCTATTACATGGAGTAGCAAGAAGAAACCCACTGTTGCGTTGTCGAGTACAGAGGCTGAGTATAGAGGTGCTGCAATGGCAGCATGTGAGGCATCATGGTTGGAGACGTTACTTGCAGATTTAGGTGTGGAAGTGCAAAAGCCTATCACTATCTATTGTGATAATCTTAGCAGCATACAGTTAGCACGGAACCCTGTTTTCCATGCTAGAACAAAGCATATCAAGGTACATTATCACTTCATTAGAGAGAAGGTATTAGCAGGTGATATTGATCTTGTTTATGTGAGAACAGATGAGCAGGTTGCTGATATTTTCACCAAAGCACTTGGAGCTGAGAAGTTAAAGACGTTTCGAGAGATGCTTAGATTACAGGATATGGCGTTGAGCTTGAGGGGGAGTGTTGAGATATCAAGCTCAACATGTGATGATCCAGGATGACACGTACCAGTTTTTTGTTTCTCTGACATGTATAGTGGTCATACCGATATATGTCAGGGATACTTCATTGAGCTTTATTAGATTTATCTACCGAGAGTGATGGCACATTTATTTCTTGCCAGCTCACTCATTCGCGGATATTAGGTTTTTCCTTATGTACTGATCTTTATATATTGCACTTGTTGTATTCTTGTTTTTAGGTCATTCTTGTACATTCCTTTTATGTAATAGAAGAAGAAGAAGAAGAAGATCATTCTTCCTTGCCTCAATCTGTGTGTGTGCTTCTCCTTGAGAGTGAGAGTGTGTGTGTGAGCTCTCTTCCTTATCTCCTTCCTCGTGACATCTAATAGATTTTTTATGTATAAACCCAATGCCCAAAAAATAGAGCAGCACACCAAGATCTTTCATGTCAAATTCTTGCATAAGGAGTTGCTTTACCTCTTTAATTCTTTCTTCATTATCATCATCTACAATCAAGTCATCAAGATAAATTTCCATAATTGTGATTCCACCATCACCCTTGCTTGCATATAATGAGTGATGTGCATCACACATAGAAAATCTAATGCTCGTTAATAATTTTGAATCCACGCATGTCAAGCACGACGGGCTTGTTTAAGCCCATACAAAGCCATTTTCAACCTACAAACATATTGTGGGTGCTTTGAATCCTCATATCCTTGTGGTTGGTCCATGTATGCTTCTTCTTGCAACTCACCATGTAAGGAAGCATTCTTCACATCCATCTGATGCAAAATCCATCCTTTTTTGTAGTCAATGCAAAAAGTGCTCTCATAGTAGCCATTTTAGCTATAGGGCTGAAATTTTCCTCATAATCCATGCCATATGTCTATACATATCATTTTTCTACCAATCATGCTTTCTACCTGCTTATGCTACCATTGTCACTGTGCTTTACCTTGTAAACCCACTTGCAGCCTATGTCTTTGTTTCCTCTTGAAAATGGAACTAGTTGCCATGTTTCATTTCCATAAAGTGCAGCCATCTTCTCATCCATAGCTTTCACCAAATCTAGATTTCCAATTGCATCTTCAAAAACATAAGGTTCAATATCTTGTATCACCTTGGTCATGTAGGCATAATGGCAAGCCATGTAACTAACATTTGTCAATCCTTGCACTGAATTCCACATCCTTCCAGATCGTCTTGGTCGAGGGTCACTTCTTCTTGTTGTATCATCTATGTATGCCTTTCTTACTCTTGGATTCTTGACATAGGGAAATCCAAGTTCCTCATCAAGGCTCTTTTCGAAACTGCTTGATTCTCCATCAATGTCTTCAAAACTTCTAGATGTTTTATTACTAGAATTTTTTTCTTTATCTTTCTTGGACATAGTCGATGAATTTGCTTGACTAAGCCTACCATGCAATCTTCCACTCCACGGGGTTTGACTTGGAACTATTGCTTTGCGAAACATCAATTCCACTTATAACTTTGAGATTTTGCACTTGAGTTTTCAGTATTTGTTTTGTCATTTGAATCAAGATTAAGCCCTTCTTTGGAATCTACATAGAATCTTGTCATTTCATCATATGCCACATCTCTCCTTACCTTCACTTGTCATGTGAGTGGTTGTAACATTTATATCCCTTTTGGTCAAGGGAATACCCAATGAAGATACAATTTTGTGTTTTTGGCTCAAGTTTCTTCCTCAACTTATCTAGAACATGTACATATGCAATAGAGCCGAATACTTTTGTATGCAATAAGTTTGGCTTTTTACCTATAAACTTCTCTCCATCTGTAACTTGATGTACAACAACAGTTGGAGTTATATTCATGATGTATACAATACTGTGCATAGCTTCTACACAATGACAATGAGGCATATTTTTCTTAGCCATCCAAGTTCTTGCTATTTTTGCAATATATCTATTTTTGTGTTCAAGAATGCTATTGTTTTGCAGTGTGTACCTGCATGAAAATTGCCTTCGAATTCCATAACTTTGACATGTATTCACCTCCTCCATCAAATCTTAATGGCTGAATATACTTCCTTGTCCTCTTTTCCACCATAACCTTGGAATTTTGAAAATGAGTAAACACCTCACTCTTCTCTTTCATGAAGTATACCCATACCTATCATGTATGGTCACCAATGAAAGTGACATAAAACTAGTTGCCTCCCATAGATGTGGTCTTTTTAGGACCGCAAACATCTGTATGTACTATTTCTAGCATATTCTCACTAAGCAAAAATGGATGCATTCATTTAAGCAATTTTTCACATTCAATATGAACATCCTACCAACTTTACTCCCTTTCGTGACCAACCTTCCATTCTATTTGTACTCTTCTACATATAAACCATTAGCATTGAACCTAAATTGTAATCCTGGTTCAAATCTTTGCCCAAAAAAAACCAGATCCTTTGTTATATTTGGAACATTCACTACATCAGCAAGATGTTTTACCTTCCCATCCTACATGGATAATGCTATGTTTCCTGTATGATTGATAGGATGTGATATATCATCACCTATTTCAACAAATCTAGGAACACATAATTTTTGCAAACTACTAAACCATTGTGCATATCTAATCATGTGAATTGAGACACATCAATCAATGTATCAGGCATTACCATTTGCTTTTGAAACATCAGCAAACATCATATTCACCATGTGATGTTGGACCATGAACAACTTCTCCGAATCATATGCACTTGTGGATGCATAGTTGTTCTGTTGATTTTTTCTATTTTGATTTGTCAACCTGCAATCATGTTCAAAGTGACCAGGTTTACCATAATTCTAGCATTTCTTATTATCATTACTTGAATCATTTCATTGGAAATTTCGACGATCCCTTTGGCTCCCCATGCCGCAAAACTATCCTCTACCTCTTGCATGATTCTATTGTTCACCTTGCTCCTAGTTATTGTTTCCTCTTCCACTTTTGAACCCTCCTTCTCAGCCTCTTCCTCTGCCAGATTATAACGCCTACTCAGAGTGAGGCTTTCCTTGGGGGTTTGCCTCACCAACGTTCTTTTCTTCAATTATCAACAAGGACACAAGATCACCTAAATTTGGAATTTTCCCTAGTCTGAATAGAAGTTCTAAACTTCTTATATACACTTCCTAAACCACGAACTCACACTTCCACCTTATCATCATCATCTACATTGATGCCAATAGATGCAAGCAAACTACATAGCTTTTGATTTTTAGGGTGTAGTCTTTTACCAACATGCTCTTTTTCTCTAGTGTATGCAGCTCATTCTTGACTTTGTAATTTTTGTGCCTCTGTATTGGTTTCATACAATGTAACCAAATTGTTTCAAGCCTCTTTTTAATTTTTGGCAACAATCATGCTATCTTCCATGCTAATAGAGAGTCAATATAGTACCTCCCCTACTCCATGATTATGTGTTTCACATGCTCTTAACTGGTCCATAGTATGATTCCTCTCTAGTAACTTCGAAGCATTTTCATTCTCTCCTTTGATGTACTTCTAGTAGCCCTTTCCCATCAAGAAATTCATCATTCCAAGTCTCCAAGTATGAAAGTTTTCCTTTTCCAACTTATCGCTTATAAGTTGACTCTTTCCATCAACATTTACCATTTTTGTAGCAATTCACAATACTACAAAAGCACTAGAAACAATCTTGGTTGAACACTTTCACACTAACTTGATAATTTGATCTCAGAAAAACACAATTTTTGTGTATCAACAAAATCCCTTGAAATTCTCAATCTATAATATTTGAGAGATTCAAATAGAAAATAATTTACACTTTTACACATTGACCTATTTTTTCCATGGTCCACACCTTGCAAGATCAAAATAGAGGTCGAGATGCATGTGAAACTAAAATCTCAGCAAAATAAGTGACTAGACAATGCAAGACATAGCCATAAAGGAGCTTTTGGAAATCCCAACACATTGTGATGATGATCCAGACAATGACTCGAAAGAAATTTTTGAATGGTTGATTCTAGACCCCAAGGCCTTACAGAAAATATCCACAATTTCAGAAGTAAGAGACACAACTAGTACAATTTGTAGAAAAAACATTTGTGTCAATGGTGAAGGGTCTTAGGACCATGTGATCTTGAACCCATGGGAGGTCAAGTCCATGGATGTGACCTAATTTAACTTTATTACAAGCAAGCAACTTAGCAAATATTTGATGATGGCAAGAAGGAGAGGGGCAAGCAGACACCACTATTTGATAAAGCACTTAAGGAAAATCATTAGAGAGCACCGACCATTGAAGTTGATATGCGCCAAAGCATATCCAAGTAATGTGGAAACCATTTTGATAGACCTAGCCATGCATCCAAGACCTTGGAGCTATTGAAGGATAAAGTCCCATTCAATTGTGTCGTATGCTTTATCAAAATCAATCTTGAGGGAGAGGATATTTTGAGAAGACTCCTTTGCAAAATCTAAGCCCTCTCAAATACCAATGATGGTCTTAAGAATGGATTTACCTTTTATAAAACCTCTCATATCCTCAATGATCCACAATGAAGATGGTCTGCTATGCGGTTGGCAATAGCCTCCACAAAGATTTTGTAGCCGATGTAGAGCATGGTGATAGCCCATGATTTTTTTATTCTATTATTATTTTCTTTATTGTGTATGATCTTTATTATAGCTTCATTCAAGTATCTCAGTACAAATCCAAAATTGAAAGCTTTCTTCCAAACAAGCCAAAGGGGGAGAACCAGAATATCTTTGAAAGTTTGGTAGAAGAATTCATTAGTAAGGTTGTCAAGGCCCAGACTTTTACATTAAGGGAGGGATTTGATAGCTCCATGATCTCATTGTCCAAAAGGGGAGCATCAAGAGCATAGGAAATGTTTGGGAAAAAAAATCTCTCTCACATTTGAAATTAGGCCGATGCAATCCTGCCTCCAAAAGAAAGGAGGTTAGAAATGTCAAAGACCTAAGAAAAGTGATCAACAATCAAGGTGAAATTATCTAGGTATAAATTGCATTCGCTTTCATTATTTCCAAGAATTCTTGGTAGGACCTCTACTTTTCTCCCTCTTCACGACTTTGCGCATTTTGTTTGAGGGTTTTTAAGCCTTAACGACTCATGAGTCTTTAAAGAATAGATGAAATCTCTTTCTTCTAACTTCCTCTTCATATCTGAGAAGTCTTCTCATCTTTAGGGGACTTTTTGTAAATGGGATTTACCTTTATTATCTTCAATCTCAATTTGAAGGAGCCTCTACATGTGAAGAGGTGATGAATGTGATTGAAAAGATGAGATTGTGTTGGAAAAATCATGTTCAAGACTAGTTGTTGGAACTTCAGAGACACTTAGTACACTCCCTAAGCTTCCAGAATATGCACTTAGATCACATAAGTACTTTGGAGCATCAATCTTAAACATCTATATCAAAATATAGGAGTTGTGAGTTTAGAATCCCTAAGAAACTTTCTATTTTTGGAAGAGAAGCTCTCAAAAATTTGTTCGATGCTCACTGTCTAGTAGCAATTTTCCAGAGATCTTCTGCACATCTTCAATTGAAGTGTGTTGGCAGTAGCCAGAGGCATAGAAGATGCGGAAGCATGTAAAGATAGAGCAGGGAGTCATTCAAATCATTTTTTCAAAGACTTATATTTCATAAATACTTTTCAAAACCTCCAACAGTGATTTTCATCACTTTTGTACTATATGTAACATGGAAAAACCCTTTTTGTAATTTATAGCTCCATTTTGTGCAAGCCGAGGAGTCCTCGAGCTTGAGGAGCTTAGGTAGAATGAGTGCACCAATTTTGGTTATTTTTAGACACCGTTTACCCTTCAAATAGCATCTAGAATCTATTTTTTAACTATGCCGGTCACTAGATGTGAAACCGGTCAAAAGTAGTCTAGAATCTATAAAAAGAGCTAGAGAGCTCATTTTTGAGGTTAGCTTGTTTGAGTAGAGAAGAGCTTAGAGATATATTGAGCTTGTAAGAGTGTTCTTGAGTAATAGAGTTGATTTCCTACCTTCCATTGTGTCTTGCTTGTCTCTTCGTTGTGTGTGTGTATGTGTGTGTGCATCTTTATGCTTCTCACCTTCACTCTCACTTCATCTCACATTCACGATCTTCATATCACTTCTATCTCTTCCGCGGATTGACATTAAGGAGGTGGAGCTCCTTACGTGGTCCTCACCATTGTGCTAGAGCAACACCAAATTTGGCATTGTTGCCGGGGATCGAGTCTAGGACGAATGTGTGATGGTAAGAGTATAGCAAGAAGTGGCATTGGAAGGTAAAAATTTCAGTTTTTTTTGTTGTTTTTAGTTAGTTTTTAGTATTTTTCACCTCCCCCATATCGTGAATGTTCACATTTATGCCATCACGACGGTTCGCGCCTTCGGACCATCGCGATTGTGCCACGCCATCGCGACGGTTCACCTGGACCATCGCGACAGTCCCAGACCATCGCGATTGTCCACCCCAAACGCATTTTTAGGGTTTCAATTTTTTAGCAATTTTGGGGCTATTTTTTGAAAATTTTTGGATCATTAAGCTCATAGGAGACCCCTTAGCTCATATTTGGAGAAAAACTTGTTTGTCAGTTTTTACTCCCGAGGGCCTGAACGGTCATATCTTTTTCATCCAAAGTCTGTTTTTTGAGCTTTATAGCTCGTTAGAAAGCTCTTGACTTGTACTACGTAACCTCAACTATTTTTTTCATAAAGAATACGTTGATTTTTAGATAAGCTAATTTGAGGTTGACATAGTTGGGATTAGAAAGCCAGGGGGTATTGAAATTTTGGGCAAAAGGGAAAGGACCTTTAAGGGTGTATATACTCAAGTGCTTGATCATCCATTTGAGAATTGGTCTAATATTGAATTTTTTAGGTCTAGCAAGGGCAATCAAGGGCAAACAAAGCAAGGCAAGGCAAGGCAGAGAAGAACGTAGGGCTTGGGAAGTGCGGCTTCTTGGGCATCAGAGCAACCAAAGCAGCTGACTCGAGGTTGGAAGATTACTCAACCCCCTCAGTCAATTCTTAGCTTAGGCTAAACGGTAGCATTGTGGATGTGGATTAACGACGTTAGGAACACTTCAAGTTCAAAAGATTTAATTTTCAAGTCCAAGACTAAAGTAAAGGTGTGTGAGATGAAAACCTAAAGGAAAAGAACTTAAGTCTGACGGAATGAGAACTCAAAAGTACCATGGAAAGTCGATTCCTGACACATACAGTTGGAAAAGAACTTAAAGGAATTTAAAAAGAATCAAGAAAGTAAGAAAAGAGAATCATTGACGATTTGAGTGTGTACTGAGTGTGCAAGGAAGTAAATTAATGAACCTTAGATCGGGCAAGCATATAGGTAAGTCAGACCGACGAAGCCTTAGATCATCAGAAGCAAGTGTAGGAACTACTGCACGATTGTGGGCACAACAATTGAATAGTATTTATCCCTACGAGTCGAGCACAGATACGAGTGAATCAGAAATGGCTTTCAGCACGGAAAGACTAGAAGGAGGGTCAAATGTAGCATATTTAGAAAAACTTGAAGGACCCTATAAGACTCAATTAGAATTTCTCCAAACCAACCGATTAGGTGCTCGCATCTATGAGGATGGTTTGCGAAGACAAGTGGTGCAAATGCACAACCCTGATCAACCCATTGGATTGCAACGTCCAGTGGTCAAATTCGAGAGAGACGCACACATAGACAAAGAAGGAACGATGTACATCTTAAGTACTCAACCAAACAATACCAATGAGTGTGGTGTAATTCAGTTAGAGATGGAAGCAAGAGCCCAAGGAAAAGAACCATTAGAAGAA
Source organism: Ceratopteris richardii (assembly GCA_020310875.1). Taxonomy (NCBI): domain Eukaryota; kingdom Viridiplantae; phylum Streptophyta; class Polypodiopsida; order Polypodiales; family Pteridaceae; genus Ceratopteris; species Ceratopteris richardii. The sequence goes on from CM035418.1 coordinate 116,683,158, forward strand.
CCTAGAACACCTAGAGGGAAATTTGTACTGACAAGAGTACTAATCCTAGAGTGGATCCCTCAGGATAACAGAAGCATAGAATTATTCGTGAATAAAGAAACAAACGAGGCATTTTGGAAATACTCAATGGAACAACCTAGTGAGGTAGGCACCATAACGATCTATGAATTTAAGGACCCGGATACACCTGGAAAGGTTGTATACCTGGATGAAACTTCAGAAAGAGTATTTGTGGTACTAGAACACGCAAGAAATACCTATACATGGAGAGGTGATTTGGTCTTCCCTCCATCTCGAACAAACGTAAACGCGAGCCATCAAGGGGCTGGAACATCCTCCACCCATGCTAATCAAAGAGAGAAAACAAAGAAAGACCGGAAGTAAGTTTCAATCATCCCATAGGGAGAGATAGAACCACCGTAGACACGGACAGAGTGGAAAGACAAAGAATGGCGTAGAGATGATTTTCCTCTACCTAGACCACGTGAACACCCAAGGATAATAAGACCCACTCAACTAGTAAACTCCATGAAAAACTATTTTGATGGGACAGGAGATCCCTATGACCATGTTGCAGAATTTAAGCAAGTACTAAGGGCAGAACAAGTAGAAGACATGTTCACATAATATAATGCATTTGGACTAACGCTAAAGAATACCGCTTTAACTTGGTTTCAACCATTGCAACAAAGGCAATTTAGAGACATCCATCACTTTTTGGAGTCATTCATCACTGAATTCTCTAAAAGTGAAATCAGGCATGACACATCTTCATTAATTCATAGTTTCAAACAAACCCCTCAAGAAATAGTTAGACTCGCAGGACGTAGGTTTAGACAATATGTTGAGAGATGTCCGATGCAAGAGCTACCCTCACAGGCCAAGCAAGTGTCATTGTTTTTAGATGGCATGTTGAGCTCTAAACTACACTCCTATGTATACTTAAAAGAACCCAGAACGCTAGAGCAGTGTGTAAGAATTTGCATAGACATTGAGGACAACTTAGGAGACGAGTTGGAACTCTCAAAGGTCTATAAGGACTCAGATTGTTCCTCTCTAGCATCCACAAAATTGTCTAGCTCAATAGAGGATCTAACAGAAAAAGTGGCCCAGAAACTAGGAGTTTCTAGTAAACAGATGCCTAGGTTAACAACAAACAAGCGTTGTTACACCTATGTGTTGGAGCAAGTCTATGACAAGCCTAAGTATTGGCTTGAGTCCCACAAAGTCATAGAAAAAGCCTTAAAATGAAGACTATGTAAAGTTCACTTGTGAACTACCTCTTGTAACTTTTGAAGAGTTTACTTAATGTAAAAGTAAGAGAATCTTAAGTGGTTGAGTCCACATGATCAAGAATGGAAAGAGGAGCCACGAATTCGTGATTTGTGGTAGGTAGAGAATCAAATCAATCATTGATTGATTGGAGAGTGATTGAGGGAAGTTAGCCTCCCAAACTCAACTATAAATAGATGGCAGTTTTAGTCGTGGTTAGAGAGACCTATGTGAAGACCTCCAAGAGCTGAGCTTTATGCCATATCAAGGTGTGATTACAAGGCACACACATGTATCAGCAAGTCATTGTATTGTACAAGCAATATACTTTCATTTTCATGATTATTTGAGTTCATCTTTCCATGTTCTTGTGAAGTGTACTACTCACTGCCATTACTCTCAGTTTTCTCAGTCAACTTACAGAGATGTTTTCTCTGCGCTTGGTGCATCATTTTCAGTGATTTAACTTGGTAAAGTTAGCTCTATAAGTGTATTATATGCTCAAAAATTTTCATGTCATTTGAATGTTGCAATCTTCAGTTATGTTCATTTGAAGTCAACAGGGTCTGTTCATCTTCACTTCTCTGTCAGGTACCCGACTTTTTCACTCATCTTGTCAGAGCCATTGCTCAGTGGTTACTTATCCAAATTCAGTGCTTTAAAGCTTGTTGGATTTAGCTTTCTGTCTAGTATAACCATACAAATTTTCATAATCATTGGATTCCTACATTTTGAGTTATGTTGATTTTTCTGCTCACTGGTCTATTTCTATAGCAGCCCGTGAAAATCGGGATGATGTCATCACTTGTTAAAACTCATTCTCAGTGTGTGATTCATTAATTTTGATGAGATTACTCTTGAAAGTTAGCTCTTTAAGTTGCCTAGACTTCCCCAAGAGGAATTGAGCTAATTGCTGCTGTGATCAGAGAATTATGTAAAACACTCGACAGGTGTATGAACTAAGAATAGCAAGTTTTCACCTCTGAGCTAACTCCAACTTTTCTGTTTTGATCTATCTTTTTGAGAGTGATCTTCCAAGGTACATAGGGTGTCTAATACATCCATTGGCAATCTAAAAGGGCCCACCATATACTCCTAGAGCTCATTTGGCTAGTGTACGTCAAGGATTTTGCAACACCTCTTCATCTTCAAACACATACTTATCCATCTCTTCACAGTGGTATCAGAGCAAGGTTGGACAACATGGCAGATGGATTTCCTTCATCAATTGACAAATTAGAGAGAGGTAACTACTCAGCTTGTTCATTAAGAATGGAAGCCTATCTCCAAGGTAGAAGTTTATATGGTTATGTGGCTGGAGATGAAGTTATGCCAAGTTTCAGGAACAAAAGTCAACCAACACAAGAAGAGCAAGAAAGATTGAGCACATGGTGCTCCAAGGATGCACTTGCAAGGTCTTATCTCCTCAACTCTATCTTAGATTTTTTGTTTCCTCACATTAGAAGTTGTAAGACATCTCAGGAAGTGTGGGATGCACTTGAAGCTTTCTTTTCTTCAAGTACCAAAGCTAGGAAGCATCAACTATGGCTGGATTTCACAACTCTCAAGAAGGCTCCCAAACAAAATGTGACTGATTTTGTCACAAAGCTCAAGGACATAGCAGATCAGTTGGGAAGCATTGGAGAGGTAATAGATGAAGAGCAAATTGTAAGGCAGGTCATCAATGGCTTGAAGGCAGATGATAAGTGGGAAGCATTCACCACAGCTATGGATTTGTACATGGACATGCATGTACCTGATTTCAACACACTCATTGGACAACTACTTACTCAAGAGGCAAAGCTTATCAAAAATGGAGAAAGCTCTAAAGGTAATCAATCTTCAGCTTTATACATGGATAAAAGCAATTCTAAAGATAACAAAGGAAAGGCAAAGAAAGTGGATGATGAAGCAGGTACATATCAAGCTAACTATGCAGGTAGAGGAAGACATGGCAGAGGTAGAGGAAGAGGAGGTAGACAAGGCAGGGGGAGATCCCAAGACTCCAACTCATGTTCTATTTGTGGATTAACTAATCATACAACTGAAAATTGCTTTAGGAATTCCAGGAATCAAAGAGGCAGAGGATACAATAGAGGAAGTTATGGCTACTCAAGAGGAAGGTTCAACAACTACCATGGCAACTACAACAACTACAATCATTCAAACTATCAAGGAGGCTACAAAGGAAGGAGAGACTACAATAACTACACAGAAGACTCAAACAAAGAGGATTCATTATTGATCATGAACATGGCTATGCCACAAGGTAAATCTGATGAGCATGTTTTCTACATAGATTCAGGTTGTTCAAATCATGTGGCAGGAAATGTGGCACTCCTATCAGATTTAGAAGATCCAAGGAATAAGCATGAGGTACAAACAGGAGATGATACAAAACATCCTGTGGAGAAAATAGGCAATGTCAAAGCACCTGATGGAAACATCAACCTACTTAGTAAGGTACTCTATGTCCCTACCATTACAAAGAATTTGATAAGTGTTGGGCAGATAGTAGAGAAAGGGTTGCAAGTCAGGTTCACAAAAGCAGGAGCATTTGTTGAAGATCTAAGTCAAGGATTCAGAAGAATTGCAAAAGGTGAAAAGACAGGTAGATTGTTCACATTTGAATTACAGGACACTAGAAACATTGCTCTCTTTAATTATGGTAGTCAGACACTCATAGAATTGGAAGTATGGCACAAAAGGTTAGCACATATTGGTGAAAGGTCATTAAAGCAAATCTGCAGGGACCAAAGTGTACTTGGACTTCCTAATTTGTCAAAACAACATATGATTTATAAGTGCAGTGCATGTCAATTTGGAAAGTCTCACAGGTTACCATTCATGAAGAAAGGTTATATGCATGGAGATCTCTTGGAGTTGGTTCATACAGATGTATGGGGACCTAGCAAGGAAGCTTCAATATCTGGATCAAGGTATTATGTTTCCTTTATTGATGATTGCAGCAGATGGACTATCCTATTCTTTATGAAACACAAAGATGAAGTTTTTTCATGTTTCAAAAGATATTTGGCTCTTGTGGAGAATCAAACAGGTAAATCACTAAAAAGGCTAAGGTCAGATGGAGAGGGAGAATACTTCTCCCATGAGTTTGATTCTTTTCTTCAAGAAAGAGGAATCAAAAGAGAGGTAACTACAAGGTACACTCCTGAGCAAAATGGAGTGGCAGAAAGGAGGAATAGGACAATTGTTGAAGCTGCAAGGTCTATGTTAAATGAAAAGCATTTACCTAATTACTTATGGGCTAAGGCTGTTTCTACAGCCACTTACTTGATTAACAGGTTGCCTTCAAAATCCCTTGATGGGATGACTCCATATGAGGCTTGGAATGGAAGAAGACCAAGCTTAGATCATTGTAAAATTTTTGGATGTATTGCTTTTGCTCATGTTCCTTCACAGGTTAGAGGCAAGATGGATCCAAAGGCAGAAAGGTGTGTATTTATTGGATATGACAACAATCAAAAGGGCTACAGGTTATACAACCCTACCAACAAAGGATTCTTGGTAAGCAGAGATGTAGTTTTTGATGAGAACAATTCATGGTATGAAGATTCATGCAGGAAGGTCAATTTACCATATAATCTTGAAGAAGATTTTCCAAAGCTTGGTAGAGAACAACCAAAGATTGAAGAACAAGACACCTCAGAGGATGATGAAGAATCTCACATGGAAAAGGTCAAAGCATGGAAGTCTAAAGGTAAAGCAAAATTGCAGGAACTTGGACATGAGGCAGAATCATCACATCATGGCCTAAGAAGATCTATGAGGGAAAAGAAAAAACCAGAAAGGTATGGGTTTGACACCTCATTAGTAACTAAACATTCTATCTACATAGCACAGGACATAAACCAAGAGGAGCCATCATCATTTGAAGAGGCCAAAGCAAAAACAGAATGGAAGCATGCAATGAAGGAAGAGATTGAAGCACTTGAGGAAAACAACACTTGGGATTTGGTGCCCAAGACTTCATCCATGAAGGTAATAGGCTCAAGATGGGTCTATAAACTCAAGAAGAATTCTGATGGTTCAATTAACAGGTATAAGGCAAGGCTTGTGGCAAAAGGCTTTGCACAAACTCAGGGAATTGATTATGAGGAGACTTTCTCTCCTGTGGCAAAGATGCCTACTATTAGGGTTTTGCTTAGTATTGCCTCTTCCAAGAATTGGAAGATACTTCAACTAGATGTAAAGAATGCATTCTTGAATGGTTGGATAACAGAAGAGGTATATATGGCACAACCACCTGGTTTTGAGAATCAAGTTTATCTTGATTATGTGTGTAAACTTAACAAAGCATTGTATGGTCTCAAGCAAGCTCCAAGAGCTTGGAATTTCAGGCTTGTTTCATTCTTGCAGGACAAAGGCTTTCAACCAAGCAAGGCAGATCCTTCACTCTTTATTAAAAAGAATAATTCCGAGGTCATCTACATATGTGTATATGTAGATGATATTATATTGACAGGAAATGATGCAGATGGTATGAAGAAGATCAAAGATCAGATGAGAATAGTTCAAGATAAGTGATTTGGGTTCACTTACCTACTTCCTAGGTTTGGAAGTTGTCTACAAAGATCATGGTTTGTTTCTCACTCAAAGAAAGTACATTAAGGACATGTTGGCAAAATTCAAGATGCAAGATTGTAAGATTGCAGGTACTCCAATGGAGGTCAATCACAAATTGAGCTCACATGAAGGTGAACTCATAGAGGACATCACATCATATCAAAGTCTAGTGGGTAGTCTCAACTATGCCACATTGACAAGAGTAGATATATGTTACAGTGTGAGTGTGTTAAGCCAATTTATGCACACACCAAGGAAACCACATATGGATGCTGCCAAAAGGATTCTCAAGTATCTCAAAGGAACCATAAATGAAGGACTTTATTATCCTTATGTATCTGATTTAGGTTTGAAGCTATTTTCTGATGCAGATTGGGCTGGCTCCAAGGAAGATAGAAGGAGCACTTCAGGTTATCTTACCTTTGCAGGTTCAAAGCTTATTTCATGGTCATCCAAGAAGCAACCCACAGTTGCTCTCTCTTCTACTGAAGCTGAATATAGAGGTCTTGCCATAGCTACACAAGAAGCTATGTGGATGAAGACATTATTCAAAGATCTTGGATTGGAGTTCGGAACTCCAACTATTTTTGGTGACAATATGAGTTCTATTCATTTGGCTGCTAATCCTATTTTTCATGCAAGGACTAAACATATTGAAGTTCATTATCACTATGTACGAGAAAAGGTTCTAAGCAAAAAGATTCAAATATCATATGTGTCCACTCATCAACAATGTGCAGATATTCTAACCAAAGCATTGGATGGTACAAAGCTTTGCAAATTCAAGGCTATGATTGGTTTGTAGGTAATCTTGGAAGATTGAAGACCTCAAGCATACTTGGCTTGAGGGGGAGCTGTTGGAGCAAGTCTATGACAAGCCTAAGTATTGGCTTGAGTCCCACAAAGTCATAGAAAAAGCCTTAAAATGAAGACTATGTAAAGTTCACTTGTGAACTACCTCTTGTAACTTTTGAAGAGTTTACTTAATGTAAAAGTAAGAGAATCTTAAGTGGTTGAGTCCACATGATCAAGAATGGAAAGAGGAGCCACGAATTCGTGATTTGTGGTAGGTAGAGAATCAAATCAATCATTGATTGATTGGAGAGTGATTGAGGGAAGTTAGCCTCCCAAACTCAACTATAAATAGATGGCAGTTTTAGTCGTGGTTAGAGAGACCTATGTGAAGACCTCCAAGAGCTGAGCTTTATGCCATATCAAGGTGTGATTACAAGGCACACACATGTATCAGTAAGTCATTGTATTGTACAAGCAATATACTTTCATTTTCATGATTATTTGAGTTCATCTTTCCATGTTCTTGTGAAGTGTACTACTCACTGCCATTACTCTCAGTTTTCTCCATCAACTTGCAGAGATGTTTTCTCTGCGCTTGGTGCATCATTTTCAGTGATTGAACTTGGTAAAGTTAGCTCTATAAGTGTGTTATATGCTCAAAAATTTTCATGTCATTTGGATGTTGCAATCTTCAGTTATGTTCATTTGAAGTCAACAGGATCTGTTCATCTTCACTTCTCTGTCAGGTACCCGACTTTTTCACTCATCTTGTCAGAGCCATTGCTCAGTGGTTACTTATCCAAATTCAGTGATTTAAAGCTTGTTGGATTCATCTTACTGTCTAGTATAACCATACAAATTTTCATAATCATTGGATTCCTACATTTTGAGTTATGTTGATTTTTCTGCTCACTGGTCTATTTCTGTAGCAGCCCGTGAAAATCGGGATGATGTCATCACTTGTTAAAACTCATTCTCAGTGTGTGGTTCATTAATTTTGATGAGATTACTCTTGAAAGTTAGCTCTTTAAGTTGCCTAGACTTCCCCAAGAGGAATTGAGCTAATTGCTGCTGTGATCAAAGAATTATGTAAAACACTCGACAGGTGTATGAACCAAGAATAGCAAGTTTTCACCTCTGAGCTAACTCCAACTTATCTGTTTTGATCTATCTTTTTGAGAGTGATCTTCCAAGGTACATAGGGTGTCTAATACATCCATTGGCAAGCTAAAAGGGCCCACCATATACTCCTGGAGTTCATTTGGCTGGTGTAGATCAAGGATTTTGCAACACCTCTTCATCTTCAAACACATACTTATCCATCTCTTCACACTGTGGTGGTGATCATATGGCAAATGTGTGCCCCAATGCAACACAACTGCAAGCCAACCCTAGTGGCCAATACTGTACAATTGAGAGAAGATACACGAATTATATGGCTCAAGATTGCCCATACAACAAACAGGCAGTGAGACAGAACTACCCGCAAGCATAGCAGCAGCCAGGTAGGTATCAAGGTCAATACAATACTCAACCTCATTACTATAGGCCTCCTCAGAACTATCCTTATCAGGCTCAACAGAGACCTCAACCTGTTTTAGCTCAGCAGCCTCCCCCACCAGCTAATGTCATCTCAGTCAAATATGCTGCTGCAGAAGAGAACCTAAATAGGGCTTTAGTGCCTTCATCACCCCTCATCACCGAAAGTGACCCGAACTCAAACAGTTTTGACTCTACTCATGTAGATAGTCCACCCACATATTACATAGAGTCACTAGAACACGTAGAGACATATCAATACGATAGTCCACCATTGGAACCTAGTTGGGAGCCCAATTATGCTAATGTGATGTACACAAACCCAAACCCACGGCCCCAATTAAGACAACAAAGACCACAAGGCCCTAGAGGACCATGCTTTAGGTGCCAAGGAGATCATTTCATAAAGGATTGTCCACATCCTCCGATAGCAGTACTATAACATACAAGGCTTTTGCGCCGATTGTGGTAAAGAGCACATAATCAAAGATTGTCCTAAGAACCCTGTGAATACTTCAAATGTGACACCCATCAACGTGAAAGGTATTGTGCACAATGCAGATGGATCCAACCCTACATACGTGCCTATCCAAGCTATAACAAGAGCCTAGGCACTCTTACAAAATCAACAGCTTAATCAGAAAAAAATAGTCGAAACTAGTGAAGTTGGAGAGTCTAGCAGTAAGAAGATGAATCTTGGAAAGATTCTAGGGAAAGAATCAAGAGAAAATGGAGTAAAAGGATAACAGAATTGGAAGGAACTCTAAAGGAATCTAGAGCCAAAATCCTAAAAATGACCACAAGAATTGAATCAAGAGAACCTAGCTCAAAGATTAGGATCAGTTTTAGCAAAACCCATACCAGAAAACCTAGACATGATGTTTCGTGCATATCAGGCTAGATTAAAAGAAGGACCCCAGATAGCTGAAATGAGCAAGAACTACCCTCGAGCAGATCTAGAAATTGAGAGAACTAAACTATGCATGAAGATGGTAGAACTAGCACAAGCAATGTTCGAAGCCTCTAGATATCTAAATTGGAATAACATGGCAAAACCAAAACTACACTTTCAAGGACTAATGGAGAGGCTAGAATACTTGATAGATAGCAAAGAGAAGAAAAATCGGCATAGGAACCCTATTGCCTTAGAGACCCAGGAAAGGAATGCATCATCCCTGTCTCAAGTACCAAACACAGAAGGTGAAGACAACCTGTCTTCCATACATAGGTATTCACATGAACTTTTGAGAGAAATCCAAGAAGAAAAGTGGAGAAAAGAACAAGGAACCCATCCTCCTATTCAAGAAATAGAAGACTTGCAGGAACAATTTCCCGAAGATATCCCCTCTATTTACGATGATGTAGAGGAAGAACAACTGAGTGAACACATAGGTTTTGAATCCAACTCTTTGCAAGAATTACCTAAGTTCACAGGACCTTGGGAAGCAAAGTCTATCAGTATGAGAGCACCCACTATAATAGTGATGAATGAAGAATCAGTGATCCCAAGAAACACGGAAGTGATCAAGAACACCAAAGCTCAATGTAGTCTCACCCTAGACGAGTTGTTGAAGGTCAAACCAGAACTGTGGAAACATGTAGCAAATCAATTCCCTGAGCTTGCTACTACTCCCTCACAGATAGGAACACACAAGAAGGTACCAGAGATACCCATCGAAAAGATTGGAGATGTAAGCAAAGGAGAGGAAGGTAACACTTATCTTCCAATAACCCATCAGGGCTACACCACGAAAGCCATCTTAGATTCAGGAGCCGGAGTAGCCATTGCTACCACTACTTTATGGAAACGTTGGGGTAAGCTAGCACTAAGACCCACTAGGATGAAGCTACAAATGGTTGACGGACACATAGAAAAACAATTAGGCTTACTAGAAGGCATATCTCTCACCACTTGTGGTGTAGAGTTTGAACATACTTTCGCCATTTGTGATTTTGTGAAAAATCATGCTTACGAGATGATTTTAGGACGACCATTCATGCATCAGTTGCAAATTGTACAAGATTGGGGAACTAATTCTTTGTACTTGCAACATTTATGAGTGACTACTAAAGTCAATCTTAAAGACTATTCCCATCGAGACGTACCCCCAATACAATGGAACACCATCCATAAGACACAGGTAGAAACGGAATCAGTACACTCATTGGAGTCAGACCCCTCATGGTTACACGAGGACACTCATTTATGGATGTGTAAGGTGGCAAAACAAGAGGAAGAACGGTTAGAAGCCAAAACTTTGGGTTGAGAACAACATCCACGAACCCTTCAAGACCCAGCTTATGCACCAGTAGTATTTCCAGATGAAGAGTTTGAACCCCATGGTTGGGCAGAAATCCTAGCAACCATGGATGTAGCCATCAATGAAGAACAATGGACACCCCACTATGATGAGGATGGTTATGACATTTCAGTCTTCACGATAGAGCCAATCATGTGTGATTCAGTTATAGAAGAATGTGAACCTAACACTGATGCATTCGAGGATGCGAGTGATTACGATCTAGATTCAATTATTATGGACCCACCCTTTGCATCAGACGAAGAATATTTCCACAAAGTAGAAACTTACCCTCAGAGACATGAAGAAATTATGAATGAGGTGCGGTTAGCCACTCAAGTGACCACTAAGAGTGAAGGTAAGAAAAGAAAGAAGAAAGAAACCATGTCAGAAGAAGAAGAATCCTTGTTTGAGGTTCCCGAGAACTTCAAGAAGTATGAAATAGAAGATAGAAGAATCATGGTACAAATGCCTAACAGAAAAGATGACGTTGGAGAAGTATATGATAATCGAGAGAAAACCAAGAAAATCATAGTGGCCATAGAAGGAGAAGAAGAGAAATGTACCTACATAGGGCATGATCTGACGAATGAAGAAGAAGAAGAAGAGTTAGTTGCCCTATTGCGCGAATGTAGAGATGTGTTCGCCTGGAGTTACAAAGACTTAAAAGGAGTAGACCTAGATATATGCTCTCATAGAATCCCTATGACTCCAGATGCAAAACCCATGAAACAGAAACCATACACGTACAATGATAACTACGCTATGAAGATTAAAGAGGAGATAGATCGATTGATAGAAGCACAATTCATTTACGAAAATGAGCATACCGAATGGGTATCCCCCATTGTGGTTGTGCCCAAGAAGAATGGAAAATTGCGTGTGTGTATTAACCTTAAAAAAGTTAATGTTGCCACGATTAGAGACAGTTATCCTCTTCCTATCACGAAACATTTATTGGAAAGAGTTGCGGGCAATTTAGTTTACAGCTTTCTTGATGGTTTTTCAGGCTATAATCAAGTAGCCATTGCTCAGAAGATCAACACAAGATGGCTTTTGCCACAAAATGGGGCATTTTTGCATTTCATGTAATGCCATTTGGCTTAACAAATGCACCCGCCACTTTCCAGCGACTCATGTGTCATGTTTTCAAGGAGTTCTTACGCAAGAATTTGGAAGTTTATGTTGATGATTTATGTGCTCATTCGAATATCAGACAGACTCATATCCCAAAATTAAGGCAAGTATTTGACAAATGTAGAGAATATCGAGTTTGTCTGAACCGAAAAAAGTGTGTTTTCATGGTCAGACAAGGCAAAATTCTAGGACACATTGTGTCAAAGAATGGAATTTCGACAGATGAAGAAAAAGTGAAAGTAATTGCAGATCTACCTAGACCAAATAATGTAAAAGAAGTACAGGCATTTATGGGTCATTGTGGTTATTACAGACGATTCATACACATGTATGCAATCATAGCCAAGCCTCTATACTCTCTTTTGACTAAGTTTGAATGGATAGACGAATGTGAAAATTCATTTAATGAACTTAAACGACGTTTGTGCTCAGCACCTATATTGACAACCCCGGATTGGAGCAAGCCATTCCATGTACACATGGATGCATCCAATTATGCCATAGGATGTGTGTTAGCACAACCCACGAATGAAGGTAATATAGACCTCCCCATAGCTTACACGAGCAAACAATTGAATGCAGCAGAAAGAAATTACACTACTATGGAACGAGAAGGATTAGGAATGATCTATGCGGTAAAGAAATTCAGACATTACTTGTTGGCAAACAAGTTCAAATTCTTTACAGATCATCAAGCATTACTGTATTTAGTCAACAAGCCTTGTAATACGGGAAGATTGATACGTTGGTTTCTATTACTCATGGAGTATGACTTCGAAGTAGTAGTCAGGAAAGGAAAGACACATCTTAGAGCTGACCACCTTTCAAGTCTAACCTCAGGAGAAGCCCCTCAAGGGATAGCGGATGAATCACCCGATGCATATTTTTTTAACCTTGAGATAGCACTAGAATGGGCTAAGCCTATTGTCCCTATATCTCACGTATGGACCCAAGAATCGTAGGATAAGGATCAAGGAAGGAGAGATTACCAAGTCTCAGAGATACCAAATCATAGCAGGAAGTATATATAAACAAGACAATCAAAAGATTCTTGCCTGTTGTGTAGATGAATCAGAACATGCAAATTGGTTGCACTTAGCACATGTAGATGCATTAAAGCAACATCACTCGAAACATCGTACATTGCAGACTCTGCATAGACTAGGAGTCTATTGGCCTTCCATGGAAGCAGATGTCTATAAGTTGTGTAAAGAATGCCCTGTTTGTTGTGAAAGACCACCAGTAGAACATGCTACATTATATCACATGTCTCTCACACCAGACTGGAGTGAACCTTTAGTGACGTACTTGAGGACAAAAACATTCCCTCAAGGAATGACCTTAGCACGACAACGCAGTCTAGAGCAGGAAGCTCAAGACTATACACTTATTGGCGATAACCTATACAAACGAGGACGAGATGGATATTTAAGACAATGTATTCATGAAAGTGATTATCTGAGCATACTAGAGACTGCACACCAAGGTGTTGCAGGAGGTCATTTTGGACCCGATAGGATAATCAAAGCCATCCTCTTTGCAGGATTATGGTGACCCACTCTTCACATGGATGCACATACCTATGTTAAGAGATGTGATGTGTGCCAAAGAACTCAATTTCCTACTCGCAGAGATGAAATGCCATTGAAACCCATGATGGGAGGACGTGCATTTTCTAAGTGGGGTATGGACTTTGTAGGACCCATTAACCCCCCTGCAAAAGGCACACATGCTAAATACATTATTGTTGCGACAGATTATCTTACCAAATGGGTAGAGGCAAAATCCACGAAAAAGAATGATGCACACACGACTGCAAAATTCTTATTTGAAAATGTCTTTACAAGATATGGATTGCATATAGAGTTAGTGAGCGATCGAGGAACTCACTTTCTAAACCAGGTCATTGAATATTTGTTACAGGATTTTATGGTGATTCACAAGAAATCAGCACCATATCATCCTCAGGCCAATGGTCAAGCTGAAAGCACTAACAAGATCCTTTGTAACGTACTGACGAAACTCGTGAACAACAAACGTTCAGATGGGGACAAACAGTTACACCACGCTGTTTGGGCATATCGAGTGGCGTACAAGACCATACTCAATGCAACTCCCTTTCAGATGGTGTTTGGTCAAAATGTTGTGCTTCCTTTGGACTTCTTGATACCGACCCTTAAGGTTGCACAAGAACATCAGTGGACCGGCCATGAATTATCAACAAGAATAATGGACTTGGAACGATTAGGAGAAACCAGGCTAAGAGCAGCAGCAGGAATATACGCAGCAAAGAAGCGACAGAAAGCATATTTTGATGCACATGTGAAAGATAAAGGCTTAAAAGAAGAAGATTTAGTCCTAGTATATACTCTGAAACAACATGCACGGAATTTAGAAAAGCGAGGTTATGGACCTATGATCATTAATAGACTCTCGACAAGTGGAGCAGTACAGTTAGCCACCTTAGAAGGAGACATAATGCCTAATTACATTAGTGGTTGTAGAGTCAAGCTTTATCAGGAACCTCTTATCGAGGATATGCTTAGACGACTCACATTGGCAAAGAATCGTAAGGAGGAAGAAAATAGAATACGTGCTAAAGCTCAGGCAGAAGCTATAGAACGCATTAAGCGCATGAAGCTACGAAGACAAGGACTAGGGAGAGAACATTATAATCATCTGGAAACAACTCCCAGATACCATGGCCATGTGTTAAGCAAAGTCAAGTACTTATCCTAGCATAGTGGATCGGAGACCATTCATTACAGTCAGGCTAGAGCACGGCAACCCTTGCCAAGAGCTCAGGGCTTTAATTGACTCAGGTGCTGCGACTAGTGCGATTAGATGGTCCCACTATAAGGACTCAGGAATAGAAATGCGGCCAATTGAGGCATACCTCATAGGGCTAGGAGGCATGGAAACCCCTTGCATGGGTGACGTGGACCTTCCTATCCTCATAAACGAAGTGACTATGACAGTGAAGCTACTAGTGTGCCATGATGACGACCTGATAGAACCCCTAATCCTTGGCCAAGATTGGCTATACGATCACTCAGTGGACCTAAATCTTAGACAAGGCTCCTTACAGATTGGAGCCTTAGATCAGAAGTGAGTGATACCGCTTGACTTCCCTAATGGCATTCCGACCGAGGTATGTAACCCTAGACCATATGAACAGCATGCGAAGGAAGACCGGAAGATCTTTGGTCAGATAAGTCATGTTATGTCTACACCAACCCACGCGGGCTTGGCGATGGACAAATGTCAATCAGAAGGATGTCAAGGGATTTTCCCTTGGGCTTCTTGCAAACTAGAAGGGGCAACCACCCAACCCCTTGGTCAAATAGACACAATCAGCGGTCAGGTGGACTGCATCAGCAGCCAAATGGACACTATCAGCTGCAGTGCCCATCCTTCCACACTCACTGCGGACTGACCTAGATTAATAGTACAAAATGGAGCACTTCCTAATGGGCAGGTTTTGCAAGTGTTGGACCTCCCTTCTTTTCCAAAGTAGAGTGTCCATCTGATCTCTCAACCTCAACCACGAAGGAGTCAACCATAACAAAGGAACCCAGACCGACGACAATACCAGACGACACAAGGAAGAAAGCTACAGTATCAGCATCACAAAGCAAGTGGCACAAGACAAATATGGGTGCCAAAAGGACAGAAACCACGGACAGATTTCACCAATGCGGACAATGACAAAAAGAAGTTTCTACAGAAGCAGAAGCAATATCCAAAGCCTTCTCGACCTTCTTCTACGAGTACGAACATTCGACAAATTTGGATCGCCAAGAAGTACCTTATGAACCGACCCACACCCATGCAGATTTGGGTACCCAAAAAGTGTATTATAGCTCAACCCTCAAGCCATGTGATATATACCCCTCAGAAATCTCTTCAACCCTCAAGACCACCAAATCCGATATCATCTTCTGTCCCTCAGCAGAAACACTCCACCCGCCCAAAAACTCTTAGGAAATGGATACCGAAACGTATCCAGTTGTCTCCTCAAAACCCCTTATCTAACATAACTCCCACCCTAACTAATCTACAACCTTGTAATAACTCATTCACGACTTAACCTTGTACAAATCCACACACTATAACCCACCATCAATTGTAATAAAACCTCATCAAGAAATGTATGCATCATTTGAAGCATGTAGGTGTCTAGATACCTGCATTAGTTTTGCAACAATCATTCTATAAACCACATCACAACACTCGGCTACACGGATTACACATCGGTTATGGAAAGGGATTGCGGTCTCACTTTAATGGGATCATGATGAATTTCCATACTAATGTGTTAATCTTTTGTAGTAGATCTACTACACACTCGCATCATTCATCATGCAGGCAGAAGGACCATCTGAAGCTGGCCCTAGTGTACCCATGGCGAATATTGGCGAATTACTAGCCGAACCACATGCTACAGCTCAACCACCAGAATTCCAAGGATTTCCAGGACCTATGCCAATTGACGATCCTCCTAGGGGATATACTGAGAAGATGCATTGCACTTCTCACTGGTTTCAAGGTCTAGCAGGACCGTTGACAGATGTAGACTTTATCTTTGAAGCCAATTTGGCATTTGATAACCGTACTTGGGCTAAGTACCAATTTTTCTCAAGAGAATTTGAAGGACTACAGAACACAGAAGACTTAACGCATGTTTGGGCAAGAGCAGGCTTCATAGAATATTTGAGTGATCCTTTGCCTAAACCAGATTTCTACAGATGCTATTATCTAGTAACCACTTTAATAGCTTCAGAGAACAAGGATCTACCAAGCACATTCATTTTTCCATCCTTGGTAAATGATCCGCCATATAAGAAGTTTTATCTGTCTAAAGATTTGATTAGAGCTGCTATCAAGATACATGGGACGCATACACCCACAGAACGAGAAAGGCTAATTTCAGAGCCTATGAAACGTGGGGATGTTACTAAGTGGGAAGATATTTCAGCAATCACACCTGAGATCTCTAAAATGTTGAGGATATGTATGCAGCACTTCGCTTTCCCCGCTCAGGATAGATTCACCTTGCCCCACAAACGCATTTGGTTTGGTTTATAGTTAGCTTGTACTGCACCACAAACAGTTGATCTGGCAAGCTGGATAATTGATCGGTTGTACTTAGCACAACATAGATGGGAAAGAAAGAAGGTAATCAATGGATGTTGCGCTCTCACGTGCATTGTATATATGTGTTTGGCATACGATTTACCAATCGAGCGTGCAATGATAAGCGAGGAGCTGAAAGCATTCAAGGGGACAGCAAAGAAAGATAGGAATTCTAGCAAAGGACGAGCAGGAAAGCACATGAGAGGAACCATTCCATGCCTACAGGTCCCATAATCATCGTCACCACAACCCTCTCCAGAACAATCTCCGACAGAAGCCCCTGTAACTGTACAACCTATTCGCATACGATTATCTCGACCTGTCATTACAGAAGGCACTACCAGTGCAGTTACCTCACAAGCAACATCAGTCCAGGAACCTATCACCACTGCAGCAGAAGTTCCCACCACTATTGGTGCGGAAGCTTTTTCTTTTCCGATACCCAACTTGGAAGCAGAACCGACGGACACAACATTCGATTTCGAGATGCAAGATGTGTTTTCAAGTGAGTTTCAGTTTTCAGAAGGACAAATTTTCTCTCAAGAATATGAACGTCCAAGCTACCCAACCACTCCCCCGGATCAACCACAAGGACAAGTAGTATCTAGTTCCAAAGACGAAAGAACAAAAACCGATGAAGATGACGGAGACGATGAAGCCATCCAGGGCACTCATGAATCCCAAGAAAATGTACAGACAGATGAACAAGGACAGCAAACTGACACCCAAGGTGACACGATCACACACGAAGAAGAAACATTTGAAGTAGCAACTTATACATCGGCCATCAAAAAGTTATATCACACTATGGAAAAAGTTTGGGCACGTAAGAAGTTAACGAAGGAAGAGAGCCAAGCACTTATAGAACAGGAACTTGTCTCAGGCGGTTTCGAAGAAGTATACATCAGAGGCTTTAGGGAACTTGTCAAATCAGTGGGATCCACCGAGCCTTAAGTATGACCCTCGCAGAGTTCGCTTACTAACCAAACCTGGTGAATACATTCATGTACCCACAGGTGCACAATCTTGAGAACAGGCCAGGGAAGCACGTCTGGTCCCTCAAGGATCATTGGCAGAAGAAGCTATCCTCGTTGATTCCCTGCCCCACACTACTACTGTACATACCACCATTGTGACCGAAGTACCCTCTACCCCAACCGCTCCTCTTTCACCTCCCGTATCTCCAATCTCCCCTATACATCCGATCTCTCCCAGACCATCCACATCTTTGGATAGCGTTGTAGGAGAAGCCTTCCTTACTTCCATTCATCTGACAATTCCCGCACCCACCCAACCTAGTTTTTCTCCTCAGGCATCCACCTTTCCATCCTTCTCGTCCTTCCCCACACCTCCAAGACCCCTTTTCCCATTCCCACCTCCATTAACCTTCTCCCTAGTCTCTCCCCCTCGACCAACCGTAATTCCTCTTTCCCCTTTCCACCAAGCAGTACAAGAGAACCCCTCTATAAATTACTCTTCAACTTTTGTAAATCATGTATTTACACCCACGCACGCACCCACTCTCACGCCATTATTCATAGTCACCGCACTTGATACCACATCCAATGACATGGATATATCACCGCCCACTGCACCCCCGCTCACTTCATTCATGGCACCACCATATTTAGACACCTCCAGTTTTTCCACTGTCACCACTGCATCCACATTCCCATCCCCATTTCCCTTACCCTTTGCATCAACACCCACATACACCGCAACTGCATTCACTCCGTCACTAATATTATCACCCACTATAGACGCTGCATTTCGACAGATGTTCACGTGTATGACTCAAGTAAGAGATGAGTTCACATCTCTTGGAACTAATTATCAGCAGCTGCAGAAGACAACCAACGATTTACAGTCGAAGATCAATTCACTGACCATCGAGAATGCCTCACTAAACACAAATACCAAGAGCTACGAGAGGCTTATCATAAACTTGAACTAGAAAGTGAAGAAAAGATGAAAGAGGCTATCACAGATATCGATAACTTGTTAAGGGCACAGACTATTTGCAATGCGACGCTTACCAGGAACATGGGCTTACTCAGACGTCACTTGGCAGCAGAAAAAGAAGAGAACCAACGTTTACAAGAACAGAACAGAGAAAATTTAGAAGCTGTCCTAGATCAACCCGACCAACCATTAAGCCCCAGTTGCTTTAAAGTTGTTCCTTCGAAATCTATGAAAATGTTGCTAGATGATCATGTCAGATTGTTAGATGAGTATGACAGCATGAACGAGGAATATTAGAAGCTGAAAGAAGAGCATAAACTACTCCAACTACGAGCACCAATACAACAAGGACTACCAGCTCATGCGGACCCATCTCCTTCCATCCTAGAGGAACTCAACGCTTTACGGGCCCAGGTATCCACTCTTCAATCACGGATAGAAGTATATGAAGCACTAACCAAATCAGACTCCCCACCGGAACTCCCAGTAGAGGAAGAAACAGTAACCATTCCGGTGGAGGAAACTTTTGAAGAAGCGTATGAACCCCAGCCCATCCCAGGCGGACGAGTCACAGTTGAAGGCCAGACGACTTTCGAACTTCCAATTTCCGCATGGATGAAGATGATAGAAGAACTTGGAACAACCCACTCACCAAGGGTAGAGGCCCAGTTACACGCCATGGCAATGATTGAAGAATGCATTTTACAATCTCCCTACTTTGCTCATTTGGCCCCTCACAGATACATATCAGGGCATGAGCTACAATACAAGCCTTACTTTATGTTGATGGCGGAATATCATTTGCCCATAGAGAAAGAAACAGGCAAGAAACCCCCTCACACTACTCAGTTTGAGCCTGACGATTTGCCACCAGATGCGTAGCAAGGAGAAATCTATCAACCAGATTGGCGCAAGGATCTCTTACAGAATTATCCAGAGATGATGAGCACTTGGGTTAAGGCACCTCTACACTTAAAGTACAACCCATGTTGGGGACCAGTGCCACATCGTCGCTCTTGGAAGGAATTTGCGATTAAAGTACAGAATCACAAGCAATGCCAGGACTGGTTGAATTACCCATATTTCACTCCATCCACAGGACCACCTACAGTCGGATACATGATGGCAACGATTCCTCACTGGCTCTATCGCTTGAAACATATGGACGATATAGCAGCGCACATGACTGTCAAGGTATTTGACATGATGCAAATGGTTTTCAAAGTCTTCCATCGTGTTAAGGCACCTCATGTAAACACCCCGGGCTTCGAGCATGGTAACCTAGATCTTGCATATGATATGAGTACAACGCCATCGCTCCGGGTGTGTTATGCCTGGCATTGTAGAATCAAGTACTTACCAGTGTCCTATAAGCAGACTTTCGAAGAAATGTTCACAACCAGTTTCTGGGAATACCATTCGGAAGTGTTCATTAGTAGGCCTACGCATTTACTTCAATTATTTGCATGTGAACAGATGGTATATTCCACGCATTATTGACTCCCGCCATCAAATGAACCACATCCCATTGATTGGGAGAAACTCAAGGTAGATCTGGCCCGAGGCATTCGAATATCAGAACAAACCCTCGCTCAAGAACTACTCCAAAATTACATCCGACAGACCTCACAACAAGGTTCCGTCCAGGACGACAGAAGCGAGAGGGAGGGGGTGTTGGCAGTAGCCAGAGGCATAGAAGACACGGAAGCATGTAAAGACAGAGAAGGGAGTCAGTCGAATCATTTTTTCAAAGACTTATATTTCATAAATACTTTTCAAAACCTCCAACAGTGATTTTCATCACTTTTGTACTATATGTAACATGGAAAAACCTTTTTTGTAATTTATAGCTCCGTTTTGTGCAAGCCAAGGAGTCCTCCAGCTTGAGGAGCTTAGGTAGAATGAGTGCACCAATTTTGGTTATTTTTAGACACCGTTTACCCCTTCAAATAGCATCTAGAACCTATTTTTTAACTATGCCGGTCACTAGATGTGAAACCGGTCAAAAGTAGTCTAGAATCTATAAAAAGAGATAGAGAGCTCATTTTTGAGGTTAGCTTGTTTGAGTAGAGAAGAGCTTAGAGCTATATTGAGCTTGTAAGAGTGTTCTTGAGTAATAGAGTTGATTTCCTACCTTCCATTGTGTCTTGCTTGTCTCTTCGTTGTGTGTGTGTATGTGTGTGTGCATCTTTATGCTTCTCACCTTCACTCTCAGTTCATCTCACAATCACGATCTTCATATCACTCCTATCTCTTCCCCAGATTGAAATTAAGGAGGTGGATCTTCTTAACATGGTCCTCACCATTGTGCTAGAGCAACAAAGTGTTAAGCTAATTAAAGTAGTTCTTTCATGAATTTTGCTTGACCATGCATTGGAAAATGAATCTAAGAAGTTGGGGGGTCACCCCAACGTTTCAAGAACTAGGTGATCCATAGACACAATCATACACAATCACCCATACCTTGAGATCTAAGCATCCAAAATGAAAATTTGTATGAATGCTTAGTAAAGTCCTATCTAAGTGATTGGATGGATTGGACAATGAGTACTTGAGCATAAAAAAATGACTATGATAAGTTGACAAAGTAGGACAAGATAATGTAACAATAGACATAAATTGATAACTCAATAGAAATGAATCAAAATATGTATATTAATAATTATGATACAAACGAGATGTGGAGGAATTCTCTCACTTTGACAAACTCTAAAATACACTCAATAAGAGCATGATGATCTTTTATATTCTTGATATCTTGCCACTAGAAGTGTGGTGTAGATGTACACCTTCTGAACGCATTGGTATTTAGAAATTCACCTAAAAAGTAGTCCTGATAGATGGGGGATGATTCTAACACCCCAATTCAACAATGGAAGATGGCTGCCCTCCACAAGGGCCACAAGCACTCATATGTGCTCACTATTCTAAAATTTTCTCTGAACCTATATAGAGACTTAAAATGAAACTTTGGAGACTTAAACCAGCTCCACTGCAAAACAGCCTACCTGTTTACAACACTCTCCCAATGTGCAGAGATATAGTTTCACAAACTTCGCAATTTCTCACAACCCATTTAGTCAAAGAACTTGAAACTTCACTTTGGAGCACTATATGAGAGACCAATTGAAGCTTGAAGTCAATGAAAATGAGTAGATCAAACAATGCTCTACAATTGATACATTCAAATTTGTGAAAGTTACTAACTACACCTCTAGATAGAGAGGGTCAAGATCATGGAAAATAAGAAAGCAAGCAAGGGGGTTATTTGTTGAAGCTTAGAAATTCACTAAACTAAGTGGGAAACTTGTGGAATGCATACAACTCAAGAAAAAAAGGCATGATGGTGCTTATATAGAGCTTTTACATTTCCTACAATCTAGCTAACCACCCACCAATCAATGTAGGTGCACTTTTGGTCGGTGATTGATGAGATTTGAATTTGATTGAGTTTTTTGGAACTTCTAACTTGGTTACACGAATTTCAGTCCTTATTTTTTCTTGTCCACTTGCAAAAGTCATGGATGATTGTTTTTTCATGGTTGAGATTTTATTTTCAATACTAACTTCTAGGAATGATTTTGAATTTGAATTCAAAATGATTCGTGAAGTTTGGCTCCCATTAAGTCATAAGATTTGTGAAAGTTACTAACTATAGCTCTAGGGTCGAAATCATGAAAAATAAGATAAGCAAGCAAGTGGGCTACTTGCTGGAGTTTAGAACTTCACTAAACTAGGTGGGAAACTTGTGGAATGCATACAACTCAAGAAACAAAGGTAGGATGGTGCTTATATAGAGTGTTTACATTTACTACAATCTAACTACCCACCAATCATTGTAGATGCACTTTTTGATGGGTGATTGATGAGATTTGAATTTGATTGAGTTTGTTGGAGCTTCTTACTTGATTCCATGACTTTGGGTCCTTGTTTCTTATTGCTCAACTTGCAAAACTCATGGATAACTATTGTTTCATGGTTGATACTTGATTTTCAACACCAACTTCTAGGGATGATTTTGAATTTGAATTCAAAATGATTCCTGAAGGTTGTCTCCCATTAAGTCATAAGATTTTATCAATCTCATCACTTTTATCTTTGACTATGGTAATCTAAAGAATTAACCTTTGAATACTCAGTATATGTTCCAATTGATCTATATTTATATCTATGGATTAGAGAGAAATCCAATGATCATTGAACAAGCTCTTAAGCTTTCTCCATGCATCAACATCTGCCCATTGAGCCTAAGATGCTTGAGTCTTGATTTATTCAAAACTTTTTGTAATCCAGTCATAGCTTTCAACATGTTCAATGTAACTCCATCCAATGCCTTCGTCATCATATCTGCACATTGTTGGTGAGTAGATACATATGAAAACTCAATATCTTTACTTGTGATCTTTTCTCTGACATATTGATAGTGAACTTCTATATGCATGGACTTGGCATGGTAGATTGGGTTAGCTTCAAGATGAAGTGAACTTATGTTGTCTCCAAAAATATGAGGAGTAGAATATTTAATTCCTAAATCATAATACAAGTCTTAATCCACATAGCTTCCTCAATTGGATTGGCAATAGTAGGTTGCTTCTTTGAAGACCATGAGATATGTTTAGTACCTATGAAGGTGAGTTATCTTGATGTACTTCTCCTATAATCTTTGAAACCTACCCAATATGCAGCAGAGACGAGTTTAATATCTATATCAGATGTAGATGGGTAATTTGAACCTTCATTGATAGTTCCCTTCAAGTGTTTGAATATCCTCTTGGCTACCTCCATGTGAGGTTTCCTAGGACTGTCCATAAATTGACTTAGGACACTTACACTATAGCAAATGCCTACTCTAGTCAATGTGGCATAGTTCAAACTACCCAATAAACTCTGATAATTAGTTATGTCTTCAAGTTTCTCTCCTTCATGAGCACTTAGCTTCAGATTCATCTCCAATAGGTGTACTTGTTGGAGTTCTCCATCTTGAACTTAGCAAGCATATCTTTGATGTATTTGCTTTGAGTGGGATACATACCATTTCCTATGTATACTCCTTCCAACCCTAGGAAGTAAGTAAGTTGTCCTAGCTCACTAATCTTGAACTCCTCCTTCATTTGAAGTTTTGATCCTCCTTATGCCTTCAACATCATGTTGTGTGATTATTATATCATCAACATACACAAAAAGGTTTAGGACTTCAAATTGGTTCCTCTTAATGAAGCGTGAAGGATCTACTTTGCTAACCATGAATCTTTTGTCCTAGAAATAGGTCAAATGCTTATTATTCCAAGTCCTTGGGGCTTGCTTTAGACCATATAGGTCCTTCCTTAACTTACATACATGTTCAAAGAATGTTGAATCTTCAAAACCAAGAGGTTGAACCATATATACCTCTTTAGATATCTAGCCAATTAGAAATGCATTCTTTGCATCCATTTGGTAAATCTTCCAATTCTTGGAAATTGAAATGATCATAGGCACTTTGATAGTTGGCATCTTTGCCATAGGTGAAGAAATATCTTCATAGTCAATCCCTTGTGTTTGTGCGTACCATTTGGAAACAAGTCTTATCTTGTGCGTATCCACGTTGATCCAATGATCTTCATAGATGAGGTCTTGGGTGCCAACTCACAAGTATGATTATCCTTCAAGGCTGCAATCTCTTCCTCCATGGAAGTCATCCATTCTGGATTCTTCTTTGCTTTCTCATAAGGTGAGGGATCCGTAGAGTTTCAATCATGTGCTAAATAGATAGAATGTTTAGTGACCAATGATGTATCATAGCCATACCTCTATGGGTTCCTCTTTTCTCTAGTTGACCTTCTAATAGTTTGTTGAGAGGATTCTACTATATCCCTCAACTATTGCACTTTAGCTTTGCCTTTGAAGTTCCATGCTTTAACTTCTCTTCATGGATTCTTCTAATCATTTTCATAGTGACTTGATGCATTCTTGTTTGATAGAGTTAGAAAGTCTTCCTCAAGATCATAAAGTATCTTGATTTTAATGCAATCATCTTCAAACTATGATTTGTTCTCATCAAAAACATCTCTACTTACTATAAATCCTTTGTTGCATGGAGTGTTTAGTCTATAACCTTTTTGGTTTAGGTCATAACCTATGAGCACACACTTCTCTATCTTAGGTTCTAATTAACCTCTTATATGTGAAGGTATATGTGCATATGCAATGCACCCAAAGATCCGGAAATGGTCCAAGCTAGGTCTTCTTCCATTACTCATATGGAGTCATACCATCCAGAGCCTTTGATGGTAATATATTGATCAAATAGGTGGCAGTAGATCTTTCCTCTACCCATAAGTAGTTAGGTAGCTTCTTCTCATTGAGAATGGACCTTGCAACCTCCACAATAGTTCTATTTCTTTTCTCTGCCACTCCATTCTACTCCAGAGTGTATATTGTGGTGATTTCCGTTTTTATTATTGTCTTGGACATAAGAATCGAATTCATGGGAGATGTATTCTCCCCCTTTCATCTGACCTTATTCTTTTTATGGTTTTACCTATTTGATTCTCCACAAGAGCTAAGTACTTTTCAAAGCATGAAAACGTTCATCCTTATGCTTGATGAAATATAAGATAGTTCATGTACTAAAATCATTTATGAAGACACATATAAGATAGTTCATGCACTACACTTGTATATCATGTGTTGCTTTGATATTTTGGATAGTCCAAGTACACTCTAATCTTTGCTAATTTTTTTGAGGGCTCTCTTTTGCTCCATGCTTGGTAAATCTAACCTACAACCCTTTCTCAACAATCTAACCTACACTGATGAGGTTATTTGTAATGGTAGGCCCATAAAGTACTTTTCTTAGTAAGTTCATGTTACCATTAGATGTCTTCAAATTACCTATCTTTTCATATAGATGTATTGTGCCATCATGTTTGCTCTTTAGATCTTCCAAGTCAGAGAGTAGAGCCACATTTCTTGCCACATGATTGAGCATCGTGAATCTATGTAGAACACATGCTCATCAGACTTACCTTCCTTCATTGTCATGTTCATGAGTAGAAGTGAATCCTCTTGAGCTTGATCATCTATGTATTTTTTGTAATCTCTTCTTCCTTTGTATCCTCCTCGATAATTATTATTGTATGAGTTGTTGTATTATCCATAAGAGTTATTGAATCTACCTCTTGAACTTCCATAGCCTCCTTTGTTGTAACCTCTTCCTCTCTGATTTCTTAGGTTCCTAAAGTAATTCTCTATGATGTGATTTCATAGACCACATATAGCACAGGTTGATGAGCTTTGAGTTCTCCCCTTTCCTTTTCTACCTCCTTTGCCTCTTCCTCTTGAACCTCTACCTCTACCTGCAAAATTGTCTTGAGACATACTTCCTTCATCATCACATTTCTTGACTTTGCCTTTGTTGTAATTTCCTTTATTCTTATCTATATAGAGGGTAGAGGATTCGTTACCTTTTTGGTTTTCACCATTCTTCATGAGATTTGCTTCATGTGTGAAAAGTTTTCCCATGAGTGTGCTGAAGTCAAGAACTTTCATATCCATGTAGAGATCCATGGCTATGGTGAAGGCTTCCCATTTTTCATCAGCTTTGATCCCCATGATGACTTTTCTCACAATTTTCACATCTTCAATTACCTCTCTAATGCTCCCAAGTTGATCTACAATTTCCTTCATCTTGGTGACAAAGTCAATCACACTTATGTTTGGTCATCTTCTTGAGTGTTATAAACTCCATCCATAGTTGATTCTTCCTAACTTTAGTACTTGAGGAGAAGAATACTTTCAAAGAATTCCATGTCTCTTGAGAGGTCTTATAGTTTCTAATATGAGGAAGTAGAAACTGAGAGATAGAGCTTAGAATGTATGACCTTGCCAAAGCATCCTTTGAACACCATTCATTCAACCTTTCCTACTCCACTTGTGTTGGTTGACCCTTGATTCTAAGTATTGGCATCATCTCATCTCCAAAGATGTATCCATATAAGTTCCTTCCTTGGAGATAAGCCTCCATTCTTAGAGACCATGGTGAGTAATTTCTTTGATCTCACTTGTCAATAGATGAGGAGAATCCATCAACCATAATGCCTAGTCTTTAATGTTCCTCTAATACCACTGTGAAGAGGTGATGAATCTAGTTGCAGAGATGAGATGTGTTGGAATAATCATGCTCAACACTAGGCTTTTTAACTTAGAAACACTAAGTACACTCCCTAAGCTTCCACAATATGCACTTAGATCACCTAACTATTTGGATCATCAATCTCAAAATTCTCTATCAAAACATATGAGTTGTGAGTTTAGAATCCCTAAGAGACTTTCTATTTTTGGAAGAGAAGCTCTCACAAAATTGTTCAGCATTCATTGTTGGTAGCAATTGTCAAAAGAGTTTTTGCACATCTTCAATTGAATTTTTAAGCTAACTAAAGCAATTTATTTCATGAGTTTAGACTCACCATGCATTGAGAAATTAATCTAAGAAGTTTGGGGGGTCACCCCGACTTTTTAGGAGCTAGGTGATACATAGACATAATCACTCATATCTTGAGATCTAAGCATCCAATGATGATGGAAGTTTGTATGCAAGCTCAGAATAGAGGTATCTAAGTGATCTGATGGATTGAACAATGAGTACCTGAGCATAGAGAAGTGACTTTGATAAGATGATACAGTAGGATAAGATACTATAGCAGTAGATAGAGATTGATAACTCAATCGAAATAAATCAAAATATGTATATTAACACTTATGATACGAAGAATATGTGGAGGAATTTTCTCACTTCAAGATACTAAAAAATAAACTCAATGAGAATGTGAAGATCTTCTATATTCTTTGTATATCCCGTGACTAGAAGTGTGTTGTATATCTACATCTTTTGAATTCAATGGTAGTTCAAACTTTCACATAAAAAGTAGTCCTAACTTCTAGGGATGATTTTGAATTTGACTTCAAAATGATTCATGATGTTTGGTTCCCATTAAGTCATGAGATTTTCTCAATCTCATCACTTTTATCTCTGAATATGGTAATCTGAATAATTAACCTTTGAATACTCATGGATTTATATTTATGCTTATGAATTAGAGAGAAACCCAATGATCATTGAACAAGCTCTTAGGCTTGCTACATGAACCAACATCATAAAGGATCTCCCTTCTTTCTTGTTGAACTCTTTGGATCTCCTTTTATGATTTGCAAAAAATGGTCTTGGTCTGATTGAAAGAAATCATACAACTTTTAGCAAGGGAGTAATGACCACAAAATGCTTGCCTCTAGGCAAGAGTGATATCATGTCTAAATGAGGAGAGCGAGAACACCAATAGGTCGGCATGGAAGCACAAAACTTTCCTACTCATAGCGAGGGGCTTCATAGCGAAAACAATCGGGTATTGGCCTCAAACTACAATATCAATGCTCTGAGAGAGGAAGGGCATACCTAGGTGATCAATGGTGTTTTGGATGTAGCATCTATCAAGTCTCACTTTTAGAAGATCATTACCAGACTAACGATTCAACCAAGAAAACCCATTAGAGTCCTTAACTTCAATAAGATCCTGATTTAGCTTGAGAAGATCCAAACTATCTTTTTCCAAACCTTCATTTACATGGCTTTTCTATTCCATCTATCCAAAAATAATTTCCCCTATGTTAGAGTCTCTACAAAAGATGATGTTTGAGGCAAAAGTGTCTAGATATTGCCATGTGTTAAATCTCTCGAGTTCTTGGTTGGGGGCACACATAGAAATAATGATGAGGGGATGAGGTCTCCAAAAGGAGTTGCAACCAACAATATAAAGGATCAATAGAGGACCCCATAAAAGCCAAAGACCGCCAAATAGAAACCTAAAGTTGTACCCTTCCAACACCAAGGGTGATTGGTCAAGATCTAGGAATGGTGAGAAGAGATATTGTGCAAGCAATTCTTGAGGTCAATGAAAACATTTTACTTCTTGAAGATAAAACATATCTAGGTTTGAATTCTTTTCACTTGAATCATCACCCAATAGTGCCCATTCTAGAAGGGTCTAAAGTCTAGAGCTTCTCTTGGACTGAAATAGTCAGTTAGCAAGGCTCATGTCACAAAATAGGTGCCATAAACACTAGATGTTGATGATGGTGCAGCCAAGGAGTTATGACGTTCAACATCTCACTCTGAAATCGAGTGTTTATTTTCAATAAATTGTATAGGCTCACCTGTGAATAATTCTTTAATATTTTATTGCTAGAGAGACAATTCATGGGTATGCTCATTGCCTACTCTACAGTATTGTTCTCCCTATCCTGTTGTGTTTTCCAAAAGGTAGTGTCTATACTTTTCTCTAGACCTCTCTTCTGGTCCTTATCCTTGTACATGTCAACAGCCTAGTTAGAATTCTCTGTTAGAGTTTGTTAACATGTTCCTTCCTTCCTATTGTGGGTTGGATATCAGCACGCTTCAACTTTGCTCCCCCTGTGGGTTGGTTTCTCAGGTCTCTAGTACCCTAATTCCTTCCTATAGTGCTCATCGGGCTCTTGTGTGCACACTTATGAGTGATATCTCCCATACTTGTACAACATTACCAATGGGTGATCAGAGTGGCATGCACCGTGTAGGAATCAGCTCTACAAAAACGTGGAAAGAATTATTTACCTCACTCGAGGAAGCATGCTTCAGATGATCCTTCATGTCATCACCACATAGGTCCGGGTAGTTTGCACATGGTAATGCATTTTTTGGCAGAGAGCACCTACTTTGGAAGTGTCCATACTCACCACATCTATAGCACATGATCGGATGCCTTGGTTGGTTTCTCATTCCATCCATCTAATTAGTAGGGCCACTCTGCATGCCAGCGTTGGATGAAGAAGAACATAATAGTGGTAGTACCAGATTGTTTTTGAAGAAGGCTCTATGCAGTAGCCATGGGCTGCATCATTGGACTGGAGCTCTAAGGGTCACAGTTGCTTGTCCCCAATACATGAGCGGCCATGGTTTTTTCATCCCCTTCAAATAGTAGCATCCTCATAGCTTCATGTCCCATCTTCCCACAGAATTGACAAATGATCTTATTTGGACATTCGCATGCATGAGAGGCTGAATTTTGTTTCTCTTTCCCTGAGCTCTTCAAGCTCTCACTAGAGCATTCGGACTATATCCTCCTCCACACTCACGAACTTCTACTCCATTTGCAAGCTATCAAACTCTCTTTTGAGTTGTACTGGAGAGTCATCCCATCATCCTACCATGGATAAAATCTTGTTGAAGTGAACCCATGCCTACTCGATATGGTTCATTATGGCCACGAATTCTTCCAGCAATGCATTTAGCACTAAAAGCTCTCGCAGTTTATGTATGGTGTTGATGAGGAGTCATTTCTCTAGCCTTCTCTTAATGAGAATGTCACCAAGTGCTATTGGCAATGGTCATCAACGCCTTCATTTGGCTCATCAGCTTAGGGAATGATTCCCCCTTCTTTAGGTGAGGGTTTTCCAACTCCTCAAGAAGCTATTTGGCCATGTTTCTAGGTCAAAATGCCATTGAGAATTCTTCCTGGCCTACCATGTCATAAATTGGTCTTCTTTCAACTTGCTAAACCATTCATCCACCTTGGGTCATTCCTAAATCTAGAAGGGAGTGATTAGTGGCTCTGTTAAGAGTGCAAACAAGACTAAGAGAGGTATGAAAAGACCAACTTCTAGTCATAAAATGTAAACGTACATGTGGCAAAAAGAAATATTGAGCCCTTAGGTCCCAGCAAGCATGCCAAAATTATATAGCGCATATGTTGTGCATTGGGTTTTTTCATACTCCATTATTAGGAGTAGTAAGGACTATTTTAGGAGATCAATGGTTACATAATCCATTAGACAAACAGTGAGCGGACACATAACTTTATTTGTGAATAGAGAAAGACTACTGTTTGACAATGCATCACCCATAAGCCATAAAGACAAACTAGTGTGGATTCAACTCAAAACTTAAGAAAATTAGATACTAGAACAATTACGACACAAGAATCCCATGGAGAAAATGAAACTACTTGAGATCTAAAGGATGAAGACAATGTGTAGGTCAGAGCAATGGATTCTTATTCAATGTACGAGTACAGTATCACCCTATTATAACTTGGAGAACTTCACTCACCTTATAAGCTTGTACTTACTACAATAAAACACATTATGTACTTTGAATCATCACAAAGAAATAGCTTATTCAAAATGGCCTATCAACTTGAGTGTGACTGTAAACAACCTTCTATTTTTCGAAGACAAGGTCAACTTCAAATGCTCAGTGCTCTCAGCTTGATTACAATTGATCTAATTCCTCTTACAAGGAATTTTCTAATAGTGTGAAGATTCTGTTGTGCACAAGAATTTTAATTATAAACAAGGCATGCTCTAGTTATATCTTTAATATCGGCAAGGGTTCACCCAGACTTTTCAGGGAGTAGCAAACATAGAACCTAAGGCAAAACATTTGCTCTAGCACACAATAGGTGAATCCAAATGACATGCAACTTTGCACCATACAATAAATTACAAATACATTTCCAGTGATCCCTTGGTCATAAATATTGGACTTCTGATCTGTGAAATTGAGCCTCTGTAATCTTGTTGACTTGTATAAGATGAGAGAGAGAAATGAGCAGCAAGCATGATGATGATGATAATTTATTGTATATTCATCTATTATCAAATAAAAGTACATAGAGAGGTTATATACACTCCTTAGAGTTCTCTTTATAGTTTTTCATGACTCTAAGATCAATATTTGAATTCAAATCTTCACAAGGGATGAGTTTGATGAGATTCCTTCTCTTTTTGTATAATCTAGGAGATAGAGAGTTCAAGCTCAAATTGGATTTACATAGTTGGTTGTACAACAGCTCTTATCTCGTGGCTTTTTGGTTTTCCATACTCATTTTTTAACAAGACTAAAGACCTAGGAACCATAAATAATTATGGATTTTTACAAGGATAGAAAATGACATGACTCATCATGAGACTATGGTTCTCTTCATGAATTAAATTAGAATATGGTAAATCCTTCTCTCAAGCATGGTAGAAGCTTGATGTTCTAACTTCACCCCCTGAAGCTAAAGCGTGCTTGACTCTATAATCTTAAATGATTTGAATACTTGCAATTTCTTTGAACCTACAAAGCTTTACTCCATCAAGAGCTTTGGTCATCATATTTGCTACTTGCATGTTTGTTGGAACAAATGATACAATCTCCTTTGACATGAGTTTCTCTCTAAAAAAATGATAATGAAGCTCCATATGTTTGGTTCTTTCATGATATACAGCATTCACTATTAAATGCATTGAGCTTATGTTGTCTGTGAATATATGAGGTTTGGAACTTACAAGTCCCAAATCTGAATATAGCTCCTTCAACCATATAGCTTCGTGAGTATCTATTGTCAAACATCTCTACTCAGCCTCGCTTGAGGAAAATGCTATTCTAGGTTGCTTCTTGGAACTCCAAGAAACAAGCTTTGATCATAGAAATGCTAGAAACTTTGATGTACTTCTTTTATCATCCTTAGATTTTGCCCAATCTACATCTTAATATAGCTTGAGATCCAAATAAGATGTGTAAGACTATAATAGACCTTCATTTGTTGTACCCTTTAGATATTTGAGTTATCTTTTATCTACATCCATATGAGGATTTCTTGGAGAGTGCATAAACTAAATTATCACTCCAACACTATCGGAAATGTATGCTCTTGTATGTGTAGCATAGATTAGACTACCTACAAGACTTTGATACTCTTTATGTCTTCAATATGTTTTCCTTCATAAATACTACATTTATGATTTATTTCCATATGTGTTCCGGCAAGTTTTGCATTCTCCATCTTGAATTTCAAGAGTACATCCTGAATATACATTCTTTGAGTTAAGTACATGCCTTGATTTTGTAGATTACATGCATCCCAAAGATGAATGTGAGTTCTCCAAGATTAGTGATCTTGAATTCAAACTTCAAATGCTTCTTAATTTTATATATCCCAATTACATCATCACCTATCATAACTATCCCATGTACATAAACACATAAATAGATAACTTCATTATGAACCTTCTTGATGAACAATGAAGGATCTGCATTGCTTGATTTGAATCTTTGATCTAATAAATAAGTCACCAATCTATACTTCCAAGATCTAAGGGCTTGTTTTAAACCATATAGTGCTTTCTTAAGTTTTCATGCATAAGTAGGATAATTAGGGTTTTCAAATCCTAGTGGTTGTGACATATATACCTCCTCACTAATCCATCCATCGAGGAAAGTACTCATTACATCAAGTTAAAGTAGCTTCCAATTACTTTCATTTTCAACACTAAGCAAGGTTCTGATGATGGTCATCTTGGCCTCTAGTGAGAAAGTTTCTTTATTATCTATGCCCTCATTTTGAGCACATCCTTTAGCAACCAACTTGGCTTTGTACCTGCAAATGGATCCATCTAAATTTCTTTTCAATTTGTAGACCCATCTACAACCCATTTCCTTTTTGTTGGTTTGCATAGGAACCAACTCCCATGTATCAATCTCTTTGAGAGCTTCAATTTCTTCCTTCATGGATTTCTCCCAATTAGGGTTATATTTTACTTCTTCATATGTTGAGGGTTTGTCTTAAAGTGAAGATTTAGCAGTGTGTTTGGAGAATTATCATATTCTTGCAACTTGGCCTTTCCTCTAGACTTCCAAAGTGTGTAATCCCTTTCTTTCTCATTTTGTTCATCTTCTTAGTCACTTCTAGAGTCATGCACATGCATCATGCTTATTTTCTAATGGAAGAAAATATGTATCAAGATCATAAGGTAACTTTACCTTCAGCTTGTCTTCTTCATGCCATGACCTATGTTCTTCAAATACGACATCCCTACTTATAGTGAATTGTTTTGTTGTTGGATTGTAGAAATGTAGCCCATTTGAGTTGAATCATATCCAATGAACACAGCCTTGGTTGCTCTTTCATCTAATTTCCCTCTGATTTGTGAAGGTATGTGCACATATGCTAAACAATCAAAGACATTACAATGGCCTAGAGTTGCTCCATATAGAGCGAGTTAGCAATGGCTAACTACAAAGAGGTATAAGCTAACAAAATCACCAATTAAGAAAGGCGGTTTTGTGTAGTAACTTTTTTACACTCTAACATAACTTAGGAAGAGAGTAGAGGTCATGGACATCCACTCACAACTTGGATTCATACATATATAGGCTGTTAAAAAGTGCTCCTACAATTTTGCAAGAATCTCTCAATCAACTACTTAATTTTTTTTTGGTAACTTATGGCTTAAGAAGGTGATTGAAACTTCTTGGTAGCTGAAATTTCTGATATGAAGTCTCTAAATGATAGGTCCACTTTTCATCTATGCCTTTGAGGCTTTAAGCTAAAGCTTAAGGCAAATATTCAAAACACCTATATATCGGAATGGAACACTGTAATAAAAAATTGAAACATGTGGATACCAAAACACTGAAACATCTGAACACTAGAACATCCCAAAAATATGGTCAGGTCCTTGAGCCTTAAGGTTTAAGGCTTGATTTCTTAAATAGGGAATGAATAAAACTATTCAAGATAGAGTAGTTTCTATGTTGCATTATGCAAACCTATCACAAGGCTTTTGGGTAGAAGTAATAATGACTATAGTTCATGTGATTAACCTTTCACCTTGTACTACCAAAGGTATAAATGTGGAAGAAGAGTTGTGGACAAGGAATCCACCATATTATGATCTCGATTTTTTAGGTTTGAAGTGTATGTTCATAGACCTAAGAATCTTAGACAAAAGCTCGACCATAAAACAAAGAAATGCAATTTTCTTTGATGTGGAGGTTGAAGTGAGAAGTGAGAAGAGTGGATTTTGAGGAAACTAGTCCTCCATCAGCATGCCTAAGAATGCTACACCTAGGGATGTTCAAGAGAATGTCCAATCATATCAATCTACAAATGTTCTTGTTCAGTAACCATTGAGATGTTCTACACATGTCTTGCATCCACTTGATAGATATGTTCAAGGTTTGGATTTTGTTATGCTAAGAGATGTTGATGATTCTTCTTGCTACAAAGAGGCTATGTAGACAAAGGATCATGTCAAGTGGAAGCATTCCATGAAAAGTGAATTGGATTCTATTCACAACAATGGTACTTGAGATTTGGTACCTTTGCCAAAAGGTAGGAAAGCTTTACCATGTAAATGGGTATATAAGCTAAAATTCACATCAGATAATGCTTCTTCAAATTATAAATCATAATTGTTTGCAAAGGGTTTCAAGCAACAACATGGTATTGATTCTGAGCAAATCTTTTCATCAGTAGTCAAAATGACTACATTATGCATGTTGCTTGAATTCTTTGCAATGGAGGACTTAGAGCTAGTCGGAATGGGTGTAAATTCTTCCTTGGATGAAAATCTTAGAAATGAGATCTATATGGAAGAACCAGAAAGTGATGTAGTTCTTGGGAAAGAGAGTCTAGCTTCTAAGCCGAAGAGGAGCTTATATGGACTTAAATAGTCACCTAGACAATGCTGTCAAAAGTTATGAAGCCCCAAGGTTACTCTGGAAGCCATGAGGATCACTATCTCTACACAAAGAGGTGATGAGAGGGCACCTTGATATGCTTGATACTTTATGTTCATGATATGTTGATTGTTGGGAATTCCTCTAATGAATTCTCATGGATCAAAAAGAAGTTGAGTGAGACATTTGATGTGCATTACTCGTGCTAGGAGTAAAAGATGCATATATTTGTCTCAAAGTGATTACATATCCAAAGTACTTCACAGGTTCAATATGTGGGTTGTGTGTGCAAAGCATTGATTACTCCTTTACCTACATATGTAATCTTGAAAAAGGATGATTGCCCCAAATCAAATCAGGAAAAGGAATTCACTATCAAAATTCCTTATCAATTTGCTATTGGTAGGCTCATGTATGATATGGTAGCTACAAGACTAGACATTACATTTGCAATGAAATTTGTGAGCAGATATATGTCTAATCCTACCAAAACACATTGGGAAGTGGTCAAAATGATTTTCAGATATATGAGTGTCACTACGAACAAGTGTCCATGTTTCAGTAGAGGAGTAGCATTTTATCTGTTACATATATTTTGATTATGTTGGTTGTGTAGGCAAATGAAAGTCTACATCATGGTACATTTTTCAATTTTCCAAAGGTGCTATCTCTTGGAGATCTTGTCTTCAATAATGTACATTTGTTTCCACTGCAAAAACAAAGTATGATGTAGCAAGTGAGGCATGTAAGGAATCATTTTGTCTTTCTCATCTTGCTTGTGATATGGATCTATCTCAGCATACACCTTGTTTTCTTAGTGATAATTAGAGTGTCATTGCTTTGATGAAGGATCCAGTCTATCATGTAAAGGCCAAGCACATTGAGGTGAGGTATCACTTCATTAGAGAGTGCTTAGCCATTAAGCATATTATTCTTGAGAATTCTAATATTCAAGTTAATACTGCAGATGCTTTGACTAAAGCCCTCCCACATAATAGCTTTTGATACTATTGTCACCTAATGGGAGTTACTTGATTCATGATCTTGTACAATTGCTTGTACACTATGTAACATGCCCATCAGGTGGGAGGTATAATTTGTATACTTAGACTCTGGCATCCTTTATCATTCTTTATTTTTCCTCCCATAGTTCACTTTGGCCATATTGGCCTTTAGTGGGAGATTTTTTATCATTGGCATCCATGAGAACGGTCAAATGGCGACTCGAAACTTTTATATATATGCTTTAATAAAACATACAATGGTACGGTCAGCCATAGACTAGAGGCTTGACCACATTTGTAAAACCTAGAAGAGCTGATTTCATGCTCTTTGTGTATTATGTAGGTCTACATATTTTGTAGGTATGTCTGAAATACCACACAAGTCATCTACAAATCGATTTTTCACTATGAGGGCAACATTGCAAAGCTCTTGAGAAGTGGAATCCATCATGGTGCAATGCCATCGCACCACTTCAAGGTCAACTACCTTCTTGGCCGAATGCCAATTCTTCAAAGATGTCTTTGAATTTATTCCTTTCTAAGCACTTTGGTGAAGTACCTATTGCATTCTTCTTATTTGGATCATACACTATTTCCACCATCTATCTCAAATGTACTTGCTTGCCAAGTCATGAATTTCCTTCATAAGGCCTATTTACAAACCTAATACAAAGTCTGACTCCAAAATATGTATAATGCTCCATAGCTTAAAAAAAGACTACCAAAGATCTTCATGTAGTTCCCAATGTGTACTCACTATTACAGTGACCTTATGGCTTGTTTTATCCTATAGAATGCCCTCTTTAGCTCACCTAATGTGTTGTTTGAACGTGGAGACTCAAACCCTTATGTTTAGATGCATGTAGATCCTCCTTGAGGTCAACATTCAAAACATCTGATTTGACATGTACCATGGAAACTTGTTACCATCCAAGTTGCTACCCCTAGTACTATATGAATTGTGCTCATCATAGCAAAAGATTTTGATAACCAAAACCCTCTAGTAATGAAAGACCTTGTGGTACCAATGTATCTTCATAGCATTCCAAGATTCCATCTATCATATTCTTCACTTGCTATACCCACTTGGTGCTAGTGAGCTCCCATCATCACTCTTCATTACATTGTCATAATTGGCTTGCATAAACTCCCTCCATGCTAGATCTACAAGTGCTTCATCTTCAATTACCGGCTTCATTACTTCCTTCATAATCTCAACCATCATGGCTATACTGACTACGTAAGTAGAAGCTTACCATTGCTTCTCTATTCTTTGTGATATCCTCAGTCCTTTTTCCTTCTCTTCAATTTGTTGGTATAGGATTGCTCTAACCATAGATCTTTTCCATCCATTGCATTGACAACCAACCCATTTTTCATGTTTTTAGGTTGGTAGACTCTCTTTTCACCATTTGATGATGATTGCTTCCTCTTGTTCATAGATAGGGATGACTCTTAGGGTAGGTACATAGTGAATTACTCATTTTCTTGATGATCACGTGGAAGCCCCCTTCCTTTTACTCCACTGCACATGGCTACTCCATAGATGCCACATTGCAACTCCCATTGATCTTCTTTGCCTCCTCTCCATATAATATGAAAGACCTCTACTTTTCACAATAACCTAAGAAGATGCATCTCTCGCTTTTTTGTTATAACTTGCTCTTCCTTTGTCCTGTGACAAGAGCATAGCATATTCTCTCACAAGTTCTAAAGTGTGAGATGGATGGATTCTCACCAATGTAAGATTCATGATGACACTTTCTTATCTGATTAGGAAAGTCCATGCCTCCCTCATACGCATTGATATCTCTAAAATGTTTGGACTCTTGCATTCCATAATGCCATCTTGACATGATGTGTGAGGTGTCACTGATTAACACTTTATCCCTTTGCCCTTACAAAAGCCTTCCAATTCCTGTGAGTTGAACTCACCGCCACCTATTCCAAGCTTCTTCACACTTTTCTCTACTTCATTGTCAACAAGTTCTGGTTGTTTTTTAATCTTACCAAAATCTTGATCCATATCATGAAGAAAGTACATCCACATTGTGTTTCTATAATCCTCGACAACCATAAATTAGTAAGATCATCTCAAGGCATGTATAGACATATTACCACACAAGTTAGTGTATATCAAAACTAGAGGAGCCTTTGACCTACACTTGCTTTCTTGTGGGAATGTCTCTCTCTAGTGCTTGCCCATCATACAAGCTCTACAAGTAGCAATATCCTCCCAAGGCCTGTATAGACATCTTACCACACAAGTTAGTGTATACCAACACTAGAGAAGCCTTCTACCTACACTTGCTTTCTTGTGGTAACGTCTCACTAGTACTTAACTGATGAAGAACATTATCTTGCTCTTGTATCTCCTTCAATATTGTCCATGTCATTGTGATGGGCTCTTGTTGAGGCTCCGTGGAACTAGATTGACATCTCTCATTGGCCATGTGATAAGGTACAATTTTGTCTACTATAAATGCATCCACAATTGATTCTTCTTGTGTTTAGGAGTATACCAACTTTGTTTTAGCTACATCTATTTTCTCCTCCTTACACTCTTCATCTATCCTATTAACATGTCAAGTTGCAATTGTCTATCCCTTCCTTTTGCAATGCAACACTCTCCTTGAAACTTTTTCGTACTACTCATCCTCTTTGCACTATCACCTTTGGTTGAGGAACCACTTTTACTTCATGAATTCTTGTAGAATGTAGCCTCGCTAGTGCTAGTTCTTATATGGGCTTTGAGTTGCAACTCATCTTCCCTTAGTAGTGAACAAAAATTAAATTTCAAATATTGAAGTCTCACTTGAGTGTTGAGAGGACTTACCCTTCCATCATACTTTGGTGGAGAAATTTGGAGAGACCTCCAAGCTAGTCCCTTGCTAGTCTTTTGAATCCCTCCACAAGCTATTCCATCATATGACTTCTTGATTTGAGTAATGTATGCCTTAGCCTTCTCTCCTTTTGCAAACTTCTCTTCTCATTGGTTTTCTAAATTTTGAATGAATATTTGGTTCTACACCTCGTAGTGACTCCTCAATATACTCCATGGCTCACTTGCCTTGGATGTCTGTTGAACAAGAGGTAGAATAGAATCCACGTAATTGTTCACTATAGCATATAGTGCATCTATATTATTGATTTTCCAATCTTGTAGAAGCTTTGTGTATGAGAGAAGTATCATACTTGGATCTAATGGGTTGAAGGTAGATTGTGACTCTTGGTCGATTCACATTACCGTCTCAAAAAGATTTTAAGAATGAAGGATAACTATAATCTTGAACTTCCAAAGAAAATAATTTGTACCATCTAACTCACCTTCACTAAAGGTTCGTGAATGAACCCATAGTGGTTTCATTGCCAAATTCATTGCACCAACTCCAATTCCACTTCCACTTCTAGATGCTAACACCTCCATAGTTTTCAAGAATTTTTGTCCCACGAACTTTGATCCTTGAAGCCTTTGTCCCCCATGAACTCTAGCATTGAAGCTTTTAGCTGTTGAGAACTCTAGCACTAAAGACTTTGCCTCCCACAAGCTATAGCATTGAAGCCTTTGCCTACCAAGAACTCCAATGTTAAAGCCTTTACCTATCACAAACTCTAGAGTTGAAGCATCTACCTATCACAAACTTGAAAGTTGAAGCATTCCTTCCACAACTGCTAGAGTTGATTCTTTGGCCTCCACAATCTCTACAATGTTCTATACCTTCCTGAGCTCTAATACCACGTAAGAAAAACAAAATGATGAACAAATAATGAATATTGGTGCGACTCTAATACTATGTAGAAGCTAACACAACACACATATATAGGATCAATGTTAGATAGAAAGCTAGATATTGTTGCTCATGGGAGAAATGCAAGAGATATGTATGTAATGGAAAGTGACACAAGATTAATAGAAGATGGACTCAAGTCGATTCAACTCAAAATCAAACCTCTAACAAAATGGAACTAAAACACTACATAAGATATAGATGGTTGTATCCACCCATGCATTCCCTATATGGATCTTAGATGGTGATCTAGATAGAAGCTAGATGAAGGGCCATATGCCAACACAATGGGTACTAAGATGGACACCCTAATGGTTCCAAACACTACAAACTATGATTCTAGATGGGGAGGGGAACCTACTTATAAGATCCTCCAAGTCTAGGTTATTGTACCCATGTTCTAGGATCGTGGCAGCTTAATCCATGCCAAAAATACTCTCCACCATTGATTCATGGTGTAAATCCAATGATAGAAACTTAGGATCAAACCTAGATCAAATGGTGCACATCAAATAGAGCCTTAGATGCAACCTTTGTAATTTTCCATCTACAGTCTACTCTAGACCTCATCTGACCTCAACGTTAGGAACCTACCAATGTCCAACACTCTCACATTGTTTCTTCTCATAATGGGGGCCTTACAAATAGAGTTTCATGTGCTACATAAGGGTGAGGCATTGAGCATATCTAACACCCTCACTCAATGTCTACATGAAGGTGAACTTCCTTCTTATCATGATGCCAAGTCCTCCATGAGGGTGGAGCATTGACTATGTCTAACAGATTCCAACTAGCCATCATAGTTAGATATGATGCACCATGTATTGGTTGCAAAATGACTGTGGTATATTTTGTAAGGTCTTGAAATACATCCTATTACAATTAGAAATGCTCAAAATATAGCAGATGTACATGGTACTGAAGATGTTACAACTTCAAATTCTTGAGCAATTCTTATTTTCGGTTCTCTTGTGGCTTCTATTTTGACTATGTCAAATACAAGAGCAATCCCACCCACCTTCAATGGATGGTAGAGATACACATGTGTATGCATTAATTGCTTTGTCTAGAAAATGTACTATTATCCCTTATATTAACCCATGCAAAATAGCTAAGGATACTTGGGATAATTTTCCTTCATTGTATTCTATGGACAATTGTCTTACAAAAATCAAAGATTTGAAAGTGCAATTGATTACTACAAATGAGATCTTGCAAAATATTTCAATTATGTAGATCATTTTCAATGTATTGTTTGATTCTTCTCATATCTTTGCTTCTAATCTTTAATTGATGATGAATGGAAATCCAAGTGTTTTAAGATTTAGGAGTTACTTCTTGTTTTGAACCAAGAGGATAAATCTAGGTAAAACAACTCCATTATGCATGTCGCATATTTGAACTAGGCAAAGATAAATGGAACTCTTTGTCTATGTAACAAGAGATCTATAAATAGATAAGAAAAAAACATTTTTTTATAAGTATATAAGGCTGATTATCATGATATAAAGATTTCTTGTAAAATTGTTTCTAAGGAGTCAATAGAGAAAGAGGCAAGAACACCTATTGTAGACACATTTTCTTTTAAAATTAATCCTGCTAATCTAGTGCAAAATGAAGAATGGGCATTTAACTACATAATTTATTTATTATCCATCATCTCATCATCATTTTATTTCTATTGTTGATGCAAATTTTTTGGTGCTTTAATGTTCATACATTCAATCATATTCTCTTGACACAATTTCTTCACCTCACTTTAATATATCCCTAATAGAAACACTATCACATGTGCAAACAACTCCTATCCCTTTATGGGAGTTAAAAGTTTTATCAAATGATAGTATGTTCACATTATCAAATGTTGTATATATCTCAAAAAATTAAGGAGAATTTATTATCAGTGTCAATAATAGTCAAGATTGTCTTAGTAGGAGAATTTGTTGATGATAGTAAGTTCTACAAATGATAGTATGTTCACATTATCAAATGTTGTATATATCTCAAAA
This sequence comes from Ceratopteris richardii, assembly GCA_020310875.1. Lineage (NCBI taxonomy): Eukaryota > Viridiplantae > Streptophyta > Polypodiopsida > Polypodiales > Pteridaceae > Ceratopteris > Ceratopteris richardii. Next base: position 116,725,203 of record CM035418.1, read on the forward strand.
AATTAAGGAGAATTTATTATCAGTGTCAATAATAGTCAAGATTGTCTTAGTAGGAGAATTTGTTGATGATAGTTGTATAGTTTATGATCGCTCTAATGGTGATAAATCATTCCACCTATTATGCTATGTCTTGGGCTTTATGATCTCATAAATTATGTCAAATTTATGGATGATTATGCACGTGTAGTTTAGGATTTGCAAGGCTTCTCACGTGAAAATATCAACCATGCACATTTTGGTCATCCAAATTTTGCTTGTTTATTATGCCTACAAAAATCTAATACAGTGTCAAATTTTCTAAACTTGAGTTGCCATCTAACATGTATATGGGGACTTCATTTTTGAAAGATGTAATGTTCTTCCTTTCCCAAAGATGTTACAATTAGAGCATAGCATAAATTGCAACTTATATATGTAAAATCATATTGTGCTTCAAAAACAATTATTGATTATGGTTGAAAATATGTCAACATGTAAAATGGATATCGTCCATTTTAATCAAGGGGGAGAGTATATATATTCTAAATTTAATGCATCTTTGGTTGACATGCTAATATACAATTCCATATACACCATACTACTAAACTATATGTTTAGAAATTGGGCACTACCTCATACTTGTTTGCCTTTAGGACATGTTGTTTGCTACATAGTACTTAATTAGTGTTTTTGTCATCTTCCATATGCATTGATGCATGAGAAACAATGTGAGAAGTGTTACACTTATGTGTTCCTCGAGTAGCTTTGATGTGAACCTTTTCCCTATACATGGGCACTTTTTACTCTAGTGCTAGCCACATCTTTTTTCCCCATGTTACCACATACTTGATACTCTCATACGTGGTGGTACTTTGTACTTAGGGATATTATTCAGCTCTTACTTCAGTTCAGCTCATCATCAATAGAGAGAGCTATTCTAGCCATCATCTTCTCCGTGTGTCTTGCTACATTTGTGCTCCTTGTGTGTGCTTCTTGTGTGTCTCTCGCACTTCTACACACACCCAACAATGGTATTAGAGCAGGTTCAGCTCCTTCTCAAGTTTTGGTTTTTTGCGTCACGACATGCGTGCACTTTTAACAGTGCAAATCGACTTCGTAGCATAGAAGAGTGAATTTCAACAGCCAAGAAGCATTTCCACCAAGTGCGCTGGGGTTTTACCCCCATTTCAAAGCCATTCGTGGAGTCAGAATCGCCATCAGAGTGACAGTTTGTGAGCTGAAATTTCAGCATTCATTTCAGCTCTCGTCGAAGTAAAGATTTTGTCACATTCTTGTTCTTTTGTGAAATGGCGGGCAGCAATGACTTGTTTGGCATGCTTCAAGAAGAAGATAAGCTTGTTGTGACCAATTATCCAATGTGTTCTTACATAATGAAGCATGTTCTTGTTGCTAAACAACTTTGGAACATAGTGGCAAATGTAGATCGAAGACCCGCAAGTTCTTCTACTTCACAGTCTACTGTCACAGATGGAGCGTCTTCTTCGAGTACAGTGGTTTCTCCTTCTCCACCTACACAAGAGTAGCTTAGATGGGATGGAAAAGATGCTCAAGATCATGCTTTGATTGCGCTTTCAATGAAGCGTCATATAGTTCCACACATTCGATCATGTTCTACATCGAGATAGGCATGGGACACTCTTGCTTCTTTGTATGCCATGCGTAACGAAGCACCTATTGCATACTTGAGGAAGCAACTTGAAGATGTATGTATGGCTGAAAATGAGTCGGTGGATGTGTATGTGACATGCATCAAGGACTTGAAAGAGCAATTGGCAAACATAGATGAGATTATTCTGGATGCATCACTCATTTCTACATTGTTGAAAGGATTACCAGAATCTTTTCAAAGCTTTGCTACTACACTCTGTTTGGTTGCAAAAGGAAATCCTAATATGTATGCATTTGATGAGGTTGAGTCTCTTCTTTTGCAAGAAGAACAATCTAGAGTGAATAGGAGTGGTTTGACTGAGGGAACACAAGCACTTGCTATCTCACAAAAGGGGAAAAGCAAGTATGGTTCAGCTTTGGGTTCATCAAAACCAAAGCTTCAATCTTCCTCTTCCACTCATTGCTCTAATGATGGTGATTTGCAACATAAGAAGAGATGCAAATATTGTGGAAAGGTTGGTCATACTATTGATGAGTGTATAAATCTTGCTAAACGCAATGAAAAGAAGAAAGAATCTGACATGTCTATTGCTGAAAATTCAGCAAATGTAAAGAATGATCCAACATGTCTATTGCTGAAATTTCAGCAAATGTAAAGAATGATGAAGCTAACATGGCTCAAGATTTTTGGGCATGTGTTGTTACATGTCATTATGATGCTTCTTTGCATTCTAAATGTATGGTTGTGAGTGAGGCTGATTCAGATTGGTTCTTTGATAGTGGTGCTTCAAAGCACATAACATCACGCAAAAGATTTTTTGCCTCTTTGAAAGATGCACCCAAAGGAGGACATGTGGTGTGTGCAAACAATGCCTCTTATCCTATCATTGGAGTAGGAGAAATTGAGCTTACAGCTGCAAATAGAGGTGTGATTCTCTTGAAAAATGCATTCTATGTGCCCGGTATGAAGAAGAACTTAATTTCAGTTCCATTTTCTGCCAAAGGTGGACTTCATGGATACTTTGTTGATGATAAGTGTATGGTTCATGATTTCAACAATGGTAATGTTATTGTGATGTTCTGTACATTATGTAATGATTTATATCACATGGATACATACAAGAGGGTTGCTCGAATGCCTTGGTTGCTCATACTTCTTCCATGGCTGAAATGGAGCTTTGGCATGCCTGTTTTGGTCACTTAAACTTCAATAGTTTGCTTTACTTGCAAAAGAAGGACATGGTTATTGTCTTGCCTACACTTGAGTCCATTGAAAAGCATGCATGTGAAGGTTGCATTCTTGAAAAAATGCATCGTGAGTTTAATGTTTTTCTTCGTGAAAGAGGTATTTCACACCAATCTACAGTGCCATATACACCTCAACAAAATGGTGTTGCCAAGCGTAAAAATAGAACTCTACTTGAAAGGGCAGGATGTATGGTTAAAGGAAAGCATCTTCCTGATAAGTTTTGGATGGAAGCGGTCATGTGTGCAAACTATGTGTTCAATCGCTGCCCTACAAAAGCATTGAGATTCATCACTCCTTATGAGGCTTGGAATGGTCATAAGCCTATGGTTAGCCATATGCGTGTGTTTGATTGTTTGGCATATGCTCTTATGCCATCACAACAACGTCACAAACTTGATGACAAGGCAAAGAAATGTATATTTGTTGGTTATAGTTCTGAAAGTAAGAGATATCGTTTGTACCATCCATTGACGAACACAATTATTGTGAGTCAAGATGTGGTATTTGCTGAAAATTCAGTTTTCCCTCTACTTGAATGTAAAAAACAACTACCAGTTAGCTCACAAGATATGTTCAATGCCGAGATGTGGTATTTGCTGAAAATTCTGTTTACCCTCTACTTGAATGCAAAAAACAACTACCAGTTAGCTCACAAGATGTATTCAATACACTCATGCCTTTGTTCCAAAATGGTGTGCTTGACTATGGCCATGTAGACCAGCCAACTGAGGTTTAAAGGGGCTGAAAAATTCCAGCCAAATAGGGCTGAAAATGCAAAAGAATTTCCAGCCAAACATGGTTGAAAATTTTCAGCCAAAAATTGTCAAAACTGCTGGAAATTTCCAGCCACATATGGCTGAACATTTGCGTCAAAATATGGCTGAAAAATGAGCATGAAATTCAGCCCACGCATGATGTATATATTGAAGATGTTTTACATAATGAACGCATGTCTATCAAGAGTGCACAAACCATGCCAAAGTGGCTGAAACAAACTTTGCAGTATAGCAAATTGAGTGCACCTTTACTTGGTAGAACAAGATCAAGCTCTCACCATGCATCAAGTCATTTTGTGGATTATTCTCTTATTGCTACAGCATGTAATAAAGAGCCACTTTCTTTTGAAGATGCATGTGACGATCCACAAAGGATGAGTGCTATGCAACCAAAAATGGATTCCATACATAGGAATGGTACTTACGAGTTATGTGAATTACCAAAAGGAAAGAATGCCATTGGTACAAAGTGGGTATATAAGATTAAGAGAAAATCTGATGGTAACATTAATCGCTACAAAACTAGATTGGTTGCCAAAGGATATGCGCAAAAATATGGCATTGATTATGAGGAAACATTTGCACCTACTTCAAGAATGACTACCATTCGTACCATGGTTGCATTGGCTACCCATCGAAGTTGTAAAGTGCATCAGTTGGACATAAAAACAGCCTTCTTGAATGGTGATTTGCAAGAAGAGGTTTATGTGAAGCAACCTCCTGGATTTTCTATGAAAGGGAAAGAGCATATGGTTTGTCGCTTGCATAAAGCCTTGTATGGTCTCAAGCAAGCTCCACGTGCATGGTATGACAAAATACATAAGCACTTGATTGCTCTTGGCTTCACATGTAGTCCGATTGAGAGCACGCTCTATGTACCCAAAAATGGGGTTGATTTTATAGTGCTTGTTCTTTATGTGGATGACATACTCTTGACTGGGTCATGTGATGCAAAAGTTGACATTCTTATGGTTGATTTGTAGCATACTTTTGATGTCACGTATCTTGGTCTTTTGAGCTACTATCATGGCATCCAATTTGTATCTGTTGAGGGGGGAATTGTTATGCATCAAGCAAAGTATGTTGAAAAACTACTTCAGCATTTTGACTTTGAGGATTGCAAGTCAGTTTCCACACCAGTTGAGACAGGATTCAGCTTCTCTGTTGAGGATTCCAGTGATGCATTTGACACTTCTCTTTATCAGCAAGTTGTGGGATGTCTTATATATGCAGGCAACACAAGGCCGGATATACCGTACGCAGTTTCCCGGTTGATTCGATTCATGCATAGCCCTGGCACTAAGCATTGGCAAGTGGTGAAACGTGTGCTTAGATATCTCCGAGGCACTTTGAGCTTAGGTCTCTTTTATGGCAAAGATATTCAGCCATGCTTGCATGCTTTTACAAATAGTGATTGGGCTGGTTGTTATGATACTCGCGTGTCCACTAGTGGTAATTGCTTTTTTCTTGGAGACTCATGCATATCTTGGTTGAGTAAGAAGCAACCTACAGTGGAGACTTCGAGTTGTGAAGCTGAGTACAGGGCAATTTTCATAGCTACAATAGAGTGTATATGGTTGAGACGCCTATTGATGGATCTTTGCATGGATATTGATGTTGCTACGCATATTCTCACTAATAGTCAGAGTGCTCTAGCTGTTGCACGAAACCCAGTGTTTCATGCACAGACCAAACATACTGAGGTGCATTATCACTATGTGAGAGAGTGCCTTCATGCAGGAGATATTGATTTGATATATGTGCCTAAACAAGATAATGTGGCAAACATATTCACCAAATCTCTTCCATAGGAAAATTTTGAAGCTTTTCGCAAAGCTTTAGGCTTATTACCTTGTGGGGGCTGATCTGTCACTCCCTGTATGTGTTCATATCATTCGCTCGAGGGGGGTTTGTTACACTTATGTGTTCCTCGAGTAGCTTTGATGTGAACCTTTTCCCTATACATGGGCACTTTTTACTCTAGTGCTGGCTAGAGGTTTTTTCCCCATGTTACCACATACTTGATACTCTCATATGTGGTGGTACTTCGTACTTAGGGATATTATTCTGCTCTTACTTCAGTTCAATTCATCGTCAATAGAGAGAGCTATTCCATCCATCATCTTCTCCATGTGTCTTGCTATGTTTGTCCTCCTTGTGTGTGGTTCTTGTGTGTCTCTCGCACTTCTACACATACCCAACAAGAAGCCATATGATATTAGTACAAATTGTACTTTTGTTGGGTACATTTTGGAAATCAAAGGCTATCATATATAGCACCCACTCACTAAACATATTTTGGACATACAAGATATAGTTTTTTGTCGAATATGCAATTTAGCCTCTTATTTCATGTCTCAAGGAGACATCATTGCCCTCAAGGCTATGAATGAAACTTTTTTTCTCTTTTCATTCATGGGAAATCAAAGTTATCTCATAATGAGGTTGCTTGTCAACCCATGTGTGTTGAGAATGAGAATATATATCACTCCGTTTCTAATTTCGATATAAATGATGAACGTATTTATGAGAGAGAAAACATTGATGAGGTGAAAGCAAGGAACATTTCCTTTGATGAACCTTGAATAGAAATATTATATGGACACTATGTGATTGAAATTCCAAGCTATTATGAAGAATGGTAATAAGTCTTTATGTTATGAACAAGGCAACTCTCTCATGTTGACTTCCTATCTCCAATCAGTAGGATAAATCTTCTATCTCTTGGGTCTTGATCTCCTCAAGTTCTTCCTTTTCATTCCAATTATGTCCACATAGATAGGCTCTTAATTTTCTTCTTTGACTTAAGTCTTACTTAGTTCTTAGTTAGGGCTTCTTTCCCTAGTTCTTCCACGCCAAGGAGATCTTTTCTAATGAAGAAGTGTTCCCCACTCTCTAATATGCTTTCTTACTTTACAACTTCAAATCTTTTCAACACCTTCTCTGTCTTTACCTTGCAAAAACACTTTGGATTTCATATCATCGATTCAAATCATGAAATACATCACAAGATATTTTGAGTTTTTTTTTTTAATAGGTTCATAGCATCTATAACCGTTTTTGTTCAATACATATCCTAAAAATGCACATCTTTGTACTTTTGGATCCGATTCGGATCTCAATTCTTCTGATATATGTGGCTATTATACACATCCAAAAATCCTCAAGTATGAAAGGTCTAATTTCCTCCCAATCCAAGATTTTTCCAATGTAAAATTATGTTTTCTATATGTTATTGAACAATTTCATAATGCATGTTGTTTCATATACAACATGTCCCCAATAATACAGAGGCATATTATTTCAATAAGCAAGGAGCTAACTACCTTTACAAGATACTTTTTTTTGGATTTGAGTGATTCAGAGTACGTATCAACGATGGCATCCTTAGAAATAGTGATGGAATAATTCTACACATTATAAAGCTTGTAGGCCTTTGGTTGGTCATGTTGATATATTTAGATAGTGATGTGTGTAAACACACTAGGACCACCGAGGCACTTTCTTCCCTCTTTAGGAGGTTTTTTTCCCCTGAATTGTATATATGCCTATTGCCCTAACGGGTTACTAATCTTTGTACATTCTAGTGATAAGACATTCAGTCTAGTGTGTTGTGATCCAAGCTTCTTCTTCTTCCTTGTGCTATTTGCGTGCTTCCATAGATGTCTATCTCCAACAATTGGTATCAGAGCTGGTCGCTGCTTCATCTAAAGCATCATGGACACTCCTCCGTTGATAGTCTCAGAATCGCACGAAATTTGGTGTGCATACTCAAGGTGATTAGGAAATCAAAATAGCTTTGCTATGTGGTGCCAAAATTGAGATCTGAGCTCATTTCAGCCCCCGAACATACTATTGGAGTGCTTGTGTAGGCTATTTTGTCTTTTTGTGCCAAAGATATAAATCAATTTTAGTTCGCCAGTATAAGCGAACTCGTCAGGGTACTTCTGTTCAACTTCTTTAGATATAGTCATTTTTCTGCATCAGGGTATTTTAGTCAGTGGCCATGGCTGAAAGCAGTGATGTATTCCATATGTTGGTTGTTGAGGATAAGTTTGATGGTACCAATTACCCATTGTGGGCTTATATGATGCGACTCGTCAAGGTACTTTTGTTCAACTTTTTTAGATATAGTAATTTTTCTGCATCAAGGTATTTTAGTCAGTGGCCATGGCTGAAAGCAGTGATGTATTCCATCTGTTGGTTATTGAGGATAAGTTGGATGGTACCAATTACCCATTGTGGGCTCATATGATGCGACATGTATTGGTTGCAAAAGGATTGTGGAACATTGTGCAGGGTGTTGAAAAACATTCTATTACACCTACAAATACAGGTATTGAAGCTGATGCAAATGGTGTTAAAGATGTTGATATTCTTCAGATTCCTGTTCGTGCTATGGTTTTTGTTGCACCTACTACAGAGAAAATTTGTTGAGATGGCAAAGATGCTCAAGCATATGCATTGATAGCCTTGTCTGTCAAATGTGCCAATATCCCTCATATTCGCTCTTGTAGAACAACTAAGGATACTTGGGATACACTTACCATATTGTACCAGGCTAGGAATGAGGCTCGTGTTGCTACCTCCAAAAACAGTTGGAGAGTGAGCACATGAATGAAGGTGATTCTATGAATAGTTTTCTCACAAAGCTCAAGGATTTAAAGGAACAATTGATTTCTACTGATGAAGTCCTTCCTGAAAGTTCACTTGTGCAGACTGTTTTGAATGGTCTTCCCGACTCATATCACAGTTTTGCTTCTACTCTTCGTCTGATGATGAAAGGTAATCCAAATGCCTTAATATTCGAAGAGTTAGTTTATGTTCTGTTGCAAGTAGATCAGTGAAGGCAAAATAGGTCTATTATACGTATTGCAAAGAAAGCTTTCTTGGCTAGTCAGATGGGCAAAGGAAACTACTATTTTTAGTTTTGACCCATCTTCTCATGAGCAGTGTATGTCTGCAGTAGACTCAGATATTTGGTATTTTGATAGTGGGGCAACCAAACATATTACCTTGCAGCACAGTTTCTTCACTTCACTCGAGTCTGCTCCTACGGCAAATATTATCACATGCGCCAACAACTCCTCTTATCTGTCATGGGAGTTGGTAAGATCATTCTGACTACTGTTGATGGTAGTTCTTTCACTTTGTTAGATGCTTTATTTGTGCCAAGGATCAAGAAGAATCTGTTATCAGTTTTTGCATTAGCCAAGATTGGCTTGGTTATGAAATTTGTTGATGACAGATGTAGAGTTCATGATCTGTCAAATGGCGACGTGCTTCTGGGATTTTATGTTGTGGCCTATATAAGCTCATAGACTATGAAAAACCTGTGAATGATTTGGCATGTGCATTACATGATTCTCAGGCAATTTCAGATGCAAATCTTTGGCATGCACGCTTTGATCATCTGAATTTTGCTAGTTTGCTACGCCTACACAAATCTGAAATGGTGTCCTCTTTGCCCAAACTTGAGGCACATGGTAAACATGTATATGAAGGCTATATTTTGGGCAAAAAGCAATGTTCCTCCTTCCCAAAAGATGGTTCAGTTCGGGCTACTCAGAAATTACAGCTTGTTCATAGTGATGTCTATGGTCCTATGCAGACAGCATCTTTTGGGAACTATCTTTACTTTGTGACTTTCATTGATGATTTTTCCAAGCATGCATGGATATATCGATTGAAGGCAAAGTCCAAAGTGTTTATATGCTTCAAACAGTTTCTGGTTTTGGTTGAAAATCTGTCAACATGTAAAATGGCATCAAGGGGAGGAATAAATGTCTTCTGACTTTAATGCATTTCTGGCTGAATATGGGATAAAGCACCAGTGTAGAGTGCCATATACACCTCAACAGAATGGAGTTGCTGAACGAAAGAACAGATCACTCATGGAGATGACGAGGTGTATGGTCAAGAGCAGCATATGTACTTAACAGGTGTCCCACTAACCCTCTACAGTCCATCACTCCATACGAGGCTTTGCATGGTCGCAAGCCATCTGTTGCTCATGTGCGTGTTTTTGGTTATCTAGCATATGCATTAGTGCCTGAACATCGCAGATAATTGGATGATAAAGAAGTTAAATGTATTTTTATTGGATACAATTCTAAAAGCAAAGGCTATCTTCTGTATCATATATAGACTAAACGCATTTTGGTTAGCCGTGACGTTTTTGTGGAAGATGCTAGTTAAACGTTACTTTCATATACTAAGGAGACATTGGTTAGCTCCAAAGACATGTATGATACTTTGTTGCCTCTTTTTACAAGTGGAAAATCTAGTGTTAGTCCTAATGAGGTAACTTCTCAGCCTTTGTAGATTTCATGTGATGATGCAGATCATTCCATTTCTGATGCAGATTTACATGATGCACTTCTTGATAAGAGAGTTGATATTGAGGAGGCAAATTATGCCAAAATGGCTAGTGCAAGCTTTGCATGACAACAAATTTGACGCACCTCTATAATACCGTACTCGTTCAAGCTCTCATAGTGCCTCTTTTGCATCAGATTGTTATGTTATAGTTGTGTCTAGTCTCTGTGATGAGAATGAGCCTGTTTCATTTGATGAAACACAAAATTCAAAAAATTGGATGGCTGTTATGCCATCTGAATAAGATGCTTAAATGAAGAATGATGCCTGATCTTTCCTCCTAGCAAGGCCATTGGCACTAAGTGGGTTTACAAGCTGAAGCATAAGCCTGATGGAATAGTTGACAGGTATAACGCTAGGCTTGTTGTAAAGGGTTATGCACAGGAAAGAGGCATTGATTTTGATGAGACCTTTGCACCTACATGTTGTATGACTTCTGTTTGTAGCATTTGTGCACTTGTAGCCCATCATGGTTGGAATGTACATCACTAGGACATTAAGATTGCATTTTTGAATAGTGACTTCCATGAAGAAGTGTATGTCTTTTAGCCCCATGGCTTTGTGCAGAAAGGGATTGCACATGGTTTTGAGAACAATCCCAAATGAGAGCACCTTATATGTTAAGCATGCTAATGATGTGTTGTCCTCATGACAAGCATATTGCTGATTTCAAGGGTGATTTGCATGCTTCATTTGAGATGTTTGATGTGGGGCATTTGCATCATTATCTGGGCATTCAATTTATGCATGTTGATGGTGGAATGGTTGTGTGTCAATGAAATACATTGATATATTATTGCAACATTTTGTCCTTAAAGACTGTAAATCTATTGTCACTCCTATGGAGACAAGTTTACGATTGAGTCTTCATGATGTTGGAGATGCATTTGATGTTGTCTATCAGCATGTTGTTGGATGCTTGATTTACTTATGCATTACTCGGCCAAATATTCAGTTTGATGTCTCACATATGAGCAAGTCTATGCATTGCCCAGGTGTCAAGCATTGACAAGCGGTTAAGTGCATCTTTCGCTACTTGAGTAGTACCCGGATACTTCGATTGTTTTATCCCAAGCGGGATCACTACTACCAGATTTGCATGCTTTTTCTGATAGTGATTGGGCTGGTTGCTATGACACTCATGTGTCCACTAGTGGTTTTTGCTTCATGCTTGGTAGCTCATGTATATCTTGGTTGAGCAAGAAGCAACCTATTGTGCCCACTTCCAATTGTGAGGCTGAGTATAGGGAAGCTTTCACAATGACTGTTGAGTGTATATGGCTTAGACACCTTATGGCTAATTTGGGTGTTGGTCAGTATTCTTCCACCATCTTCACTGACAGTCAGAGTGCATTAGCAATTGCGAGGAGCCTTGTGTTCCATGCTCACACTAAGCACATTGAGGTGCATTATCATTATATCAAGGAGAGGTTCTCTGCTGAAGACATCATATTGGCATATGTGCCCATGCAGGAGAACATTGCATACCTTTTCACAAAGGCTTTGCCTCGGGAGAAGTTTGAAGCTTTCCCCAAAGCTTTGGGCTTACTTCCTTTTGTGGAATGATTTCCACATAGCTTGGCACTTCCTTATACATGAGTGCGAGCTCCTTGTTCACCGCATCACTCCCAAGGGGGATTTATTGATATATTTGGATCATGGTGTGTGAACACACTAAGACTACCGGGGGTACTTTTTTCCCTCTTTAGGAGGTTTTTTCCGCCCGACTTGTATATATGCCTATTGCCCTAACAAGTTACTAATCTTTGTACATTCTAGTGGTAATATATTCAATCTAGTGTGTTGTGCTCCAAGCTTCTTCGTGTTGTTCGTGTGCTTCCGCAGACATCTAACTCAAACAGGTCATTGTAACTAATGCAAATGTGCCTCTTTGACTTAGAAGGAAATGTGTGTATTTCTTCCTTAGGCATATGCACATAAACACATAAACACTACTACTAGAAACTCAAATATAACTCACGTTTATGTTTCCTTCCATAGTATGTCTCAAAAGGAGTTAGATTATCAAGTGCACTTGTAAGACACCAATCGAGAATGTGCATAACAATGTGATCTACTTCGGCCCAAAACTTATATGGGATGTGCTTGTTGTGGAGCATGGTCCTATCCATTTCCATGATAATCTGGATCTTTCTTTCTACAATGCTATTTTGAGATGGAGTGTGAGACGTGTAATTTGATATCTATTAACTACAAAAAATCAAAGACTAAACCTTCAAAGGTTAAGGCATTGGGATTTCATTTCATCATTAGATGAAGAGTAAAAGAAAAACTTTGATAAGAATCTAGAAGCTCATTAAGAACAATTATCACAAGGAATCATCTACCAAGTTTTCATCAAAATAAAATCAACTTCTCTTTCAAATCCTTGATTGGAGATAACAATGGTTTCATAACATTTCGAAGGCACAAACATATCTTTCTTTAAAAACATCATTCCTCCATCTTTCGAATTCGCACAGAACAGCATCATTTCCATTTCAGATCAAAATTATTCTCTTGCTTGAATTAAAATTATCCTCTTGATTGAATTCAAAGGCATAATTTTCATTACACATCAAAAATATCATCTCAAAGTGTTTCTACCATAGAATTTTCATGTTCCATCCCCTTACATTATGTTCCAACTTTCAACGGCGGAGATGTGGTAGTCGAGTGTTGTGTGGGTACAAAACATATTTAACTTTTTGCGAACAAATGGATCTTTGACGCATCTAAGTACATCAAGATTTCTTCCCTATTATCGCCCTGTCCGAATTCACTTAGATTCTCAATCTATGTGCAGCAGGCTTCATAGGGGTCTCTTCATATGGAGCTTAGGGCCATTTCAAATAGAAGCGGCAGAAAAAACATACGAATTGTTAAAATTTCGCCTAAAAATAACAAAAGTTAGAGAGTTCCACTGTTGTGGTATTCACATATAAAGTGGAACATTGTTACATATTTTTCATTGCCTTTGCCTTGTGTGAATAAGTGAAACATAGGGAAACATAGAAAAACTTCTGCTTTGAGAGATTATTAAAAATAAAATTCTCATACATAACAAATCACAAAACTCCAAGTGCCCAAGGCATCTCTGAGTTCCACCCAAGGCGAAAGAGAGGGGTCGGAACTTTCTTTGGTGATTAGTTGTGTTGGAAATTGAATAAGAGAGGTCCTCCACCCTTATGTGAATGAGATTTGTCACAGCATGCCTACGGCCGCCCTATGTGAAATGGCCTTACAAGGTCACTCTTTCTTGGAGATGCATCTCCTCTGGACGACGAGGTGCTTGAAGAACACACGCGCATTCATTCCTGCTGTTTTCAAATTAAGGCAGCTGCAAAATGGTATGAAACGGAGCTCGTGAGAGCTTACAGAGGCTCTGCTTCTCTGTTGGGGAGAGCGATGCAGATAGGAGGTGTCTTAGCTCTTTCTCTCTCTATATGTGCTCTATGCTCAGTTTCATGGGAAGCAACCTAGCACCGCAATGAAGAATAAGAGAATCCGGTGATAGGGCCTGGATGCTTTATGCTTATGTAAGAAAGAGATGCTTATGGAAGAAACAGAGAATGACATGCATAGAAAGCAAGGAGACAGACACCAAATTGGTGCCTTCGGGCTCCTTGCAATACATGTTCAATACTACGGAGATCTATATCAGCTTTACCAGTTGTTTCAAATACTACGGAGATCTATATCAGCTTTACCAGTTGTTTCAGCACTTCTATATTTTCCGATTGACAAAAGATACACCCATGTACATCGATTTGTCTCATAGGCCAAGTTCGGCCTCCTAATAGACGTAAAAACACACATTCTCTCTCTCTCTCTCTCTCTCTCTCTCTCTCTCTCTCTCTCTCTCTCTCTCTCTCTCTCTCTCTCTCTCTCTCTCTCTCTCTCTCTCTCTCTCTCTCTCTCTCTCTCTCTCTCTCTCTCTCTCTCTCTCCGCAGCAAGCCTTCAGTACCACATGATATCATTAGAGCAGAGCTCGCTGCACCACCGATGCTAGTTTAGGCACTATTCCAGACAGTATGCCTATTACACAGACTTCGGAGCATGGATACAGAACGCATTGCTTATCGTGCTTTCGAGGCATCACCTGATATGGCATTAACAGGCGACACCTCCTCATGGTATGCACAGACACGAGACTGGCTTGCCCACCATGGCTTTGACATAGAGAGGCTACCACCACTACAGTACGACTCTCATGCACCCACCTACTCGCTCTCTCATCAAGAGAGGAATAGGATCATTCGTCAGGAGATATGGCATACATACATAAAGAGGAAATGGGTGAGCCCTAGGGGTACATTGCCACCGAAAATGCTCTACTACCGCGAGCATTTTCTACATATATCGGGCACGGGCTTCATCGAGATCCCGAGATACATGCAGACCTACCTTCCCCACCACCTACGAGTCGTCATTGGGCAGCTCCGGGTTTCATCACATCAGCTCGAGATTGAGAGGGGTCGGTCCAGGGGAGTCCTCCGTGAGGAGAGGTGGTGCCCAGTATGCCAGACAGAGGTAGAGAGTGAGGAGCATTTTGTTATCAGATGTCCAGCATACTCAGACCTACGAGCACAGTTCCAGGTCGAGGAGTCATTCCAGCTGTGCATGACTATGGGAGACTAGAGACGCTTGGGACGCTTTCTCACAGCAGCATACAAGAAGCAAGAGCGGTCACTACAGCCCATACATCAGCCACGGGTGAGTACCCAGCAGACCATTACGCAGTTCTTTCAGCGAGGTGAGCTACAGCAGAGAGGTCCATCTATAGGGCTCACGCTACACTAGGCAGCAGCACAAAGAGCACGGCGCCGACCACGCATGGGCGGATATCGTCGACCACGACTATATCAGGAGGATGTCTCACGCATCAGGATTGCCTACGACCACATGATGGAACATAGGCGTACCACCACCCCTTGGGTTGTCTTCCTTCAAGAGGCACTCAGACCACCACCGATGTACCACATACTACACCCACCTCCACCCATCACCAGTAGCTAGGGCGTTTTACTCACATTTTGGATCCCCCCATGTATTAAGTGGCCACTATCTGCAGAGTCAGAGCCACGTCTCCCCAGCCTTTTCCAACCCTATATAGCTTTGTGTAGCGATATACTTTTTATTTCATTTTATCTTCTACACAGGGTTACTACACTTGTACATGGTTTTTGTCTCATAGGCCAAGTTTGGCCTCCAGAAGACGTTAATATGACTTCTCTCTCTCTCTCTCTCTCTCTCTCTCTCTCTCTCTCTCTCTCTCTCTCTCTCTCTCTCTCTCTCTCTCTCTCTCTCTCTCTCTCTCTCTCTCTCTCTCTCTCTCTCTCTCTCTCTCTCTCTCTCTCTCTATATATATATATATATATATATATATATATATATATATATATATATATATATATATATATATATATATATATATATATATATATATATATATATATATACATCGACATCGACATCGACATCGACATCGACATCGACATCGACATCGACATCGACATCGACATCGACATCGACATCGACATCTATATCTATATCTATCTATATATATATATCTATATATATATATATATATATATATATATATATATATATATATATATATATATATATATATATATATATATATATATATATATATATATATATATATAAGCTATGGAATGAATGAGTAGCTCATCTCCCCAAATTACTGTGCTGTGGTACTAGAGAGAGAGAGAGACACACACACCCCAAAGTACTGTTGAAAATAGGTCGATTTCAACATTTTAAGATGAATATTCACAAAATCGAACTAGGATGCTTATGAGAAAAGCCTTCTTCTTTCTTTAATGGATTATATTTCCCCACGTATTCAACTGCCAAATAAATAAATAATGTAATGCATATGCGCATAGGACAGAACTAGAGGAAGAATAGCTGAATGAAATTGGCAGCTTGTGCACATATTCCTCCTCCCAGATGAAGGCTTCCCAGGACATAACCAAAGATAATGGTGCCCCAAAGAACCAAGGGACCACAATGAGTACCGATGCCTTCACTCAGTGTTGCAATTAGTCCGAACCTAAGCAGCCAGACCCTCCAATATCATGACTTAGTATAAATTTTTTCCAGGAGAGCTCAACATTCAAGGTTATAGATTTCCTTGTTCAGGGTTACCTTCTCATTTCATTATCATGGGTAAGTCCAACTCAAATTGCTGGTGTCTCTTCCTTTGGTTCTGAATCGGGCTGCTTCTCGTCTTCCTTCGTTCGTTCAGCTTGCATTTCACTAGGAAGTGCTTTCCTTTTCTTGGGATCTCCGATGGTCCAATAATCCCAGACCTTAGTCTTTGGTGGCGCCTTGGCTTCTCCTATTGGTGCTACCAGTCCTGGCTTCCCATCATCAATTACAGCATCCACTAATCCGTAGTCCCTGGCTTCCCATGCATTCATAAAATAATCTCGATCTGTGTCGATTTCAATCTATCATACATGTTCAGAAGATTTAACGAGAATCAGAACGTCGGTACAAAAGAAGACTTGTTCATAACAGAATTTCATTTCATTCCTCTCGTACAAGACCAAAATTTGATACAATGAAATTAATCAGATTGCTTGCAGTTGGAGGTGAAACATCCATCCCGGAGACCTATATTTCAAGTGCAAACCGGAATCAATGACCCTCAGCCATGCAATAAGAAAATTCACTATAATCAGGGATATTCAGAAAACAAGAGGTACAGGTTCCAACAAGGAAACATCATTTACAAAAAGTTACACCAATCCAAATTTTAAAGAGCGCATATTAAACTCAGACTAAGATTTTCCATTTAATCCATAGCCCAATATATTTTAGATTTGAACCAGTACATGTATCATACAATCCTAAAAAAAATTAACGTCAGTGGAATACATCCTTATTCATTTGAAAAACAGCTAACTAATAGCAATGCGCGGTCTCATCTCCCTATAGTCCTACTGATACCAATCCAAAAAATGTTACATGTATCTTCGCAAATTCAGATTTATCTGAACTTCTGAACTAAACATAAAAACACAACATAAATTTTGTCTACAATTTTCGTAAAATGTTTCTTCTATTGTCAATTTCTACAAGCTTGAATTCCCACCATAAAAAGTTGAAATATGATGAAAAATTCTCTCCTACACGAGTCTTACATCTGGTCTTATTGAAATTAATATACAGAACGTTTGCATTCTTTGCTTGAACTCATTCAAAGTCACTTAAAATATAAAGTGATGAAGTCAAAAATTTGAAACCCCAAAGGAATAGACTTTTCTTCTAAAGTTCTTAAAAAGATCTAACAAGAGGATGTTGGGATAGATATGCTTCTTTGAGTAAATTCTCCTAAAATATCATGAAAAATCAGGTAAAATGTCTTTAAAGCGATGGGTTAATCGTTTACAGATAAATCTGACACATACTACAAGATTCAGCTAAAAATCTAGATTTAAAGGGGCTTTAATGAAATTTGCAAACTACATGAAAATGGTAGACTTGAAAACACTTAAAACCATATGATCTACAAAAAAATTGATGATTTGAAGAAGCCTCTAAAGAAGAAGCATTGTAAATGCTATACACAGAGGAGTAAAATTCCTTCCTGAGGCACTCTACATGAACTGTTTGCAAGTAAAGACAAAATGAATCGGAAATTTATCCATGTAAAAATATATGAAGTATTCATGAAAACTTTAAAGAGAGGCCAAAAGACTTGCAAGTAAGCCAATTTTTTAAGAAGAACCTTTCTTAAAGCTAGGTCAACCTTTAACTGAATTTTCCTCATTTGGATAGACTTTCGATGTGTGAATGCTTAAAGCTTCTTCAAACCTTAAAATAGAACTATCAATGTGCTTCTCTAAAACCATCTTTGGAGGTATGAAGTCTCGTTTTGTCCTTTTAAAGAGAAGCTCTTTTAAAAAGCTAGTTAGAAGAATAGAACAATCAACAAAAAAATTATATGGCCTAACTGTTATCAAATAAGCAAAAATTGATAAAGATACAGTTAGAGAATAGACACGACATCAAGAATAGAGAGCATACATGAGTTTTAAGGAGCCATGCTCCATTACATTACAATGCTTGAAGTTACAAGAAGATAGCTAATTAAGTTCATGCTGTCCATAAACTTCACAAATCCAGTAAATCTCTTCCAAACTCTTAGAAGGAAAAAAACTCATGCGAAAATCATAAAGCACACCTTGAAGTTGTTGATAAAGCTACTATCTCCACCAAGTTGAAGACCTCCTCTGCCCAGATCAAAGTTGAAATGTTGCTCTCCAAAAAGTGATGCTCAATATGAGCACACTCGATTGGACGTACATACATATATACGTATGTATGTACATATGTATGTATGAATGTATGCATGCATGTATGTTTTAAGTTCTAGCTTCTATGTGACAGCATAGTACTAAGTACATGTGCGCATAGCACTAAATGTTTTGTGTGACATCATATATGCATACAACAGTGCAACGTATGTATATATGAATGTGTGAGTGTGTATGTACTATGGCCTCTTGAGTGGGCATTAAGGAACTGGCCACTGATTCCTTAGGCAAGCCATTGTCAAAAGAACTATTGGATATTGTTTTTAAGTCCAGATTCCATCTGTTGTTTGCAACGTTGGTGCCAAACGATACGTGCAGAACCATAAAAGCTGTTTGGAACGAGTTCCAAACCAACCATGCTTTGATCTTTAAATCCTTTTAAGTTTGTCATTGGTCTAGCTCAAAGTTGTACCTTGGACTTATCTGTTTCTTGCTTTTTTTTTTAAGATAGCACACTGCACCTCATCTTCTTTAGGTATGTTTTTAACCCTTGTCAATTTAAGTGCACATCTTTCGAATGCGGTCTATTTAGTCCAAATTTAAACCATATTTGAGTTTCTTTCCTTTTGGGCAACTCATTCCATCTTGGAATTCATCTTTAACACATCTTTGACATTATTGAATCATATCAATTTAACGATGCAAGTTACTTCTAAAAGAGCAAATGTCATTTCTTACTATTCGGCTTTGGAATTCCACTAGTACTTTGTCCCCTAGATTTAGTTCCATTTGTGCTACTTCAAGGGATCAATCTAATAACCCTTGCTTTTCCTTCTTCTAAAGATTGAGTAGATTTAATGAATCTCTCTCTCTCTCTCTCTCTCTCTCTCTCTCTCTCTCTCTCTCTCTCTCTCTCTCTCTCTCTCTCTCTCTCTCTCTCTCTCTCTCTCTCTCTCTCTCTCTCTCTCTCTCTCTCTCTCTCTCTCTCTCTCTCTCTCTCTCTCTCTCTCTCTCTCTCTCTCTCTCTCACGCCATGACATGGAGATACGGAGACGTCAGCAACGCACTCCTGTCGATCTCGATGTGAAGACATTTTGAGGATCGCCACGATACCTTACCCACTGATGCACTATATCCTACACCCACTCCAGGCACTTAGGGCATTATGACACCAGCGAGCCTCCCCTCCCTATGCATATCATATTTGTACATCACCTATTGAGCATATAGAGTGCATACCCATAGCACTCCATACCCTTGATGCCAGCTACTATCCACTCCTTTTATATTCTATTTTGTACCCACACTTTATTTTCCTTTTGGGATCACAGTGGATTGGATCATACCGATGTATACGTTTTGTCTCATAGGCCGATTTTGGTCTCTAATAGACGTTAAAATCTCTCTCTCTCTCTCTCTCTCTCTCTCTCTCTCTCTCTCTCTCTCTCTCTCTCTCTCTCTCTCTCTCTCTCTCTCTCTCTCTCTCTCTCTCTCTCTCTCTCTCTCTCTCTCTCTCTCTCTCTCTCTCTCTCTCTCTCTCTCTCTCTCTCTCTCTCCCCCCCCGAGATACATGCAGACATAGCTACCCCACCACCTTCGAGTCGTCATTGGGCAGCTCCGGGTTTCATCACATCAGCTCGAGATTCAGAGGAGTCGGTTAAGGGGAGTCCCCAGTGAGGAGAGGTGGTGCCCAGTATGCGAGTCAGAGGTAGAGAGTGAGGAGCATTTTGTTATCAGATGCCCAGCATACTTAGACCTACAAACACACTTCCAGACAGAGGAGTCACTCCAGATATGCATGACTATGGGAGACCAACGACGCTTGGGACGCTTTCTCAAAGCAGCATACGAGAGGCGAGAGCGGTCACTACAGCCCACACAGCCACGGGTGAGTACCCAACAGACCATTACTTAGAGAGCTGAGCTACATCAGAGAGGTCCATCTATAGGGCTCACGCTCCACCAGGCAGCAGCACAGAGAGCACGGCGCCGACCACGCATGGGAGGATATCGTCGACCACGACTACATCAGGAGGATATCTCACGCATCAGGACAGCCTACGACCACATGATGGAGCATAGACATACCACCACCCCCTATGTTGTCTTCCTTCAAGAGGCACTCAGACCACCACCGATGTACACATACTACACCCACCTCCACCCATCACCAGTAGCTAGGGTGTTTTTACCCACATTTGGATCCCCCATGTATTAGGTGGCCACTATCTGCAGAGTCAGAGCCACGTCTTCCGAGCCTCTTCTAGCCCTATATAGCTTTGTGTAGCGATATACTTTTTATTCCATTTCATCTTCTACACAAGGTTACTACACTTGTATATGGTTTTTGTCTCATAGGCGAAGTTTGGCCTCCGGAAGACGTTAATATGACTCTCTCTCTCTCTCTCTCTCTCTCTCTCTCTCTCTCTCTCTCTCTCTCTCTCTCTCTCTCTCTCTCTCTCTCTCTCTCTCTCTCTCTCTCTCTCTCTCTCTCTCTCTCTCTCTCTCTCTCTCTCTCTCTCTCTCTCTCTCTCTCTCTCTCTCTCTCTCTCTCTCTCTCTCTCTCTCTCTCTCTAATCCTAAACATTGAAATGGCTCCCATGGACCGAAAGGAAGTGGACGACCTTATCGCTAAAGCTCTCAAAGAGGCCAAAAAGAAAGCAGACCGCAACCTCAATATGGAGATACGAAAGATGATGGAAAAGTTCAAAGGACTCGAAGAACAAGTAATGAATAAAGTTAAAGGACTAGAAGAACAAGTGAAGACTCTCACAGAAGAACGAGACCACTGGAGGACAGCTTATGAGCACATGAAAGAAGAGGGGGAGATCTCCAACGTGGAGATACTCAAGGAAGAAATAAAGAAGGAAATCAAAACGGAGGTAGAATCTACTCGAGAGTCATGGGTGGAAGTAGTACACAAAAGAGTTAAGAAGGAAGTAAGGGAAGACGTGCAAAAAGAAGAGCTCACACGAGTCCAGGATACACTTGAGGAGGAGAGGCTTCGACACACTCGAAGACTTCACATTCGGATTACAGGCCTACCCGAAGGGGTATCACCGGAGGCAGATGCCACTGACATTTGCCGTCGACTGGGATACGAGAGCATGCCCTACACAGACGCATGGAGGGTGGGGAGGGATACATCGCGTTTGCGAGCACTCATCCTCAAGATGAGTTCCGAGGAGGCACGGACCGCCTTTTTTAGACGTCGATCAGTACTACGTGGACTACCCGGCGGCACCCTCTACATGGACGAGGACCTCACGCGTATGCAGGTGGCACACCGACGCGCTTGCATGCCACAGATACTCCAGGCACGTCGAGAGGGGAGGAAGGCCTTTTACCGTGATGGTAAGGTCTTCATAGATGGACGCCCTATCAAATAGGGCCATGCGGCCTATGAGACATCACTACACCAGGAGACACCACTCAGAGGAGCAGTGTGGAACTGCAACGGGGCACTCTGGACGCGACCAGACAGAGTCGAGGAGATCCTCGCATCACATGACTTTGCGTGCATCACAGAGACACACGAGAGCCCAGAGAGAGGTCTACCACGCATTGCAGGTTTTCATTGGGAATCTGCATTCAGGACCACGATGAGACAGAGTACAGCACGAGGATCGGGAGGAGTGGCCATCGTATTTCGACAGGAGATACAGAGTCGGATCCATATTATAGGTAGAGATGAGGAGGCACGATACATGTGGGTTCGCATGGAGATAGCACAGGGGAGCTCGATTTACATTGCTATATGCTACTTCCCACCAGGCGGATCTCGATACGCAGGACAGGATCTGGGGGGACCGATCCGAGAAAGAGACTCACCATACACAGCGCTTTCAGATGAGATACTACATTACAGCACACTAGGTGAAGTCTTCCTTATGGGGGACTTCAATGGCCGCACTCAGTCGCATCAGTGCGAGGCATACGACATGGACCACCCACAGATCATGAGGGCCAGAGACCCCGATGAGATTAGCACGAGCAGGGTATCAGCAGATACGGGTCAGGACACCACCGGCTATGGCAGACATCTACTCGAGCTAGGCAGCCGACATCATCTCGTTATATATAACGGGATGAATCGTTGGCCAGGTTCAGGCGGATTTACTTGCTTCCCTCACGGGGGAGGTGAGAGCACAGTCGACTACATTTTGGGTACTACCTCTGGAGCTTCACTCATCCCTTCACTTAGTATTGGACGACGCCCACTCGGTGCTGACCACACATTTATCACATTCACACTCTCATCTCCGATTCCATTAGACCCTCCCTCACCCACTGAGATACATACCACGATACACTTCACACACGAGCTCTCACATGTTTATGCACACCATTTACAAACCCGCCTACTCTCCCTTGATCCATTCTCACCTTTGGACACACTTACATCACATATCACCTCCATCCTACAGGACTCAGCTCTCCGCAGCTTCCCACACCGCACACATAGGCACCCTCCACGCACAGGATCCATGCCCCAGAACCGCGGGTATGATGCAGATTGTCGTGAGCTACGGAAGCACCTACGGATTTTAGAGCATAGAGGAGATATTACACACACACAGGCACAGCGTCGCATGCAGAGCCTTACTCGCCGCAAACGGCGGGACTGGGAGGAGAGACAGTATTGGGATATTTACCATTTGCTCATGAGTCGAGACAGTGCAGTGGCATGGCGACATTTGAGAGAGAGGAGACAGCAGACACCTATCCGAGACCCGAGCACTTGGCATAGCTATGCACGGGGCCTATACGAGATCCCAGGCCAGCCTCCCATTCCCAGACCGCAGAGCTCACGTCCTACTACCTCTGACTTCTTCACACCCACTATGGTGGGACGCGCTATTGCCCGGCTGCAGCATGGCAGGGCCCATGATCATTTCGGTTTACAGGCAGAGCACCTCATCTATGGAGGCACGACTCTCGCACCGCTCATTGCCCATCTCTTCAACCGTGCATTGGTTGAAGGGTTCCCGGACTCATGGACTGAGCACACCATAGTGCCCATTCATAAGTCGGGTGATACTATGGATCCAGGTACATACCGGACGATCATGATTGGCCCTATATTGGCCAAGTTATATGGGGCGGTACTAGAGACAGAGTTGAGTACTCTCGCTGAGAGGAAGGGCATCAGGGCTCCAGGACAGGCAGGTTTCAGACGAGATTACTCTAACATTGACCACATCTTCACTCTGAGATGCCTGATCGACCAAGCCAGGGTGAGGAAGAGGAGATTATATTGTTGCTTTGTGGACTTTCGCAAAGCATTTGACACTATTCCCAGGGATCGACTCTTCAGACGACTCCTTGACATCGGAGCTCCGGAGGAGATGATATGGGGGATCTACGCCTTATACGAGAGTGTATCCGGTAGAGTCAGATGTCCAGGGGGCTTATCTGATCCACTTACTAGCACTATCGGGGTGAAGCAAGGATGCCCTCTCTCACCCACCCTCTTTGGTCTCTACATTGATGAGATAGTGGATTTCATACAGCAGCAGGGGGGAGATGGCATTGAGGTACACGGGTCCACTGTCCATATTCTTTTATACGCTGATGATATTGTATTGGTTTCAGAGTCTGCAGAAGGTCTACAGCATCATCTACACGGCCTAGATGACTTTTGCAGACACGGAGGGTTATCTGTGAACCTTGGTAAAACCAAGGTCTTGATCTTTCATACATCAGCACAGGTACGCAGACATAGTTTGTTCACAGCAGCAGGTGGACCGATCGAGGTGGTCGGATCATATGTTTACTTGGGGGTGACATTTACAGCAGCATCAGGGGTCTTCTCTATGGCTCAGGCAGCCCGTGACCGCATCACACGTGGGTACGCAGCACTAGCTTTGATGGAGAGACAGTGCCACCAGGCATATTTTCAGGAGCCACGCACAAAGGGGTGGCTCTTTGACACTTTGGTTACGCCAGCGCTCATGTATGGGGCAGCCATATGGGGACCAGGATTAGCTACATCAGTATGGACAGCATTAGAGAGGCCACAGATCCTCATGATTGCCAGACTTATCCGCAGCAAGCCTTCAGTACCACATGATATCATTAGAGCAGAGCTCGCTGCACCACCGATGCTAGTTGAGGCACTATTCCAGACGGTATGCCTATTACACAGACTTCGAGGCATGGATACAGAGCGCATTGCTTATCGTGCTTTCGAGGCATCACGTGATATGGCATTAGCAGGCGACACCTCCTCATGGTATGCACAGACACGAGACTGGCTTGCCCACCATGGCTTTGACATAGACAGGCTACCACCACTACAGTACGACTCTCATGCACCCACCTACTCGCTCTCTCATCAAGAGAGGAATAGGATCATTCGTCAGGAGATATGGCATACATACATACAGAGGACATGGGTGAGCCCTAGGGGTACATTGCCACCGAAAATGCTCTACTACCGCGAGCATTTTCTACATATATCGGGCACGGGCTTCATCGAGATTCCGAGATACATGCAGACCTACCTTCCCCACCACCCACGAGTCGTCATTGGGCAGCTCCGGGTTTCATCACATCAGCTCGAGATTGAGAGGGGTCGGTCCAGGGGAGTCCCCCGTGAGGAGAGGTGGTGCCCAGTATGCCAGACAGAGGTAGAGAGTGAAGAGCATTTTGTTATCAGATGTCCAGCATACATAGACCTACGAGCACAGTTCCAGATCGAGGAGTCATTCCAGCTGTGCATGACTATGGGAGACCAGAGACGCTTGGGACGCTTTCTCACAGCAGCATACGAGAGGCGAGAGCAGTCACTACAGCCCATACATCAGACACGGGTGAGTACCCAGCAGACCATTACCCAGTTCTTTCAGCGAGTTGAGCTACATCAGAGAGGTCCATCTATAGGGCTCACGCTCCACCAGGCAGCAGCACAGAGAGCACAGCGCCGACCACGCATGGGCGGATATCGTCGACCACGACTATATCAGGAGGATATCTCACGCATCAGGATTGCCTACGACCACATGATGGAGCATAGGCGTACCACCACCCCCTGGGTTGTCTTCCTTCAGGAGGCACTCAGACGACCACCGATGTACCACATACTACACCCACCTCCACCCATCACCAGTAGCTAGGGCGTTTTACTCACATTTTGGACCCCCCCCATGTATTAGGTGGCCACTATCTGCAGAGTCAGAGCCACATCTCCCCAGCCTTTTCCAGCCCTATATAACTTTGTGTAGCGATATACTTTTTATTTCATTTTATCTTCTACACAGGGTTACTACACTTGTACATGGTTTTTGTCTCATAGGCCAAGTTTGGCCTCCAGAAGACGTTAATATGACTTTCTTTCTTTCTTTCTCTCTCTCTCTCTCTCTCTCTCTCTCTCTCTCTCTCTCTCTCTCTCTCTCTCTCTCTCTCTCTCTCTCTCTCTCTCTCTCTCTCTCTCTCTCTCTCTCTCTCTCTCTCTCTCTCTCTCTCTCTCTCTCTCTCTCCCCCTCTCTCTCTCTCTCAAAGTATGACTCAGACTCACCCCACATCCACCTCTCTCGTCGTGAGAGGAATGTTGTGCTCAGACAGGATCTCTGGAAGCTCTACATTAGTCAGACATGGCACACACCACACATGGGATCGAGACTATCACACTACCGAGACCAGTTCTTAGACATACTAGCGGACAGTTTTATCCAGCGACCACTCTACATGGATACTTACATGCCTCATAGCTCGAGGGTAACGATTGGTCAGTTGATAGTCTCATCACACCGACTAGAGATTGAGGTGGGCAGAGCCGCAGACATTCCCAGAGAGCAGCGCATATGCAAGGTATGCAGTGTGCACAGTAGAGATGGAGGATGAGGAGCACTTTGTATGCAGATGTAGCGCATATAATGACATCAGAGGCAGATACGAGACACTGTTTACAGGGCAGCCCACCCTCAGAGAGATCATGGACTAGCGACAGCTCGGGCAATTCTTACTAGAGATACAGAGTCATAGAGATTCCCTACTCGAGCCTTCTGTAGCAGCCCATACAGGAGGGAGACAGAGTCAGCTCACTGACTTCTTTATTCCACGACGTGCAGTAGCCCTCGCCCCCTCAGCTCGCACACCAAGAGGGGTGACCCTTCAGCACGCTCATGCCTCTCGAGCTAGGAGACGCCCCGTGCTGTAGGATATTGGGCCCCGAGACTTCACCGACACCAAATTGCAGAGATCCAGGCCCATGACCATCGCGCCATGGAGGAGAGACCATCCGAGATGATGGCTAACCCCATTGCAGCCATGAGGGTGGCCTTGACTCCACCTCCACCTATGTATCACATCTTACACCCCCCCCACTAGCACAAGATGGAGCTAGTTAGTCGTTTCAGATGCATTTTCATGCTTGTACTACTACCCTTTTGCATATAGATTATCATAGATCCCGCAGTCCATACACCCCCCACTTCCATGGGTATCTCCACATGCATACTACGAAGATCTATATCAGCTTTACCAGTTTTTTCAGAACTTTTTTCTTTTCTGATTGACAGAAGATACACCCATTTACATCGATTTGTCGCATAGGCCGAGTTCCGCCTCTTAATAGACGTAAAAGCACTTTCTTCTTCTTTTTCTTCTTCTTCTTCTTCTTCTTCTTCTTCTTCTTCCTTCTTCTTCTTCTTCTTCTTCTTCTTCTTCTTCTTCTTCTCTCTCTCCCCCCGACAGGCCCATCGGCACCTCCTCTTCGCTTCGCCACCCCCTCCCTGTTAAGCCCACTCTTAGCCCCTCCCCGCTATGCCCCGCCGTTCCTCTACTCCCTCCACCCCGCCCCTTTACTTCCACCTGCCTAGCATCTGTCACCCCAATTCTCCCGCCACCCAAACCCTAAAACAAAGCACCTAAACTCATCGACATTATTTGGAGAAGATGAGATTGTACAACCCTAACCCTAAACTCTGCCCCAACCCGAACCCGAACCCTAACCCTGAAACCTAAAAACTTCAGTAGAGAGCTAATGATCCAAGTGAAATAGATCATCTTGATGCGAATAAACAAGAAGATGATCTAATACATGACGAAGAAGATTTGAATGGTACGAGAATGAAGACTTTTAAGACATGAGGATGGAGTCTCCATCAAGGCTCTAATACAAATGACATGCCCTCCACAACTACCACGAGAAGAGGTGCTTTGCACCTCCAAACCTATCTTGTATATAGCTCTAAGCTAGAAGGTTCCATTCTAGGCAAGTACATGAGTGCCACTTGTCGTCCATGCTAGGAAAGTGCACGTGTACCATGTCTGAACTACCCCTATAATAAGTGCAAGCATATGTGCC
Source organism: Ceratopteris richardii (assembly GCA_020310875.1). Taxonomy (NCBI): domain Eukaryota; kingdom Viridiplantae; phylum Streptophyta; class Polypodiopsida; order Polypodiales; family Pteridaceae; genus Ceratopteris; species Ceratopteris richardii. Next base: position 116,752,819 of record CM035418.1, read on the forward strand.
ATGTGTCCAAGCAAGGTAGTAAGATATATACGGTTCATAAGGTTCAATATGAATTCGGTTCGCGCGAAGGAGTTTACCTTAGAGGTACGTACACACACACATACACATATACATATACATACAAACCAACAGACATACACATACACATACACATACACATACACATACACACACACACACACATATATATATATATATATATATATATATATATATATATATATATATATATATATATATATATATATATATATTATATATATTATATTATATAATATATATATAATATATATATATTATATATATATAATATATATATATTATATATATATATATATTATATATATATATATATATATATATATATATATGTGTGTGTGTGTGTGTGTGTGTGTGTGTGTGTGTGTGTGTGTGTGTGTGTGTGTGTGTGTGTGTGTGTGTGTGTGTGTGTGTATGTGTGTGTATGTGTATCACGAGAGCCTTGACTATGCCATCAGACTAGACTTGAACAAGATTTTAGAAAGATACTCCTAATTACAAGATCACCCATGTAGGGGAAATAATACAAGAATATACAATAATTATATGAAGTCCCACAACCAGGGATTGAGAGGTATGGATAATTGGACTAGACACAATATGAGAGATTCCACTGTTGGGGGTAAAGTCCTTTTATTCCCTTTAACTACACTTCCCATACACATGTATAACTTGTAAGTTGTACATGTGAACTCATTCTTACATGTACCCTAAATTCATAGTATGTATAAAAAACATTCATTATTCTTTTGTGTACATACGCATGTACACACTTATCTCAAAGTGTCGAATACTCTCTCTCTGCTGCTGCTCACGAAAACCTATGCTGTCGCTCTCTATCTCTGCTGCCTGCAAACACATCTCAGTCCAGCGCCTATCATAACTACCTCGATTCTCTCTAAAACTGGTATCAGAGCAAGGCTATTATTTGGGCGCCAAAAGAATCTGAGGCGAGCTCGTGATTACTCTCTCACTACGAAGAGAGAGAAGTCAGGTCTTCAAAAAGGAACTTCCTACGAAAACCCTAACTCGCGTTTTTTGTGGGGACAGAGACCAGCAGTTTCAGGCTCAGACTTTTGAGGGTCTGTTGCAGCAAATGACTTCGGGTCTGTTTTGCTAGGTTTCTGTGTCCTTGTCGGCAGATTGGCAGCAACATCAAACAGTGCTAGGGTTCAAGTTGTGTTTGCCATAGTAACCTTAGGGCAATGAACAACTGACAGCCCACCAATATTAAGGGGACGAAACCAGAGATCAGTCCTGTGCTTCTGAGAGTGCATTATCAGAAATTTGTTTAATTCATCGATCCTTTTCTGTTTTCTGTAAAATCAGAAGCAGAAGCTACAGTAGAAGGTGAATTTCCTTGAATGGAAAAGTGAGAGAGGACATTGTGAAGGGCTCATTATGCGTCGATATCACGTCACAGGTCGTGATGATTAAAAGAAAAATTTGTGGTTTTTTCAAAATATCTAACAGTATTGAAGAAGGAGTTGTTTAGTATTTGCTGCAGTCTTTTTTTTTGGAACAGAAATCACTACTGACTTTCTGTTTAGGTCAATTAATTTCTGAAAATGGCTGGAAATGCATGGAGTGCTGACACAAAGAATCTCTATGAGATTCGTAAATTTGATGGGAATGCTTTTGATCTTTGGAAAGATCGTATGCAAGGTATCCTTTTTTTGAAGGATTGTGAAGATGCTTTGACAGAACATAAACCTGCTGCTTTGTTAGATGAGGATTGGGCCAAAATGAATAAAAAGGCCATAACTTATATCAAAATGGCAGTTACAGATGAAATTTTGGTTGATATCAAGGGACTCCAAACTGCATATGCAGTTTGGGAGAAACTCAAGGGTACATATGAGAATACTACTCCTGTTAATCAAGTCCATCTCATGCGAAAACTAGTCAACTTAAAGCTAGATGAGTGTAAACCTGCCTTAGAGCATTTGAATGCATTTACTAGTATTCTCAGTTAGTTACAAGATGCAGGTTTGCCACCCTTTGACCCTAAGTTAAAGGCTATTTTCTTGCTCATGACTTTGCCAGATTCATGAGAAGCGCTGGTTGTGTCCCTGAGTAACAACCCTCACTTGACATTTGACGGTGTATGTGGTTCTATTCTCAATGAGGAGATTAGACGTAAATCAAGTGGGGAAAACAGTGGCTCAGTCTACAATGTAAGAGGTCGAACTCTAAAGAAGCCAAATACTGGAAATAAACCTAGAAATCGCAGCAAAAGCAAAGAAAAACAACAAGATGTCTCTTGCTACGAGTGTGGACGCAAAGGACATAAAAAGCCTGACTGCAGGTACTATAAAAAGGAACTAGAACGCAAAAAGCAGGGTAATGCTAAAGGCAAAAAGAATGAGAACGATGGAAGCTCTAACTCTAAAGAAATAGAGAAAGCAAATATGGTATCTAATGTTGTCCTTGAAGAGACTGAAGATGATAAAGATGCTGATTTGCTGGTTATATCTGCAGATTCACATGCCTTAACAGAAGAATACATGTACATCACTAAATGGGATGTGATACATGCCTTGTTGTCTGCCCCCGATGGTTTATCACAATCATGGATTGTTGACAGTGGTGCATCATTTCATGTAACTCCATCTTTGGAGTGTTTTTCTACTTATGCATCTTGCAATCTTGGGAAAGTTTACTTGGGGAATAACCATGCATATGATATTGAAGGAGTAGGCACCATACAATTGGTCCTTGAAAATGGCCAGGAATTATTCCTTCATGATGTTAGGTATGTACCTGGCATTAAGAAAAGCTTACTCTCTGTTGGACAGCTAGACAACAATGGTTTCTCCACTACCTTTGGTAGTGGTACATGGAAAATACAGAAAGGGTCCATGCTGGTCATTAGAGGCAGTAAAAAGGGAACCTTGTATTATCTACATTGCAAGGCACTTCCTGGAAAGTTTGTTGCAGTAGCAAAAGTGCAGTCACACATGGAGTTATGGCATAAGCGCCTTGGACATATGAGCTCAAAGGGTTTAGATGCACTCTCTTTGCTTGGAAGAATTGATGTAAAGAACTCAAACTCGACTTCTGTGATGATTGTGTCTTTGGTAAACATGTAAAGAGTTCATACTCTCATGGAGCTTCTAGGAAAGCATCTATTTTAGATTTAGTTCTGTCAGGCGCCTGCTCCGATGAGCTCCCCAATTTTGGGACTGTTCCTTCACGCCGATCGATCACTCAGAGATGTGGACACGGAGATCGAAGAGTCCTTCGCCGCCCAGCCGCGTGGTGTCTCTAATGACTACCTTCTCTCTCTCTACACCCAAAATGGGTCATGGTCAAGGTTCCTCTCATGAGTGCCACTTGGCACTCATGTGAGCATCATACTCTATATGAATAAGAGGAGGGTCATACCTCTAAATACTATTCATATAGGATACTCCATGTGACATTTCCTTCCCCTTACTTCCATTTTGTCCTCAAAATGGTATTGGAAGGTCTAAAAGAAAGAGAGAAATAATAGAACCACCACTCCCACTATATCCCCATGTATAGAAATACATGGTCCTGTCTCTGTGTTGTTTCCCCATATCCTTCCCCTTAAGAAAACTCTTGGGAAGGTAAACTAAAACTGGGAAACCGTCTCTGAAGGGTGCTAACCCGCTCCCATGTGGCACTATCTTCTGAACTATCTTTCCACTTTACTAGACACTCTTTATACAAGTGACTCCTCGTCCGTTTCTCTCGAGTGCGTAGTATGCTCTCTGGCTCATGTGGAATAGATTGAACAGAAATAGGCTCTACTACCTCACTATCTGGAATGAGGTTGTCAGATTCACCCAGCCTTTTCTTAAGCCGGCTAACATGAAAAACTGGATGGATTTGACTATTCCCTGGAAGTTGGAGCTGGTAAGCCATCTTTCCTATTCTCTTAAGTATTTGGAAAGGTCCACAATACCTAGGAGATAATTTTGGACAAGGTCCCGTCTTCATGGTTTCACACCTAGATGGAACTCTAAGATAGACTTGCTCTCCTACCTCAAAGTTGATATCTCTTCTTTGAGGGTCAGCATAGGCTCTAGCCCTATCCTGAGCTTTCCTAATGCTGTCCTTAGCAAGTCTAAGCATATCATTCATTTCTTCCAAGAAGTCCTTTGCAGCTTGAACTTTTTCATTCTGCAAGCCAACTGCATAAGGAGCCCTTGGCTGAAACCCATACATAAGCATAAATGGACTATGCCCAGTGGAAGAGTGCTTGGCACTATTATATGCAAACTCTACTATAGGTAAGTACTCCTCCCAATTAGTTTGCCTTTCATTCACATATGCTCGAAGCATATCCTCTAGGATTTGGTTAACCCTTTCTGTTTGCCCATCCGACTGTGGATGCTCGGCCGTACTCATGCTAAGCTTTGTATCCAACCTTTTGAAGACCGCTCTCCAAAAGTGGCTAGTAAACTTCCTATCCCGATCAGAAACTATGTCTAGAGGAAGACCATATAACCGGTATAGGTTCTCTACAAAGAGTCTAGCCAACTCAGGTGTCTTCACTGTAGTATGTGTTGGAATAAACCTAGCCATTTTGGTTAACCTATCCACAATTACCCAGACCGAGTCGTGCCCTCTCTGTGTCTTAGGTAATCCGACTATAAAGTCCATGGAGATACTCTCCCACTTCCCATTAGGAATATCCAATGGGTGGAGTAGTCCTCCAATCCTCAACCTCTCAGCTTTGTTGACCTGGCATTTATTGCACTTAAGCACATATTCTAGGACGTCCTTATGAAGTCCAGGCCAATAAAACTGCCTCTTAACAAGATCATAAGTCTTGTTAACTCCTGGGTGTCCCGCACTAGGTGTGTCATGACACTCATATAAAATATGCCGTCTCATCTCCGTATCTCTAGGGACACACACCTTACCTTTATATAACAGATATCCATCTTGGATACTGTAATTCTTCCACTTGAATCCTTCTTGAGTACCCGTCGATACTCCATCCTCATTGGAAACCCGTATATCACGATCCCCATTCTCTATGGCTTCCCAAATCTCGGAATATGCAAGATCAAGCCTACATTTCCCTCTAATAGACTCAAGTAGCTCACTAGTGATCTGAGTAAAACTCAGTCCATTGAGCATAGGCATGCGGCTAAGTGAATCAGCCACTACATTAAACTTTCCCTTCCTATACCTAAGCTCATAGTCAAACTCTTGAAGGGTCTCTGCCCATCGGGCCTTCCGACCTTTAAGGTCTGTTTGATTAGAGAGCCACTTAATGCTCTCTTGATCAAACACTATCGTAACTTTGGCACCATATAAATAATGACGCCACTTCTTCAAAGCATGGACTATTGCATACAACTCCTTCTCATAGACGGAGTAATTCTTTTGAGCCGGTTCTAGTTTCTTGCTCTCAAAAGCTAATGGTCGACCATCCTATACTAAAACCGCTCCTATAGCAAAATCACTCGCGTCAGTCTCAACCACAAATGGTTTATTGGGATCTGCTATATGTAAAAGTGGAGCTGTAGCAATTGCTACCTTCAACTTTTCCATACTTTGCTTCTGTTCGTCTCCCCAATGAAAGGCTTTCCCTTTCCCTTTAAGCTGTTCCGTCATCGAGACAGCAATTTTGGCATAATTCTTAATGAATCTTCGATAGAAACCTGATAAACCTAGGAAGATCTGCAGCTCCTCCAGGTTCCGAGGATGTGGCCATTCCATAATAGCCCTTACTTTTTCAGGATCCATCTGGATTCCATCTTGGGAGACTATATGCCCAAGGTATTTAACCTCTGTTTTGAAAAATTCACACTTTGACTCCTTAGCAAAGAGCGAATTTTCCCTTAGCACTTGAAATACTTTTCTCAAGTGTTCCAAGTGCTCCTGTTCTGATGCACTATAGATCAGAATGTCATCTAAAAAGTCTACTACAAAGTGTCCTAGATAAGGCCGTAAAACACTATTCATGAGTTTCATGAAAGTGGCAGGAGCATTGGTGAGACCAAAAGGCATCACCAAAAACTCATAGTGCCCATATATAGTCCTAAATGCAGTTTTAGGGACATCCTCTGCCCTAATCCTGATCTGATGATATCCTGATCTAAGGTCAAGCTTGGTAAAATACCGAGCTTGGTGTAACTGATCAAATAGATCTTCCAACATAGGCATTGGAAATCTATTTTTGATAGTTACCTTATTAAGGGCTCTATAATCTATACATAGTCTCATAGAGCCATCTTTCTTTTTAACTAGGAGCATTGGCGATGCCCATGGTGAGTTACTAGGTTTGATGAAGCCTTTATCTAAATAGTCCTGCAATTGCTTCTCAACCTCCTCATGCCGAGAAACACTAAGCCTATAAGGTGGTCTACAAATAGGGTTAGTGTTAGTAACAACCTCTATGGCATGGTCAATGTCCCCTCTCTCAGGTGGTAGCCCTCTAGGTAAGTCAGTGGGAAAAACATCTCTGTATTCAAACATAAGATCCTTAAAACTTTTAACTACACACTCTTGCAAAAAAGAATAGTAGAAAGTCCTGTTCATATTTACATTCAAAGCATGAAAATATACATCAGATGAGCTGTCTGTACAATGCTCCATATCATGACTATACAATAAAAACATATCCTGTACATGCTGTGAACAACAGAGACTATACAACTCTAATGATGAGATGAGAGGTGCACTAGGTACATCTCTCTCTCCCTGAATATAAACTGTACTTCCATTCTTTTCAAACTCGAGTGTGTTATTTTGATAGCTGCGTTTAAGTGTATCTCCCAACCCCCATAGCCATTCTCTTCCTAAGACTAGATCTGTCCTCTCCATGTTCATAATTTGGAAGTCCATATGGTCTGTATAATTCTGCATCTTGACTTCCAAATTGGATACCATAGTATCCCATATTCTTTTATCTTGCCCTTGCATCATAGATACAATGTATTTATGTGCACTAGGCTGTTGGGGAATCTTCAATTTCTTGACCAAAGCATAGTTAATGAAATTATGAGTGGCAGAGTCATCTATCATGACTCGCACCCTGGTCCCGTATACACTACCATGTAGCTTGACCAAGTCATGTGGTCCAAACTGCGGTGACCACAATGACTGAGTCAAACAACACGTGTGCTCTATATCCTCGTGCATCACCTCCACTCCCTTGCAGCTAGAGCTGCCATGAATGGGAAGGGTCTGCACTAGGTGGACCACCTTTTTGCCCCTTTCAGGAGCCGTACTAGACTCTGGTCCTTTCTTCTTTTCTTCCCCCTTCTTGAGTGGACAGTTCCACTGCGAGTGGCTAGGGGATAGGCACCTAAAACACAGGTTCTCTCTTTTGGCCTTCTCAAACTGGTCTGTGGATAGCTTAGGCCCTTGTGATCTTTGTTTTTTAATAAAAACCTTGTTTTTCCCAAAAGGCAACTTTTTCTTAAATTTAGTGGTGCTAAGAGGTTTAAGGGGCTGATCCGTCTCCATAGGAGTATACTGAGGACGGTTATGGTCCTCATATATCTGTGCATATTTGATCGCCTCCTCAAACGTCTTAGGCGCGTTCCTCCTGACTTCCCTCTTTATGGCTTTATCCAAGCCCCTAACAAACCCTCTGGTCTTCTGAAAATCATCTAGACCCTTAAGCTTCAAAGTGATCTCTCTATAGTGGGATAGATAAACTGAAAGAGGCCTGCCTCTTTGAGTAATCCTATCCCACTCATCCCAATTCCTCTCCTCTTCATTTTCAGGAAGAAACTCTTTTAGAAAAAGAGTCTCAAACTGAGTCCAGTCACTAGGGATAGAGTTCGCCTCCTTAAGACTCATCCACCACTTATAAGCACGCGGGCCGAGGGAGAGACTCGCCTCTAGCACACGATACTCAGGTGGGGTGCCCTTCAATTGATGCAAATCTTGCCACTTTTGTAAAAAAGTGTAGATTGCATCCTTATTCCTGTCTCGGTCATCCCCCGTGAAGGTTGGTGGCTTTAAGTCTTTCAGGAGGGGAGCTTCCCTAGAGCTCTCTCCTTTATATTTACTAGGAAGAGAAGTCTCTTTCCTAGTAATCTCTAGAGGAATGGTAGGAGTCTCTCTTTCCTTCCTAGCTAGGAAAGAGGTGACACTAGTCTCAAGAGAGATCATTTGAGACTTAAGTTGCTGTATAAGAGATGTAATGCTACCCAAATCGTTCTCTAACTTGAGGGTTTGCTCTTTCAATTCAATGAATTGGTCACGAGTGACAAATTCATCTATAAGCTCTTCATAAGTATACTCTTGCTGTGAAGGCTCTTTTTCTTCTATATTCTCTTCTATTTCTTGTCCTAACTCTACTTCTTCCATCCTAGCATCCTGATCCTCTAGTTGCTCTCTAGGTGGAGAAGTGGTCTCAACTACTTGTTTACCTTTAGTTTCCATGTTTAAGTACCCTTCCCCCGTTTGCTAACTAGAGAGTATCAAAATGAATGGAAGTAGAGTTTAAATATGCAAGAAGAAGAGAAATATAACACAAGAGCACTTCCCTGATACAAAGTAGAGTTGCGGAAGCTAAATCCAGGTGGTCCTTGATGCTTCAAGCCGCTGATTTTGAGTCCTCGCCAGTCCCAAAAAAAAATTGGAAATGTCCGCTTGGTCCGGGGAGGTTCTAGACACCATAAACCATCCAAAATAACACCAAAAGTGCGTAGGAAAAGCCTCAAACGGGCAAACTGAATGGAACTGAACAATTTCAGAAATTTTCCAATCCTCGCCAATCGATAAAGTGTTGCCCAGCACCTGCACTTCAAAAATTTGAGACAATTCCAAGTGAAAAAATTGGATTTGGAGTCCGGATGAAGAAAAACTAGGCCCGGGAGTGACCGCATAGTTCCTGCTGAAGCGCTGCAGAGAGATTTTGATAGGGCAAATCTCTTCCAAATCCAACACCGATGGTCTCTGAACGAAGCTTGAAAGCGTAGCTTCGAAACGTGACCAAGATTTTTAAAATCCGATATGGTATGAAGAAGATATGGTCCGGAGAAGTGAGGTATGTCACCGGTGGGAAGTGAAAAGCTTTATCTTCATGAATAGATGGGTTTGGAAAGCTCAAAACTGAGGAATGAAAGCTTCTTTTACTAAACCAACACCCCCCATCCCAAAACCACAGCCCATAATACATATGTACATCCTCATTTGATCAACATCTTGATCCACAATATCAATTTTGTTCTTCTAATTCCCCCAAAAAAAATTCGAATTTCACCTATCTTCAAGTTGAATTGGAGTGGCTTCGAAAATTTCTGAACTGTCAACGAAGGGGGCTTTTATCCCACATGAGCGCGCAAGAATCGGAGGAAGTCCCTATAAAGCTAAGAGCATGAGATGCTCTATTCCACCTTGGAGTGGGGAGGGAGGAGCAAAGCTCCCCCTCGTGGGCTGGCGGACGCCTGCTGCTCCTGCGTGAGTCTCTGCGCCTGTGGGCCGTCTCTGATCGCGGGCGGCGATTGCCTCGTTTGATGTGCTGTGGGCCGTCCGTCGGTTCTTGATGATCGTTGTCCCGTTCGCCGTCTGGCTCCGATACCAATGTCAGGCGCCTGCTCCAATGAGCTCCCCAATTTTGGGACTGTTCCTTCACGCCGATCGATCACTCAGAGATGTGGACACGGAGATCGAAGAGTCCTTCGCCGCCCAGCCGCGTGGTGTCTCTAATGACTACCTTCTCTCTCTCTACACCCAAAATGGGTCATGGTCAAGGTTCCTCTCATGAGTGCCACTTGGCACTCATGTGAGCATCATACTCTATATGAATAAGAGGAGGGTCATACCTCTAAATACTATTCATATAGGATACTCCATGTGACAAGTTCATTCAGATGTTTGTACTATGCCAATAAAAACTCATAGTGGGTTTCGTTATTTTGTGACTTTTATTGATGATTATTCCAGAAAACTCTGGGTTTATTTGCTTAACATAAAAGTGAAGCATTAGATGCATTTAAAAAATTTTATGCTTTTGTTAGCACCCAAAAAGGTTTCACTGAAATGCATAAGAACAGACAATGGGGGAGAGTATGTATCTAGAGAATTCAATAATTTTTGTGATGCAAATGGAATTAAACGGGAACTCACAGCCCCTTATAATCCATCGTCCAATGGCATGGCTGAACAAATGAATCTACTTTATGTGAGAAGATTCGGTGCATGCTGTCCACAGCTAATCTCCCACAACTGTTTTGGGGAGAGGCACTTAAAACCGCGGTGCATATTTGCAACCAATCTCCACATCATGCACTTAAAAGTGGCATCCCTGAACAGGTTTGGTCTGGCAAACCGGCTTCATTTGATCACTTAAAGAGTTTTTGGCTGCGAATGCTATGTACATGTACCTGTTGATGTTAGGAATAAACTTGATATGAAATCACTCAAAGGCATCTTCTTGGGTTATGGAGATGACGGTTAAATGGGTTATAGAGTTTGGGTCCCAAGCATGAATAAGGTGCTTCGCAGCCGAGATGTGGTATTTAATGAAACAAAACTCCTGAAAAATGCCACATCCAGTGAATCAGGTAAAAAGAAAGTTAAATTTGAGCATTATCAGCCAAATAAACAGCCAGCAGCCACTGAAAATTCAGCTCCACTTGATGCTGGTTATAATAAACAGCATGTCATTATAGAGCCATATGAAATTGGATAGCAAATGGATGCTGAAAATCAGTTTGGACAACAGTATCAGCAAGCTGAACATCAATTACAGCAACCTGAAAATGTAATTCGACAGGCAAATAATGAGGTCATTAACATTCCTTTGGATGTTGATCTAGTGCCTGATATGACAGATCATTGGGTTAGAAGATCTACACGATTTAGAAGACCTATACAGAGGTTTGATCCCTCCTTAGATTGTATTTTACTCACAGATGAAGGTAAGCCTCTCACATATAAAGAAGCACTATCATGTAAATTAAAGGAAAAGTGGGAGTCAGCTATGCAGGAAGAAATGAAGTCACTGTATCAAAATGATACATGGGATTTAGTTTCATTGCCTAAAGATAGAAAAGCTATTCCAAATAAATGGGTCTATAAAGTGAAGCGTGTGGATGGTAAACCCAAATACAAGGCCAGACTTGTAGCAAAGGGCTATACTCAGAAAGAAGGAATTGACTTTCAGGAAGTTTTTTCATCTGTTGTCAAAATGACCACTCTTCGATTATTGTTTGCTGTTGTAGCATCTATGGATCTTGAACTTGATCAGATGGATGTTAGAACTGCATTTCTTCATGGTGATCTAAAAGAAGAGCTGTATATGAAACAGCCAGAGGGCTTTATTATACCAGGAAGCAGCATTTAGTGTGTAAACTTAAAAGAAGCTTGTATGGCTTAAAACAGGCTCCAAGACAGTGGTACAAGAAATTTGATGCCTTTATGCTTACACATGGTTTTAAAAGAAGTGATGCAGATCACTGTTTATATACAAAAAGGGCTGATGATCAAAGCCTTATTATTCTTGTGCTTTATGTTGATGATATGCTTATTGCCGGTCAGCATAAGAGCCAGGTTAATGCACTAAAAGAACAGCTGAGTTCAACATTTTCTATGAAGGACTTAGGAGGAGCTGAACACATTTTGGGAATGCGTGTGTTGAGAGATAGAAAACAGAAACTCCTTTTTCTTTCACAAGAAAAATACATTAGCAAAGTTCTTGATCGTTTCTCAATTGCAAATGCTAAGCCTCTAGGTGTTCCATTACCACCGCACCTGAAGCTTAGTAAAGCAGATTGCCCAGAAGAAGACCAGGCAGCTAGCTCTATGAAAGGTGTTCCTTATGCATCAGCTTGTGGATCACTCATGTATGCTATGGTTGCCACTAGACCTGACATTGCTTATGCAGTGGGAGTAGTGAGCAGGTTTATGTCAAATCCTGGCAAAGCACATTGGGAGGTAGTGAAATGCATTTTTCGATACCTTAAAGGTACACAAAAGAAAATGTATCTGCTATGGAAAGGGTACATTAGATCTGCAGGGATATTGTGATGCAGACATGGCAGGGGATTTGGATACTCGCAAGTCAACCAGTGGATATATTTTTACATTAAATGGTGGGGCAGTCTCTTGGTGCTCTAGATTGCAAAATGTAGTAGCACTTTCTACCACTGAGGCTGAATATATTTCAGCTATTGAAGCTTCCAAAGAAGCTATTTGGCTTAGTCGCTTGATCAAGGACTTTGGTCTGCCCACAAAAACGCCTACACTTGGATGTGATAGCCAGAGTGCCATATGCTTGGCTAAGAATGCCATGTTTCATGCACGTACCAAACATATTGATGTACGATACCATTTTATTAGACAGGTTTTGGATGATGGTCTAGTTACACTGACTAAGATCGAAACACAGGATAACCCTAAAGATGCTCTCACAAAAGGCCTTGCAAAAGCTCAACATGAGCACCGCATTCAAATTGTGGGAGTCGGTTAAAGGTTTGTTCATGGCCTTTAAGTGGGAGGTTGTTGGGGGTAAAGTCCTTTTATTCCCTTTAACTACACTTCCCATACACATGTATAACTTGTAAGTTGTACATGTGAACTCATTCTTACATGTACCCTAAATTCATAGTATGTATAAAAAACATTCATTATTCTTTTGTGTACATATGCATGTACACACTTATCTCAAAGTGTCAATACTCTCTCTCTACTGCTTCTCACGAAAACCTATGCTGTCGCTCTCTATCTCTGTTGCCTGCGAACACATCTCAGTCCAACACCTATCATAACTACCTCGATTCTCTCTAAATCCACAACTCGGGATCATAGGTATGAAGCAAGATACCTGAACTACAAGAGCTCACTTGAGTTACTTGAACTAAGTGTAAGAAATAACTAGACAGGATCTCTTACTACGAGATTAGGATCTCTTACTTCAAGATTACAAGAGGAGAAGACGGATGGTCAAAACACTAGACTAGACAAGACTAGAACAAGGAACAATAATAGACGTGGAAGTGGAACTTGGAAAGTACTTATTTGGACATCGTGACTCCTTGAGCTTCTAAGTCTAGAGATTGGCATTCCCAAGACTAAGGATATATGCGGCCAAGCCCTCGTTATATAGATGTTCAAGGGAAATTATGAATTGATGATGCCATCAATGATGTTAGCAATCCAAAACAAGACCTCCAAATGTCAGAATTATGCAAGTAAACATGGATCGTAGCGTTTTGGCACGTTCCGAACACCATGGTAGCATTAGTTTCTCAAAATTACGAAGCAATCATGAGATATAGAAAGTCACATGAAATCTAAGGTTTAGAAAAATTTTCCTTTCTATCCATGATATCACCTCCCCCCTAAAGCAACTTATTCCACGAGGACATGTTCTCTAGCTTGGGTTTCCTTGGATTCTTCTTATGGAGTTTATGAATCTTGATTGGTGCGCTCTGGATGTTTTAGGACTTGAATCTCCATAGCTCTTGGTCTTTGTAGAGTACTTGATATGTGGTACTTGAACATGTTGCAAAAGCTTCAGAAATATTTGACAAAACAAACTAGTTGCAAGATTCGATAATGAGAGCAAAAGCTTCTATTTTGGAATGAAAGAGTACTTGAATGCTTAGTGCTCTCAACCTTATCATAATTAGATTAAATCCTTTTGTACAACTTCTTTAGGATGATAAGTGAGCTATCATGCTTTACAAAACAACTCAAAGTCCCCTAGATTAGGAGAAATATATCTAAGAAGTCAAGGGTGTGATCCCGACTTTTCGTGAGATTAATAATGTGTGTGTACAATCACCTTAAGGTATTGATTTTTGTGCACCTAGAGAGTTATGTTGGGTGTGTGTAGAAATGCGACAAACACACGAGAAGCAGACACAAGGACCACAAACGCAGCAAAACACACCAAAAAGAAGGATGGTTGGAATAGCTCTCTCTATTGATGATGAACTAAACTTAAGTAAGAGCTGAATAGAATCCCTAAGTACAAAGTACCACCACATATTAGTGTACCAAGTATGTGGTAACATGGGGAAAAAACCTTTAGCCAGCACTAGAGTAAAAAGTGCCCATATATAGGGAAAAGGTTCACATCAAAGCTACTCGAGGAACACAAAAGTGTAACAAACCCCCTAGAGCAAATGATGTGAACACACCCCCCAAGAGGTAATAAGCCTAAAGCTTTGCAAAAAGCTTCAAACTTTTGTCGTAGAGGAGCTTTCGTGAATATGTATGCCACATTATCTTGTGTAGGCACATATACCAAATCAGTATGTCCAGCACAGTGTTGCATCGCAACGCGTTTCGATGCGTTCGCAACGTTCGCAACGTGTTGCGAACAAAGACAAACTTTTTTGCCTCAAATGAGGCCGTTTCGGCAAGACAGTATGCTCTGTTGAGAACTTGACCCGTGAGTGAGTTTCGCACAGTCCAAGAGCAATCCAAGGCAAGATTCAAAGAAGGTAGGTTTATTACACACACCCTCACACACCCGTGCCCCCCCTATCTATTGCTTCCTATCTTGAGTCCTCTCCAAGCTTTTAACCTCTTACATCAACATGCCTAAAGCAAAACAAGCATGTTGGGAATATGTGACAAGCCAAGGAAAGATGGGCTTCATGGGTAGTGAGAGATGGACTTGCAAGCTTTGTGGCTATAGTGGAGCCGGTGGAGCCGATAGGATCAAGGCACACCTTGGAAGAGTTAGTGGCATAGGAGTTGCACCTTGCAAAGAGCCAATGCCCGAAGCTATAAAGGGAGAGCTAATGGCATGGGTAGCTCAAAAAGCCCAAGGTAGAAGGAATAGTGGAGCCCAATCACAAGCTAGATCATTTGCAAGCGGTTCACATGGTTCTTGTGATCCCCAAACTCAAGCATCTCAAGCTCATGAGGCTTCCATAGACATTAACATAGAGCATGAGCCACCAAGAAAGAGTACAAGAGTAGAGCATGATCCACAAGAGCACCCACTTGGCTCTCTTGGAGGAGCATCTATACGTGCTAGCTTGCAACAACAACGTAAACAAGAAGCCACACAAGCCGTCATGAAAGCTTTTATACAATGTGGTTTGTCATTTAATGTTGCACGACACCGGCGTGGAGAAATGCCATTGAGAAGGTATCACTATTAGGGTTTCGTTGGCAAGGGCCTACCTATGAAGAGTCGAGGACAACAGAGCTCAAAAAAACAAAGGAAGCATTAGAGAGAGAGCTTGAGCCCATGAAAGAGACATGGGCAAAGTATGGATGCACAATCATGTGTGATGGATGGACGGACATACGAAAGAGAAATGTGTACAACATTTTGGTGCATTGTTGCAAAGGGACCATGTTCCTTCGAGCCATAGATGCATCAGCTGCTGCTGGTACTACAGTCACATGTGAGTGAACTGATTTCTGAATTATTAGTTTATATTTGATTGTGCAATTGCCAATGATCAATCATGCATGCGGCATCTCGCATGTGCATGTGCATTGTCACTTGTGCATGTGCAATGTATTATGTGCATGTGCATGTGCATGTGCATGTGCATGTGCATGTGCATTGTGATTGTGCATTGTGCATGTGCAATGTGCATTGGCATGTATGTATGTACATGCACAATGCACATGGCACATGCACATGCACATGCACATGTGTTATGCACATGCAATGTGCATGTGCATGCAGCATGACACATGTCAAGATAAATTATAATTTATCAATTGATTAATGATTCATTGTAATTTGTGTTATATGTAAACAGGTCGGTTCATTTATGACCATATCCATCAAGCTATCATGGACATTGGTATAGAAAAGGTAGTCCAGGTGGTCACAGATAATGGAAGTAATTGTGTGGCTATGGGCAAGCTTCTAGAAGAAGAATTCCCCTCTATTGTGTGGACACCGCTGCCCATTGCATTGATTTACGGATAGAGGATGTGGGGAAGATACCATGGATTTACACCATTTTTACCACTTGCATAAAAGTGGTCTCTTTGTTCACAAAGAGACCAAAATTGCTTACTATATTTCGGTCTTACAGTGATATTGATTTGGTGAAGCCCGCGAAGACCAGATTTGCATACATGTG
The DNA here is from genome assembly GCA_020310875.1 of Ceratopteris richardii. NCBI lineage: Eukaryota > Viridiplantae > Streptophyta > Polypodiopsida > Polypodiales > Pteridaceae > Ceratopteris > Ceratopteris richardii. The sequence continues at coordinate 116,768,865 of CM035418.1, forward strand.
CATAGTCATGGAAAGATTATTAAGAGTGAGGCAAGCACTGATGCAAACAATTGTATCACCTGATTGGTTAGCTTGGGATGGACATACTAGTCCAAAGGCAGAGCTTGTACGACGCACATGTTTGGATGACAGCTTTTGGAGTGATGTGGAGGGATTAGTGCGGGCCTTACAGCCCTTATATTCACTCATACGCATAGCAGATAGAGAGGGCTGCACACTTGGACTTGTTTATGAGTTCATGGATCGTGTCGGAGAGTCTATACAGAGATGTCCTTATTTGACATTGGAGAGGTAAGTTGAAACTTGGATAACCATATTTTATTTTTTGTATGAGCATTCATGTTCAACTTTCAAGTCTTGACTCTTCAACATTCTTAAATCTTATTGTTTTCTAACTTGATTTGTTTTTTATCCATAGGATAGAGGAAATAAAAGGAATATGGAGGAAGAGGTGGGATTGGTTCCATCGCCCTATACATGGGATGGCCAATCTACCACATCCTTTATGGAGATCTGCATCACAGTCATTGGATATGGAGCTTGTGACTGCTTGGAATGACTATGTAGATCGATTGTATGGACCTTCTGATGTGGAGCTACGTGGGAAGTTGGAGCTTCAGCTCACCCAGTTTCAGAATAATGAAGGACTTTTTGGTAGAGACACGGCATGCTTGAGAAGCATGCAGTTGATGCCTGTGATATGGTGGGAGAGATACGGTGTTGGTACACTTGAGCTAGTAAGTCATTCCAATTTCCTTTTGAGTCTTTAACTAATAAGTTATAACTTTGTCTCATGAGTCATTCCTCTTCTTAATGAACTCTTTCTTTTTTATCTTGCAGAGAAAGTTAGCCATCCGCATACTTTCACAAGACTGTAGTGTCAGTCCATGTGAAAGGAATTGGAGTACATGGGCCCTCTTCCATACAAAGAAGAGGAATAGACTATCTACATTGCAGTTGGAGCGGCTTGTCTATTGCCACTACAACTTGCGTTTATTGGAGCGTGGTGGCCACTCAGCAGAGGTGCGGAAGGTGAACGTCAATGAGCTTGATATAGAGAGGGTCCATGATATACATAGCATTCCGGCAGAGGACCTTGATCTATATGACATGCTCTATCAGGAGTTGACAGTGCCACAGCATGATACGAGGGCATCTCGGACTCGTTCTAGTCATAGAGCACACAGTGTACCAGGTCCATCTACTAGTAGGATGGAGGCATCTATTAGTCGAGCACCACATGATGATGATGATGATGATGATGATAGTGATGATGATGATAGTGATGATGATGCTGATGGTGATAGTTATTAGTGACTCAGCGGATTTTGAGGATTGATGACGGCTCATGTGACATGTCATATGTATTATGATATTATGAGTCATGACTTATGATTTACTTGATATTGATTGATCATTGTATTATTGACACTGCAGTTTATTGTTTGAACTTTGACTACTTAGTGGTATCATGTGACATGGATGATGGTTACTGGTATGACCATTGATGTATATGTATTATGGACATTGGATTCTGATATCACATATGAGTTATGAGTCATGATGGTCACCAGTGTCATAATTTTGAGATGAGGTTGATTTTTTCACATGTTTTCGTCATAAATTATAATTCTTTGAAGTTTGTTTTTCAATGTTACTTGTAAGTTGTATATAATAGTATTTGTCTGGACTCTGATGTCATATGAGATGCTTTGAAGTTTGATTCTTGAAAACAATGCAATTTCCTGGTCACTGGTGCCAAGTTCCAACATGTGTCATGAACATTGATAAGTAGTAAGTACTACTAAGTAGTAAGTACTAAGTAGTTACTAGTAAGTACTAAGTTACTAAGTTGCTTGAATGTGCATTGTGAATTTGAATTTTAGAATGAGTCATTGAGTCATGATAATGATTAGTTGTAAATTCTGACATCATACATGTGCAATGTGCATTGTGCATCTTCCATCACTTCATTGAACAGGGATTCGAGAATTTGGAATGAATCATAAATATTAAATATTCGATACATATTACATAAATTAACATAATACATACTATATAATACATATTATATATGTATATACTATAATATACATCTGGGTTACTATATTCGCAAAAAAAATGAAAAAAAAAAAGAAATGGTTCGCAACGTTTTCGCAACGTCCAGGCCCAAACGTTGCGATGTTGCTAACGCGTTAGCAACACGTTGCCTTGGACGTTGCGAAAACGTTGCTAACAACCTTGGTCCAGCATGAAGGCGCTCTCTCACATAGTGATAATGCACCTCAATATGTTTGATCCATGCATGAAACACTCAGTTTCATGCAACACCCAATACACTCTGACAAAGAGTGAGAATATGTATGCCACATTATCTTGTGTAGGCACATATACCAAATCAATATCTCTAGCATGAAGGCGCTCTCTCACATAGTGATAATGCACCTCAATATGTTTGATCCGTGCATGAAACACTCGGTTTCGTGCAACAGCCAGTGCACTCTGACTATGAGTGAGAATATGCATAGCAACATCAATCTCCATGCAAAGATCCATCAATAGGCGTCTCAACCATATACACTCCACTGTAGTTGTGAAAACTACCTTGTACTGAGCTTCACAACTCGATGTCGCCACTATAGGTTGCTTCTTACTCAACCAAGATATGCACGAGTCTCCAACAAAAAAGCAATTACCACTAGTGGAGTCTGGACACACGAGTATCATAACAACCAGCCCAATCACTATCTGTAAAGGCATGCAAGCATGGCTGAATATCTCTTCCATAAAAGAGACCTATGCTCAAAGTGCCTTTGAGATATCTAAACACACGTTTCACAACTTTCCAATGCTTAGTGCCAGGGCTATGCATGAATCGACTCAAATGGGAAAACTGCATACTGTATATCCTGCCTTGTTTTGCATGCATATATAAGACATCCTAGAGGTTGCTGAGAAAGAGAGAGTGTCCAATGCATCACTGGAATCCTCAACTTAGAACCTAAATCCTATCTCGACTGGTGTGGAAACTAACTTGCAATCGTGAAAGTCAAAACATTGAAGTACCTTTTCAACATACTTTGCTTGATGTATAACAATCCCCCCTTAACAGATACAAACTAGATACCAAGATAGTAGCTCAAAAGACCAAGATAAATGACATCAAAAGTATGCTCCAAGTCAGTCATAAGAATGTCACGTTTTGCACTACATGACTCAGTCAAGAGTATGCCATCAACATAAAGAACAAGCACTGTAGGATCAGCCCCATCTTTGCGTACATACAATGTGCTTTCAATTGGACTACATGTAAAGCTCAGAGGAATCAAATGCTTATGGATTTGTCATACCATGCACGTGGAGCTTTCTTGAGACCATACAAGGCTTTATGCAAGCGACAAATCATATGTTCTTTCCCTTTCATGGCAAATCCAAGAGATTGCTTCACATAGACCTCTTCTTGCAAATCACCATTCAAAAAGTTGCTTTTATGTCCAACTGATGTACTTTCCAACCTCGATGGGCAGCCAATGCAACCACGGTACGAATGGTAGTCATGCATGAAGTAGGTGCAAAAGTTTCCTCATAGTCAATGTCATATTGTTGCGCATATCCTTTGGCAACCAATCTAACTTTGTCACGATCAATGCTACCATCAAACTTAATCTTCATCTGGTAAACCGACTTTGTACCAATGGCATTTTTTTCTATTGGCAATTCACATAAGTACCATTCCTATGTATGGAATCCATTTCTAATTCCATAGCACTCATCCAATGTGGATCCTCACATTCATCTTCAAAAGTAAGTGGTTCTTCATTACATGTTGTTGCAATAAGAGAATAATCCACAAAATTACTTCATCCATGGTGAGAGCTTGATCTTGTTTTACCAAGTAAAGCTGCACTCAATTTGTTGTCCTGCAAAGTTTGTTTCAACCATTTTGGCATACTTTGTGCACTCTTGATAGAGATGCATTCATTATGTAATACATCGTCAACTTGTATATCATGTGTGGGCTGAATTTTGTGCTCATTTTCAGCCATATTTTGATGCAAATGTTCAGCCATATGTGGCTGGAAATTTCCAGCAGTCTCGACAATTTTTTGCTGCAAATTTTCAGCCATGTTTGGCTGGAAATTCTCTGCATTCTAAGCTCTATTTTACTGAAATTTTTTAGTCTTTTGAGCCTCATATGGCTGGTCTAGATGGCCATAGTCAGAGTGTATCAAACACATCTTGTGAGTTAATTGTTGGCTATTTTTTGCATTCACGTAAAGGGAAAACTGAATTTTAAGCAAATACCAGATCTCGACTCACAATAATTTGTGTTCATCAATGGACGGTACAAACGATATCCCTTACTTTCAGCACTATAACCAATAAATATACATTTCTTTGCCTTGTCATCAAGTTTGTGACGTTGTTGTGATTGCATAAGAGCATATGCAAAACAACCAAACACGCGCATATGACTAACCATAGGTTTATGTCCATTCCAAGCCTCATAAAGAGTGATGACTCTCAATGCTTTTGTAGGGCAACGATTTAACACACAGTTTGCACACAAGACTGCTTCCATCCAAAACTTATCAGGAAGGTGCTTTCCTTTAACCATACATCGTGCCATTTCAAAGAGTGTTCTATTTTTACGCTCGGCAACACCATTTTATTTAGGTGTATATGGCACCGTACATTGGCGTGAAATACCTCTTTCACGAAAAAAAGCATTAAACTCATGTGACATGTATTCACCACCACGATCCGTGTGTAGAATCAAAAGCTTGTTGGAAGAAAAATTTTCAGCCATAGCTAAAAAAGCTTTGAAGCAAGAAAATACCTCATTCTTTGATTTCATAGGATACACCCATGTATGGAGAGTAGCATGATCAATGAAAGTAACAAACTATACATGCTTCCCAGAAGATAAAGTCTTGACATGACCACATACATCACTATGAACAAGCTTCAATTTTTCTTGTACTGTCTATATGACTATCTTTTGGGAAAGATAGCACGATGCATTTTTCCAAGAATGCAACCTTCACATGGATGCTTTTCAATGGACTCAAGTGTTGACAAACCAATAATCATGTTCTTCTTTTGCAAGTAAAGCAAACTATTGAAGTTCAAGTGGCCAAAACGAGCATGCCAAAGCTCCATTTCAGCCATGGAAGAAGTATGAACAACCAAGCCATTCGAGGTAGTCCTCTCGTAGTCCTCTCGTATGTATCCATGCAATACAAACCATTACATAATGTACCAAACATAACGATAATATCACCATTGCTGAAATCATAAACCATACACTTATTATCAACAAAGTGTACATGAGGTCTAGCATTGGCAATCAACGGAACTGAAATTAAGTTCTTCTTGATATCGGGTACATACAATACATTTTTCAAGAAAATCACACCTCCATTTGCAGTCGTAAGCTCAAGAAAATCACACCTCCATTTTCAAGAAAATCACACCTCCAATGATAGGATAAGAGGCATTGTTTCCACACACCACATGTCCTCCCCTTTAGGTGCATCTTTCAAAGATGCAAAAAATCTTTTGCATGAAGTTATGTGCTTTGAAGCACCACTATCAAAAAACCAATCCGAATTAGCTTCACTCACAACCATACATTTGAAATGCAACGATGTATCATAATGACATGTAACAACACATGCCCAAAAATCTTGAGCCATGTTAGCTTCATCATTCTTTTCATTTGCTGAATTTTCAGCAAGAGACATGCCGCATTCCTTCTTCTTTTCATTGCGCTTAGCAAGCTTTCTACACTCACCAATAGTATGACCAGTCTTTCAGCAATATTTGCATATCTTCTTCTTTTGCAAATCAGCATCATTAGATGAATGAGTGGAAGAGAAAGGTTGAGGCTTTGGTTTTGATGAACCCAAAGCCGAACCATACTTGCTTTTCCCCTTTTGTAAGATAGCAAGTGCTTTCATTCCCTCAACCAAACCACTCCTATTCACTCTAGATTGCTCTTCTTGCAAAAAAAGAGACACAACCTCATCAAATGCATACAAATTGGAATTTCCTTTTGCAACCAAACGGAGCATAGTGGCAAAGCTTTAAAAAGATTCTGGTAATCCTTTCAACAATGTAGAGATGAGTAATACATCCGAAATTATCTCATCTATGTTTGCCAATTGCTCTTTCAAGTCCTTGATATGTGTCACATACACATCCAGAGACTCATTTTCAGCCATACGTACATCCTCAAGTTGCTTCCTCAAGAATGCAACATGTGCTTCATTACGCATGGCATACAAAGAAGCAAGAGTTTCCCATCCCTGTCTTGATGTAGAACATGACCGAAGGTGTGGAACTATATGACGCTTCACAGAACGCGCAATAAATGCATGAACTTGAGAATCTTTTCCATCCAATCTAAGCTTCTCCTTTGTAGGTGGAGGAGGAGAAACCACTGTACTTGAAGAAGAAGCTCCATCTGTGATGGTAGACTCTAAAGTAGAAGAACCTGCAGGTCTTTGATCTACATCTACCACTATGTTCCAAAGTTGTTTTTCAACAAGAACATGCTTCATCATGTAAGACCACATTGGATAGTTGGTCCCATCAAGCTTATCTTCTGCTTGAGGCATGCCAAAAAAGTCATTGTTGCCCACCATTTCACTAAAGAACAAGAATGTGACAAAATCTTTACTTCGACAAAAGCTGAAATGAATGCTGAAATTTCAACTAACAAACCGTAACTCTGACGGCGATTCTGACTTGCATGAATGGCTTCGAAATGAGGGTACAACCCCGGTCCAACAAGTGCAAAATGTTTCTTGACTGCTCAAATTCACTATTCTATGCTCCGAAGTTGATTTGCACAATTAAAAGTGCCCACGTTGCGACGCGAAAAACCGAAACTTGAGAAGGAACTTAACCTGCTCTGGTACCACTATTAGGTGTGTGTATAAATGTGAGAGATACATGAGAAGAAGACACAAGGAGCACAAACGTAGAAAGACACACAGAGAAGACGGATGGCTGAAATAGCTCTCTCTATTGACAATGAACTGAACTGAAGTAAGAGCTGAATAATATCCTTTAAGTATGAATGTATCAAGTATGTGATAACATGGAAAAAAACCTATAGCAAGCACTAGAGTAAAAAGTGCCCATGTATAGGGAAAATGTTCACATCAAAGCTACTCGAAGAACACATAAGAGTAACAATTTAATGAGAAAATCCTTGCATACATACAAGGATGTTACCTCAATGATCCATGTGATAGTTAATAGCTTGGAACCATGTAGAGAGCTAGAGAGTGTTGATAACATAGTACCCCCCATCACAATTTTTTGCCTATTATAAAAATCATAAGGCGATTTAAATCGTTGGTCACGATTTTTACTCTTTGGGAAGCGATTTTTTTATGAAGACAACTCTTCATGACCTAAACATTGCATACGGCTTTTTCAAATTTTGCGCTTACTATGGCATGCCTTCTTGGTGCATACACATTCTAAGCTTGCCCATTGTCTAAGCTTGGACATTCAAACCATTCCATAGCTTTCCCATTGCTTCATGAATCACTTGCTTCAGCCTTGGGCGTGAGAGAGAGAGAGAGAGCTTCAGCCTTCAAAGTTCAGCCTTGGTCTCTCAAGTTTTCCACAATCCATAAAGTTTGCCCATTCAAACCATTCCATAGCTTACCCACTTCTTCATGAATCACTTGCTTCAACCTTGGGCGTGGGGCATGACCCATCAGAGAGAGAGAGAGAGAGAGAGAGAGAGAAAGCTTCACCCTTCAAAGTTCAGCCTTGGTCTTTCAAGTTTCCGCAATCCATAACACATATTAATCACATACGCATCTTTCTAAATTCCTTGACTCTAGTCCCTTGAGACTGAGTTTTGATTCTTGAAAGTTGAGAGAGAGAGAGAGAGGATAGATACTATGGGTCATACCCTTGTGGATATCCAATCCTAGATCAAGGTCAGGACTTAATGCATGAGAATGCAAGTATTGCGAGCGTGTGTACATCGGTAGTGAATCTTGGATCAAAGCACATTTTCTTCGTTTGCAAGGTGTTGGCATTGAAAAATGTCACTCTATGCATCAACAAATCATCGAGAACTTGATTGCGAAGTTGCAATTGACTCAAGGTACTGGAAATATCCAAGTGAGTGAAGAATCTCTTCAAACTACTAAGATGCATTACAATATTGGAGTGTCTTCTAAGGGACATTCAAAAATGGCTTGCACTAATAGTGTGAGCTCTACCGGTGCATCCCCAAATGCTAGTGCTCCTCCAGTTCCACAAGTATGGGAGCCCTTTAGTAGTGGTCCCATACCTAGGAACTTACCTGAAAGTAATGTCTTCGTAAAGGGTAACATGAAAGATTCTATGCAAAAACAAGCAATAGAGCAAGCCAAGAAAGAGATCACCATATTGAAAAAATGCATTAGAATCAAAAATGTTGTCATCGCATAGTACATGGGAGAAATATGGGTGTTCCATTCTATGTGATGGTTGGTAAGATATGCGCAAGAGGGATGTGTATAACATCATGGTTCCCCCTTGCAAGGGAACTATGTCTTTACATGACATTCCAACATATGCACCTTAAACTATTGTCACATGTAAATTCATATTCTCTCATGTAAGAAAAGCCATAAAAGATGTAGGGTCACATAATGTCATTCAAGTAGTTACATACAATGGATCCAACTAAATCAATTGTGTGTCAATGGGTGTATGCTAGAAGAAGCATTCCCCAAAAATAATGTGGACCCCTTGCGAGTCATAGCTTAGACCTCTTGATGGAAGATAATGGAAACTTTTCATGGGTTGAGACTATTCTTAGCAAAGCAAAATTCATAGTGAAGTTTGTGACTAGTGGATCCGAAATCCAAAACATATTTTGTTCACATACTGACTTGGAGCTTCAAAAGCCATCCATTACGCGATTTTGTTACATATTCATTGTGTTGGATAGGGTGTTGAGAGTGAGGAAAGGTCTTCTTCATATAGTTGTAGCATAGGAGTGGCACCGAAGACTTGAAGCTAGAGATGGAGATCCTTTATTTCTATGATTTTCATCATTTTTCATGGGAGATGATGCCTTCTGGTCGAAGGGAGAGGTTCTCATTGCTTCCCTTGAGCCAATATATTATGTGCTTCGTATCACAGGCATGGAGGGAAGCACACTTGGACTTGTATAAGAGTATATTAGCCGTATATAAGGTTGTATTATGAATGTATCCGGTCTTTCAAATATAGAGTAAGTCATTATATATTGTTTGAAATTATTTGATACGTTATAAATATTTATTATTCAAACTTCATATCATATACTAAATTGAACTTTGCAACCGTCATGATTTGTGTGAAGCAGTGCATAGGAGATGGGATTGATTTCACAAACCAATCCATGCACTTCCTCACATACTCCATCCTTTATGGAGATCAGAGGCTCAGGATACAGACATGGCTTTAGAGAACAGCTGTATAGAGTATGTGGGCTGATGGACCGAAGGAGATAGTGTTATATTCATACTTGCAAAGAACGTCTGCAAGTTCGATCCATGGAAAGGTATTTTGGCCAACAAGTTGAAAGACTTTCCCTAGTGTTGGTACTCTTCCAGTAAGTTCAAACTTCAAATTTCAAAAAATATAATTTTTTTCTATCATTATGATTAAAGACTATAATTATTTATATGAATTATAATAATTCCTCTTCATAGAGGAAATTATCACTATAGGTTTTATCACAAGATTGTAGTATCAGCTCAACAGAAAGAAATTGGAGTATGTGGGCTTTGTTTCATACAAAGAAGAGGAATCAATTGAGTCCGGACTCCCCAACAACTTGAGAAAATAGTATGCACACATTGTAATTTCAAGTTGTTGGAGAGCAAAGAAACCCACATTGCACCCCTACAGATAACTCTAATTTATGTTGCAACTTGCAAGTTGACAATTGTTAGCATAAGCCCTAAATTCATAAATCATGAATCATAAATCCCTGCAGAAGAGAAAGATATCTTTTCCATGCTATTTCATGAGTATCAGCAATTTCTGAGGCAAACACGAAGAAGAACAAAGGGAAACACATTAGGTATACAATACACTATAGTGTATAAATCTATATGTTAAATTTTAAGTTTTGATGTTGCTTGATTTTTTTTACCCTATATTGAAATTCTCGATCATACTATGGTTGAGAAGTAGATAGACTTGCTCACAAAGAAGACAACAATACATAGGAGTAAGTAGATGATAATGAGTCTTCTTGCAAATGTATTGCTTGATGATGTACGATGCTTGGAGGTGTTGAGGACTCCCTTGGCTACTAGGATGTGTGATCTTACACACTAGAATGTATGTACACCCATGGATATCCCGCTACTAACTCATACGCATGTGTGCATGTGTATGTGTGTGCACTTTCCAAGAATATAGCAATTCGGTATTGACTGACAAATGCAAAGATTCTTTATCAATCTCATCTAACTTTTTAAATCCTTTCGACCACCAAGGATTTGTGGCTTTTGGCTCTCACGAACTCCCTTGAAGTTTGGCTCATCAACTATCCACTAAGGTCCATGTACTTTACACAAATACTTTATCAAGTCACTTTGTAAATGTGTATACATAGTGAAACATAATAATGCTTTAGTACGTTTGAATTATCATGAATTCCTAAGGCCTTGAATTATCATGAATTCCTAAGGTCGAATGGTCACAGATAGCATAGCCATCCAGATACCTATGTAGACAAAACCATGGTAATTCCTAAGGTCGAGTGGTCACAGATAGCATAGCCATCTAGACACCTATGTAGACAAAACCATGGTAAAAAAAAGAAACAAGATGTGAAATGTGTAGCACAAGGCTACTCTGAAAATAACTTCATGAAAAAAATGACTATAAAATGTGTATATATACAAAAGAATGAGATAGGCTAGAAATCCATTGGTTCTAGAGAAATAACATAAGAAAAGTTATGAGAAATGCCCGTGTGGGCTGATAAAGTGATGAATAATAGCCTGAACAAGGAATATCCTGTCTATGTGCTGTATGTATATGTGAAAAACTGCTACAAAACCTGTAATAACCTTCTTCTCTGATGTAGGCAGCAGCCAGCTGCAAACACTCCAACTTGAAGTAAATGGCTGGAAAAACCTGCTACAGCAACAAGTAGGGGTGTGGTATAGGAAATTGAGCAGAAAACTTACAATAATCAGCTGTACACACACACAAGTGTGTAGAAGAGGTGTAAGAGTGATCATTGATGGAAATCAGCTTTACAGCAGCTAATCAGCAATACAGCAGCATAACACACGAGAGAGTGTGTGTGTGTGTGTGTGTGTGTGTGTGTGTGTATGTGTGTGAAGATGATGATAATTACAAGTGCTCATGTCCTGTTTATATAGAAATTTGCTGGGCCATAGCAATGAAGCTGGCGATCAGATTTTTTGGCGAAAAATCACTCTTCTTTAATTTTGGTGTGAGTTTTTCTTCTAATTTTGTGTGGGCAGCAGATTTGACAGAATTAAAGCATGTTCACACTCATAAGTTAGGCCATGACTTTCTGGCCTTTAGATCACTTGCTGTATTGAGATTAAATCCTGGCTTTTCATTAAAATTGAGTTATGTTGACTTTTTAAGCAACTTTGACCAGAATTAGGGTTTGAATTTTTACAGACTTAAAGATGTCAGATGGCCAAGTATTATATACCATTAGATAGCTCTCATTGAATACTCTAAGAATATGTAATAAAATGTTTTTACTATCTTTGACCAAGTTTCACCCTTTGATCAAAGTTTGACTAAATTCGAGTTTGTTTCCAACATAGGAGCCTATTTCATAATCTTTCTTTTACAAAAGCATTTGGAAGCCTTTGCTGCATTCTTTATTTTAAGACAGCCACGTGTTTTCTATTATAGAGTGCTTGTTTTAAAGGGAATTATGTTTTATAGATGAGAACAAGCATCATGGCCTCAGACAGCAAGAGATTTTGGAAATTAAAAAATTTGATGGTAATGGTTTTGATCCATAATAGGAGTGCATATAGGGGTACTCTTTTCTAAAGAGTGTGAGAAACCGATCTCCGCTCCCGAGTCAACATCAACATCACATGATGATTGGGCAAAATTGAACAAGAAGGCCATAATATACATTTAAATGGCAATCGCCAATGAAATACTCATGAAGTTTAATGGATTACAAACAGTTACATATGCAAAAGTTGAAGGAAACATGCAAGAACAAGATGCCATTAAATCTTTTCCACTTGGTGAGGAAGCTTGTCAGATTGCAACTCGATGAATCGAACTCATCCTCGAAGCAACTTAGCACATTTATAGGTGTTCTTAATCAACTTCAAGATAGACTTGCCATCATTTGATGACAAGCTCAAAGCAATCTTGCTCCTTATGTCTCTTCTTGATTCTTTGGAAAATTTGTTTATCTCCCTTAGAAATTCTCCTACTCTAAGCTACAATGGAGTGAGAGGCTCAATTCTAAATGAAAAAGTTAGGAGGAAAGAAGCTATGAGCAGGGAGGTGCTCATATTGCTGGAGACGGATCTCCAAAGAAAGCAAAGGGATTTGATAGAAACAAGTCAAGGCACCAAAGTAAAGAGAGGGATAAGAAGATCCGTGTTACATGCTATCATCGCGGGAGGAAGGGGCATGAAGAGCCAGATTGTAGGTAGTTCATGGAGCTAGAGAGGAAGAAGGAGATGGGGATCAAAAACGAGGGAAAGGAAGAAGACAAGGCAGAGAAATCTTCCATGGAGCTTGAAAAAGCTAACTTCACCCAACATTGTCATCCAAGGGCTATCTGACAATGAACACATTCTTGCGACAACTGACATTGATCATTATCTCCATCTAACAAGGTAAGATCTTATTGAAGTACTTATCACTACACAAGATTAAGTACCACATACATGGATTGTGGATTTTGGAGCATACTTGCATGTAACACCATATAGGGATGCCTTTGCCTCTTACACTCTAGGTCACATAGGCAAGGTTTACTTTGGAAACAACTATGCATGTAAGATTGAAGGCAAAAGGACATTGCATTTGGTACTTGCAAGCAGACAAGACCTACTTCTACATGATGTAAGTTATGTTCCACACATCAAGAAATGCCTTCTTTTAGTTGGACAACTTGACACCTCAAGATATCACACTACTCTAATTGATTCTTCATGGTGCAATGCAATGTCTAGCTCACACGCATTGTGTACATGTAAAATCAAGATAGCCTATCATACCATTGAATGCCTTGATCTACACCCTTTATGCACCAAGAAGGTTCGAATAGAAGTCAATGGTCACTAAAGAAAAAGAAGGAGAAGGATATATACAAACGGGATACTTTTTCAATGGAAATTTCTACCTAATTCTCCATAGTGCATAATAGTACCTAGCTCATTTCAATTTTGTATATATAAGCAGGAAATAGCCCATTCTAAATCATTACATAGTATAATGGTTTAAAAACTTCATCAAAATCATCACTATGAAGTGTTATTTCACTATTATATCATGCCAATTGGTTACGAAAATCCCATAATGCATATATACTTCTTGAACATTTCTTCAAACCCACATTAATGTTTGTCTTTTACAATCCAAGATGAAAGTATACATGATGACAAAAATGCCCCTTCTGACTTCACTCTCACTAAACTTTTGGATAACACAATCCACCCACTTCATAGCAAGATGGCATCATAACGTAAATGGAAAATCGAAGAAATCGGTTAGAAAACTCATTGCCTACTCAAGCTTGCATTCGCTTCAATTAAAGCAAGGGCCCTTGTGGCAAGATGTTTTGGACACAAACTCATGTTGGTCAAGGCCCCAATGCAACATAACGTCAATAAAGCTCAATGAGATTCCAATTGTACCCATTTCTAAGCAATCGGAACACAAAAACTTCCACACATTGAGTGAAGAGCACTTGCATTACACACTTCCAAAATGTTTAGTTGAGGACATGTAAAATGGTGTTTTCATATGTTTGCTCAAGTCTCATATTGTTAGATGGAACTTCACAATCTTTTTTCTTCACTTTTTGAATCGAGCTCAAGGTCCATCGCAAACCCATTCTCAAAAGGAAGAAAAGCTACCCATTAGCTTCATCTTAACAAGTTAAGATTTGTATAACCTCTTTCGGACTTGTATAACCTCTTACATAAGACCGCAAGCTCTCAAGCATGGACCTAGGGTGGTGTGCAGTCCAAGCCCACTTCCACCATCCTGGAGTATTGTGGGACTTTCACCCACCAAATCACCACCCGACAAGTTCCCAATGAAGGAACATCATACCCCAAGGGAGGAGTCTGCAACAAGAGCGAGTCTCCCTTTTCCCACTTTCCTAACCTAAGCATTGGTAGATCAAAGCCCTTTTGCATTCACTTCATCATGAGGGGGAATTTCATCATTTCCCGTAGGATTCGAATAAGAAAAAGGAGCTCTAGTTTCATAAAGAACTTTCATATACCTAGGCATAGCCTCACCAAGGATGGAAGCGACCAAGATGAAGCTAGCCAAGCCATCCCCCCCTAAAAAAAATTAAAATAAAATAAAGGGTCTTATGTTAGCAATGTGGAGAAAATAGGATGGCATTACTCATTCCTTATACATGCCCCAAAAAATCAAATGAAACACTGGTTACTTGAAAAGCTTTTGTAACTCTCAATATGTCTAGAACGCTTGGATTACATGCTTTCACAATGTTTTGGGCTAGAGGGCAAGGGAAAATCTTGCACCACAATACAAGCTTCACCTAGCCAATGGGCATTGTGATTTTGTGCAAGAAGATGAGGGTACAAGAATGCTAAATATCCGCCCCTAATATCCACGTGGTGTGATGTCTTGAGAATGGGAATATGTATTTCTTGGACCAACTATTCAATCATTTCTATTATGTCATCACCAATTTCATGAGTGATCCTTATGGGCTAGGTATTCAAGGACTTCTACTCTCCACAAATTTCAGGAGATAACTCCCTTCAAATACAAAATAATGACAGCCCAAATAAATCCATGTTTGAGAACTAAGCACAACCAACATAAGTACACGCCCTTCAAGTCACATCCCTCCGGGATGTAAATAAGCTCAGCCTAAGAAAGCATCTGAATGAGGAGAACAAACAATAGCAGATAAAAATGGCTCTTTTTCCCTTCTTCTGTATTTCAAATATTTTTCCTGACCTACAATTTGACATTTACTTCCTGATGTTATTGCAAACTTCACAGTACAAGAGGTACACAATCATAGAAATGCAACAATGTAGAAAAGTTTGAAAAGTCTGAGAACATTGAATTTCATAGAATGCTCAAAGAAGCAGACTCACTTCTGCAAATATCAAAAGACACAAATAAACCATATTCATTGAAATCGAGTGGGTGAGGCATGAAGTGAAGTGGAGCAGAAAGATAACCTAATGCACATGCCAAGTGCAAAACGAACATCTATATTCAGATTCAATGTAGAAAATGTTTAGTTTAAGCAAAACCTGTTCTTCTGTCTTCCCTGTTATCCGTGACATTATCTTTGTCAGCTTTATTTTATGGTACATCATCTCTCTCACCTGTAAACCAACTTCAATGGCCTGCCAAAACAAATCATTGATTAGGAGTTTCCCCATTTTCAAAATAACAAATCTTAACTACATATACTTACAGAACCACTGGCACCTCCAAGAGGCTGATGGATCATAACACGAGAATTTGGCATGCAAAACCTCTTTCCCTTGGTACCAGCGGCCAATAAAAATGCACCCATAGATGCAGCCAGACCAAAACACACAGTTGATACATCTGCCTTACAAAGTTTCATTGCATCATAGATCCCCATACCTTGAACAAATAAAATTTTTGATAAATCAGATATATCTCTTTAGAATGTGATCGCTTTCATCAAGAACAACCACAACAGCACTCATATGCAAGTATTGCATGCAGTCAATGGTTTTTGTGTGCACAGACACCAAAGCAAACAGCAATTCAACATTCAGGCAGCTAACTAGAAACTCTAAACCATTGAGATCATTGATCTGTCACCGAAAGTGAATTTTTATTTTTTTGGGTCTCCGCTTGCATGTACATATATAGCATGCATGGAAACATTCAAATATCTGATAAGAAAATGGCCTCCCGTTTGCCATTTCAGTATGTCTCATAAAGCTCAAAACCATGATCCTGGGAACTATGGCTATGGATTTATGGTGCAATCATCAGGCCACCCAAGCCAAACAAACAGACAGGCAGGCACATGCACATGCATACACACACATGTGCACCTGCCGCATACACACGTATGCACATGCACATGGCACATACACACACACACATGCGTATGTACATACAGCGATACACATACCTACCTGCTGCCTGCCTAACCACCTGCCAGCCCTTCCCTGTGCACCTTAACTTACCCTATCATATCTAACCTTACCTTACCTACATATGAATAGGACTTGTGTCTCATTTGAGACATTCTCGTGTGTATCATGTCTAAACTCTTGGCCTTTAGCAAAGGCACCCATACACTGGCTCTTGAGGTGGTGTGGATGCCATGCTATAGGCACTAGCTCTTGAGGTGGTGTGGGTGTCATGCTATAGGCACTCGCTCTTGAGGTGGCGTGGATGCCATGCTAGGCATTGGCTCTTGAGGTGTAGGTTGCTTGGTATAGCTTCATATTCCTAGGCTCAGGGTTGCGAAAAAGGTGATTCTAATGTCTATCCTTTATATTTTGTGAAAATTGTTTGTGTTTTCTCGTCTTTGACAAGGGGTCTTGGAGGGGTTAGCATTGATATCAAAGCTTCTTCTTGTGAATCAGAATGAGAAATCGTGACATGCACAAACCACAAGAGCTCTTGCAGCTGGGATGGCTCAGCTTGAAATGTTCTCTACCATCTTGCATCAGGTGGTATGGGATTACATGCATACATTCATGCTGCATACATAATATGAAATTACATACAAATACATATACAATATTTGTATGTATGCAATATGAATGCGTGTATATATGTGTGCACATGACATGTCATGTACACATACATGCATATTAGACTATACATACATGATCACCGTGTATACAATATAATATATTGTACATATATATGAATGTATGAATGTATTCGTAAGATGTATGAGACATGAATGAACATGTCTCATACATACATATTACAAATACATGCATATGCATTCACGCATTCATATATATGTACGATGTATTATATTGCATACATTGGGATCATGTATGTGTTCGAAAACAATGACAAGGTGCACATATATGTCACAAATTCCAGCGACCCTAATTATGGACTTAGTCAAAATTTGGTCAAAGATGGTCAAAAAAATTGATAACATCAAAGTACTCGAAGAGAGCTTTCTAATGATATACAACACTTCACCATCTGGCATTAAAAAGTCAAACAAATGTCAAACCCTAATTTCTGGTCGAAATCACTTGTAGCTCACCAATAGCCAGGATTTAATCTCAGAAAAAGCTGAAGATCAACGGCCCAGATCATATCTTAGCAAAAGCACATAAAAAATAATATTAAAAAAAAAATTTAAATCAATCCCGGAAATCTTATCGGGATTTCCTCCACCAATCGCAAAAGTAGCTTTTGGCATGCTTTTCGAGCTTTTTGGGAGAGTTTTGATGGTTCATCACTTGCTATATAAGGAGGACCTTGGGGGCACCTTAAATCATCAATTCTTAGAGCTAGTTTAGCACAAGCTTTAGGGTGAAGAAGTAGGACTCCTCCAGTAGGTGTATTTGCAGATTTGAAGGATTCTTTTGGCAGCTGATCCTTGTTCTTCTTCACAATCCAAGTGTGTTTTGCTGATTTTGGAGAGGAATCGTACCTAGTTTAGGGTTTCTTCACGTGTGGTTGTTGTTCCAAGGCTTTGCCTATTACTTCATTGTGAGAACTGACCATTGTTGCTTCTCTATATTTCAGATTAGGATTTGCTGTATTGCTGCTTTGAGCACTTCATATCCTTATTTTCGCACATATTCACTCACATAATACCTCTTAGATACTTTCACTCTGCATTCTGTATCTACTACCCTTAGGTTCAGCATTACATTCAGTTTTGTATCATACACATTGTATATTGACATTTTTTATTTAGTAATGTGTGTAGATTCATAACAATTTAGCACTAACTTTAGTTGAGAATGAGCCTGCTAATGTTAAACCAGGACCGTAGGTATGAAACAAGATCCCTTGATTACAAGAACTCCTTTCAGGGAGATGAACAGGATACAAGAAAGAACAACACAAGATCCCGTACTACGAGATTACAAGAGGACAAGGCTAGATGTCCAAGAACTAGACTAATCAAGACCAGAACAAAGAACAAGATAAAAACTGGAACTAGAACTTCGAAGGTACTTACTTGGTCATCATGACTCCTTGAACCTGCAAAAAACCTTCACTGAGCACCAATGAAGGTTCGAGAATTTCATAGGAAAAATCCAATGAAGCCAAGACAAGAGATCATGACCGCTCCTCGTAGAACTCGTTGCTTGAGGGAGAGATGATGTCATGGACAAAGGAAACCATCCTAAACCTCAGATTCCATGTGACTTCTATATCTCATGATTGGTTCAGAATTTGGAGAAACTAATGCTTCCATCGTAGAACGTGCCAAAACCCTAAGATCGACTATATCCTTGCTTGATTCTGACATCCAGAAATCATGTTTCGAATTGATGACATCATCAATGATATCATCAATTCGTAATCGCCTTTGATGAACCGCCCTTGAAAACCTATCTAAGGAGGGGTTGGCCACATACATACTCAGTCTTGCCAATACTAGTCTTTGGAGCTCAAGGAGTCGTGATCACCAAGCAAGTATCTTCGAAGTTCCAATTCCAATTCTTGTCTTGTTCCTTGTTCTACTCCTCATTAGTCTAGTTCTTGGACATTTAGCCTTGTCCTCTTGTAATCTCGTAGTACGAGATCTTGTCTAGTTCTTTCTTGTATCTAGTTCATCTTCCTGAAGGGAGTCCTTGTAATCATAGGATCTTCCTTCATACCTACGGTCCCGGGTCGGGTTGCGGGATCTTCAGCATCATCTCTAGTCGAGGTATCTATACTTATCTGTCCCGGGTTGTGGGGATTCTTGTATCAATTATTTATTCTTGTATCATTTTC